>CM076575.1:855255174-855598712 GCA_034641835.2 Pinus albicaulis | reverse complement strand
TATATAAGAAATCTGGCACATCAATCCCATTATGCACACGAACCTGTTTGGCACATAGATCCTATCTCTAAATCTTCCCAATCCATCTACTATGAGATGATAGTCCTTATCCTATACACTTTCACCTGTACATGTACCACTTCCTGTGCTTGTACCTATACTACCACCTGTACCTATACTTTGTTGCAACTTGTGCACAATATCCATATACTTGTGATCCTGTTAACCTGCCTGAAATATCATGTCCTATAAATCTTTTCCGTAGGAGCTCATAGCTGCTATGCAATTTACTTGTATCTTCCTACTAAGAGAATCTGAAACCCCATTCTCTTTACCTTTTATGTACTTGATCTCAAAATAAAACTCACTAATCATGGCCAACCATCCAGCTTGCCTAGCGTTTAGATTGGTCTGGTCTAATAGATACCAAAATCCAATGTGATCGCTCATCAATACAAATATCCTACCAAGAATATAGTGCCTCCACATATTTAGTGCATGAGTAATTGCTGCCAACTCAATATCATGTGTTAGATAGTTCTTCTTGTGCTTATTTAGTATTCGTGACTCATATCATACTACCTATACCTTCTACATAAGAACTCCACCAAGTCCTTTCTTGCTAGAATTTGTAAATACTACAAACTCTTTTTTTGGAATTGCAATATCTAGCTCTGGAGCATGTGTCAAGAACTACTTAAGCCACTCGAAACTTCCCTCACACTCTATAATATTCTTAAATGGGGAATGCAACAATAAAATGTAGAAATATAGGAAAATAACACAGTTCATCATAGAAAAAGTAGGAGGACAATATGGAAACCCTTCATTTGTCATTACAACAACGTAATGTATGTAAAAAGTGGCCCATAAGATGCATAACAAGAAAAAGGAAACCTCCAATGAAAGAAAACCCTCCAAATGAGGTGCTGCAACCATATATTAAGACTGGAATATCCTTACAACATTATTTTATTTCTCTGCAATAGATGTAGATTAGACATCATATCTAGATAAAATTTGTGCATAAAACGTTAGATCTATACCAAATCCATGCACTATACAAGCTCCTTTATAGAACCCCCTTGGGGTTTTCAGCAAAACACCAAGTACAAGATGTAGATTTGAGATCTAAGATTGCAGATCTATGGAAATATTCAGATCTGGAAAGTGTATTTGATCTGATAGAAACAATAGAATTATCTCCTCCAATAGATCTCCAATGTGAAGGTAAGATCCCCAACACTAGGAAAATCACTCTCCAAATGGTGTGTTGAAACACCCTGCAACTGCACCTACAGAAATAATGCAGATCTGGATCTATACTGCGATGTAGGGATAAAAATATAGTTGGCCTGCTACCAAGATATGAAAATGAGGCTCAAGACCTCCAATACTGTCCTCCCAATGAAGTAGAACCCTCCTCCACTCAAAAGAAGCACTGAAATGGACTAGATATGAAATATATAATCTCCACTTGCTTCATCTTGCAAAAAAAACCAAACCCACAATAGGATCTATGTTGTAGTTGAAAAAATAATCTTGGCCCTAAGCTAGATAGTGGACAATGAAATACAAACTCTTCCAAGAGCTACTCAATGGAAAGAGGTGGGATTATCGTCCAGGAACACCCAATGCTAAACAACATTCAATCTCATCGAAACAACAAGAGAAAGATATATGTCTAAACAGAAAATATATTCAGAAATATGATCAACATCAACAACCTTCTCATGCTACCATCCTCTTCCTTTTATAAGTCAAGAGATTTCAAACCCTAAACCACATCCAACGATGATACTTATTTCACACAAGGCATCTCCACCTAAAACTACGCTGTGCCTCATTGATGACCACTCCTCCATGACAACGTTATAGATTTGGTCAAGGTTGAGCCAGTCAAAATTTTTAGCCCCTTTTCAGATCTTAGGGTGCTTTATTAAGTTGAAAATATGATCCACTTTCACATGAGAAGTGGTTTTATTCACAATAAAGAGTTTTATGGGTCTCCCTACCCACTTATTCACCTTTCTAAGTGACAAAACAAAATTTTAATATTCCCATTAGTTGTAGGATAATTTAGGAATATTATAGTCCTCCCCTCCAAAATGTTGCTTGTCCTCAAGCAACTACAAGGACATTGCAAAACCTCCAATGGATATGTCTCCTCCCAAGAATACAAGTTTGCCTTTGGTGAATAAACCAAATAGCTTTCATCATGAAGAAGTGGGAGATATATGGAAAGAGTTATATGCTGTCCATTGGCCTCCTTAAGGCATGAGAGATGATAAATGTTGGGTGCTTCAACCCTAATGAGAAACTCCAATCTCCATGCTACCATCCAAGCAAAGTGAGCCATCCTTGGTAGCTCATAGAAATAGTCACCAATCCCTTGCTTATGCAATGTGTAGGGGTTGCATGGCTGAAAATGAGAAGTAATATTGTTCAACTTACATTGTCTCTCCCTCCATTTATGATAAATTTGGAGCTGCTGATCTTGGGATACAATAATATAGTCCTCATGAAGCCAAAATATACTTGGAATCTCATGATGCCACTCATTGGTTCTAGGGAGCCTCCTTGCCCAATCCTCCATGCATATAGTGAACATAGTATCATCACCATATGGGCTCCAAAAGAATCATGGACTAGGTGTCATATGACATATTGGATGGTGATAATAGTCCTTCAAGTGAGACTAGCATTGTTCTTCTTATTACTGTCTCCAATCCTGATGTGATGAGTGGCCATCCAACCACTTGCTTGCTGCCATTAGCTTCTCAAAAGCTTGAAAATAGTAGAGGATATTAGGTGTTGGTTGAATATGATCCAAGTAAAACATGTCTTGCCCAACATCCCTCATAAAGTGGTCATCCCCATCACTGAAAGTGGTCCCAAAAGGACCATGAAGTCCACAAAGAGGTTTTCTCTCTTGTGGAGCAATGTGCTGCAAATGCATGGTAAAGGAGTGCACATATCTTGTTAGTTGATAGATAAACATAAAAACACAATCTTTACCATATGTTGTAGACAAGTTGGTGAAGAGGTTCATAGATGAGCCTTCCCATCTCTCCATCAAAATGGGAAGTGATTGAAACAACCTTACAAGGTGGTAGCTCTCTTCCTCATACATCAAAAAATCTACATATCTCCTGATATGTTGGTGCACATATTATTTGAGATTCTCCCAATAGAATCCCTCCATGATGGTGTGATAAGACTCAATGGAATCTACATGTCATGAAAAGAGTGCCTCATAAGATAAATGTAGAATCTCCTTCTTGAGCTTGGAGTCTTTAGCCAAGTAGATTTGACCATGAAAATAGATGACTCCATCAACCACTCTATACCTCCTATCTTCCATTTGTCCATCAAGAACCTTACATGTGAAGAGGTTCTTGGAATATTCTACCAAGAGTTGGGACTCCCAATATGGATCTAGGCTTCCCAACAATGACAACGTAGTAGAAATATGAGTTGAAGCTCCTGCCATATCATAGCTCTCCTCTTTGACATGCTTAATGTAAAAGCCACATGTTGGAGTAATGTCACCCCTCTTTTGCTGCCTCCTTTGCAACTGATATTTTTCAAAACAAGATTGAAGTATATGGAAGTCAAAACTTCCATAGTTTGGCCCATGCATGCAAGAGTAGTAATACCCTCTTGTCATATTCAGAAGTCTTCATTATGTGTAGAAGTATCATTTTCTGCTCCAAGGCTATGGAGTGGCTATTTGACACCATACTCATGTCATCATAGATTTATGGATCATTTTTCAGCGCAAATAGTTGGGTTGGAGATGGTGATGTCCATATCAGAAAATTGTTTACTCCTCCTTTGAGCTCATCAAAGGTTCTCAGTGCTGTAGTAGCTTCTCCCAAAGCTCCTTCCTTAGCCAAATATGTGAATGCTATATTATGTTGAAAGAAAATTTTATTTATCTTCCAGTCAGGGGGTCTCCCTGGTGGAATGAATCCATGCAAAGAGACATCAAAATCTGAAGTAGACTATACAAATGAGTGGACTGATTTTCCCCTCCCTTTACTGCATAAATCAGTCTCCTTCTTCTGAATATAAAACCCTTGAAATAAACAAGGGTGCATGCTCCTCATCCTTTGGATGCTTGATCCACCCTTCGTCCTCCTCCTCCTTGGATCAAGGTGTTACTGCCCATTACTCTCTTGTCACATTATGCTCCTTGGGAACCTTTTGCAAAGATGCAAAAGCTCTTCCTCTTGAAGTAATAACTTCATGCCCATACCCATGTGGTGATGGTCCTTCTTCGAAGTGACAACGCTGTTACTACCTTCCTTCTCTTTCTCCTCATCAATATTTGAGAATACCTCATCAACAATGAGAGACCTTAGATCTTAGTCTTCCCTTGAAAGAGGAGTCTCCATGTCTTCCTTTTGAGAAGGAATCCCTTCATGAAATGGGGATCTTGCCCTTGGAAAAGGCATCATACGGGAGTTTCCATCCCCCACAATAGTTTTTTGAAATGGATTTGGTATAAAAGATCTTTCCAACTCATGCAAGGGTTTTGAATGTTCATGCTTTTCTAGCTCAATCAAATATGTTTCAATTTGTTTTACATCAAATCTCTTCACTAATCTCTTAGTGAATCTTGCATAAGTAGATATATTTTCATTTCTTAATGAAAAGGATTCAAATAACCACCAAGCATAAGATTTACCTTTAATATGCGGCGTTGTTATCCTAAGGGATTCCTTCTACGAAACTTGATGTAGATGCAAATAGCTGAGTGCTAGATGATCTATCCAAATCCTTGGCTGTGCATGTGGAGGACCCATGAAAATTTGGCGAAAGAATCTACCTCTTCTTCTCTGTTGTGATTGCTAGGTATTCTTTCCTCCTTGAGTTGGAAAAACTCTTGTAAGTTCAAGTGCTCCTCGAATCTCCAAGATTTAGATTCATACTCCACCGAAGATAATCACTCAAAGTCTCCTCCTTTGGTGCATATTCTTCCTCCATCTCTCTTACGGTAAAACTGCGGGCATAGTATACGTTGTAGATTTGATTGTGTGGCTTAATTCTCACACACATAATATGAAGAACTTGGGATTCCTTCATGTGATAATATTCTTGAGGAATCTTCATGTCTCTCCATTCTCATTCCCTTGATTTCTCTTCTAAGCTCATGCATGGTTTGAAGAACAAGTCTTGAAAACTCCTTCCCTTTCAATCCTCCGAGAAAAGGGGTTTTACCCTTGTGTTCTTTTCCTCATAAGTATAATCAAATATTTTGTGTCTTCTCTTTTGATAACTCTGTCTTTTTCAGTAAGAGGCTCTCCTTCCGTAGAATACATATTGGCTTTTTAGAAAGCATAAGGCGTGCTGCAAGATGATGCTCGATACCACTATAGTATTCCCAAATGGGGAATGAAACAATACAATGCGAGAAAGATATGAAAATAACACGAGTTCATCATAAAAAAAAGTAGGAGGCCAATATGAAGACCTTTCATTTTTTATTATAGTATTAGAATGTATGTAAAAAGTGGCCCATAAGATGCATAACGAGAAAAGGAAACCTCCCGATGAAAGAAAAACCTCAAAATGAGGTGTTGTAACCATATATTAAGGCTGGAATAGCCTTACAACATTATTTTATTTCTTTGCAATAATTTTAGATAACACATTAGATCTAGAGCAAATATGTGCACAAAAGTTAGATCCATACCATATCCATGTACTATACGAAGCTCCTTTATAGAACCCCCCTTGGGGGTTTTCGACAAAACACAAAGTAAAAGATGTAGATGCGAGATCTAAGGCTATAGATCTATGGAAATATTTTAGATGCGGAAAGTGGATACGATATGATACAGAACAATAGAATTATCTCCTCCAACATATCTCCAAAGTGAAGGGCGAGATCCCCGACACCGTGAAGAAATCACTCTCCAAATGGTGTCTGCGAAACACCACACTGATGCACTACAGAAATAGCAACGCAGATATGGATCTATCTACATTGCTCTAGGGGATCAAAATATAGTTGGCCTCAATGCCAAGAATATGAAAATGAGGCTCCGGACTCTCCAATACGCTCCTCCCAATGAAGTATAATTCTCCTCCATTTGAAAAGAAACATGAAATGGACTAGATGCGAAAGATCTAATCTCTCCCTTGCTACTGACTTACAAAGAAAAACCAAATCCTCAACATGATCTATGCTTTATTTGAAAGAAGAAAGCTGGCCCCAAGCCGGATAATTAGGACAATGCAATACAAACTCTCCCAAAATACTCAATGGGAAGAGGTGGGATTCTCGAGCGAGAACACCCAATCGTAGACAACATTCGATATCGGCTAGCAAACAACGAGAGAAATATGTATGTTTATATATTCATAAATATGATAAAAATCAAAAACCTTCTAATGATTCCATCCTCTTCCTTTTATAAGTCAAGATATTGCAAACCCTAAACCACTTCCAATGATAACACTTCTTCCACACAAGGCACCTCCATGCTAAAACTACGTTATCGTCCATCATTGGTGGCCTACTCCTCCATGACAATGTTGTAGATTTGGTCAAGGTTGACCCGGTCAAAGAATTTTATCCCACTGTCCACACCTTAGGTGCTACATTAGTTTGAAAATGTGACCCACTTTCACATGAGAAGTGGTTTTATTCACCAATAAAGAATTTTATGGGTCTCCCACACCACTTATTCATATATCTATGTGATAAAACAAAATTTTAATATTCCCCATTAGTTGTGAGCTAATTTAGGGAATATTACACCTTTGTCCATTAAAAATTCTTACTGCTTTCTTACTGCAATGATGTATTACAGATAGCGATCTATGAGAAGTTCTGGGGAACACTCCTATAATAACTTGCCAATCCCATGAATGACATCACCTCCTCTACATTCTTAGGAGCTACCCTTTTCATGATGGCCCTTATCTTTTGTAGATCCACTAAAATGCCTTCCTTCGAGACAAAATGTCCGAGTAATGTACCTCAATATGAAGGAAGCTTCACTTAGTTGAGATTAGCATACAATTGATGCCCTCTTAAAAACCTCAACAACTGCCTTTTCGCTAAATGCTCGGCATGTTCTTCCTAATTTTAGAATACTACTCAATATGTCGATGAGTGATGAACACAATAAAAGAAACTTGTCCAAATAAGGATGCAACAAACTATTCATCGAAAAAATAAATGTAGCTAGAGAAATTAGTCAAGCAAATGGAACTACAACAAACTCATAATTCCCCATACATGGTATGGAAAGCTATGCCATAGATGTATTCTTATTTAATACATAAGTTGTCTTGGAACTTAACTGCTTCAGCCCTCTAATTGATGAAATAAGTCATTAATCCTCGATAGTTGATACCTATTCTTGATGGATTCATTTGTTCAACTACCCTGTAATCAATGCACACAACCTAAGAGATGCCATCTTTCTTCTTCACAAATAACACAAGTGTGTCATTGCCCCATGGAGATACGGTTGGCCTAATGTATCCCCTTGTCCAAAAAATTTCATTTTCAAATACAATTTTAAATATATACCAACTCTAGTGTACTAATATTGTAAGGTTGCTTTTTGATGCTAGAGTTTCCACAGGTACACAACTCAATAGAAGCGTGCTACTTCCGTAGCAGTGGAAAATTGAAAATATCGTAGGAAATAAATCATGAAATTAATAGCACAATTAGGTACTTTCTCAAAACATATGTATACTCAACTTCCTTACCTTTGTCAAGAGAGATATGTCCTATGAATAAAACACACCCTTTCTACTTAGCTACTTGGTTGCCTACATAGTCTGAAACCATTCTCAACTGATGTTGATTCTTCTTTCCCTATGGGACTCTTTGTTCCCCAGTTATTTTTGAAGCACTCAATAGAATTATCATAACAATCCACCTTATTTATATGAAGATACAACCAATCCATGCCCAACAACATATTGTATGATCCAAATGATAATACATTCAAGTGCGTTGTTGTAGATATGCTAGTCAACTCAAAGGCACAAGCTCTTACCCAATGATGAATTATCTTCTTGGTACTATAGTATTTGCACTAACCAAGACTTTGTCACACTTCCTTATTCAAACAAAACTTATCACACCATGTCGAAGACTAACATAACTATAATTAGATCCGGGTCGATCAAAAAATATAGAAATAACTTCATCATTAAAGCTTACGCGTCCATCTTGATAATATACTCCTGGTGATCTACCTACACCTTTATCAACACTTCATATATCCTAGGAATTGTATGTCCAACATATTCCATTGTTTGTGACATCCTACACACTATATATTTGTGTTCTACCACCTTGATATTGCATGCAATATCTCTAAGATGATCTCCTTCACAAGTCCAACCTTTCACTATCTCCCTATTCTCATTCTTATTACGCACCTTTGACAAGAAATCCCTATCCTCTTCGAGATGTATTCAACTTATTAGGTGGTGCAACATTCTCATTTTGTTTCTTGTATCATAGAGGTCTTTCTCATTTCTTGTTCATTTTCCTTTATGTTCTTGCATCACACTTACCAATCGCAGACTTAGTTTCGTATGCATTTTGATTTCTCATAACATTGATTTAGTTCTAAATGGCATCCTCTAATGACTTAGGCTTCATCGAACTCAATCTTGTCTTTGAATGTAATGTTCGAGTCGGGAAAATTCTACAACAATGAGAATATCTCAAGACTATTCTAAAGTTGGAGACTTGACAATATAAAAACACAAATAATAGATAGCTGAGCAAACCTTGCACTTAACTCATGGAAATGTGAGATAAATCCCATAGCCATATCATTAGATAATAGCATAAAAAAAATGACTACAATATCTTGAGGGAAAAGGTCACTCAAGATAGAGTAATGCTCAACCTCAAGAAAAAGTACAAGAAATATGACAAAAACAACTCTTTGCCTATATGTCTGAAGTCAAGCTATGAAAACACATTTTTATAGATAAAGCGCATGATACATATGCTAAATAAAAATACTATAGATATATCAATCACATGGCCCAATACAACATTGGGAGTGAAGATCTTATCTCCCAAAGGCTACCTCATGTCGATCCTGGAAGGATTGGTTGTAAAATACAAAATGTGAAAAATGCAGGAGTTCTTTGGGTGGCAGTGCAACTTAGAAATAAGTGGATGGAGAAGGACGTAGATGATGCCCAAACTGAATATGCCTCCTCCAATGGATATTTAGAGTGAAAGTTTGATCCTTTCACCAAAAGATCTTGCCTTTCAATAATTTGCAAGAGCCCCACGCAAATGCTCCCACTCAAAATAACGTAGTCACTAGATGGAGGCTATAACCTTTGTAGGGCTAGGGAATGAGTTGGCCTTGATGTCAAAGTCTGAAATCAAAGCTCTAAAATGCCTCCAATATGATCTTCGAAAGGGAATAGAGACTCCTCTAAAAAATAGGCTGATGGAGGTGGTGTAGTGAATCCTGCACGCTTGCATGCTTTACTGGTATTATTTTGCTACGAGAAATAACCTTGTCTCGATGGAGGATGCTTGAACTCAAGCCTATATGTGAGGAAAATGAAGAGAACAATCCCTCAATAGGCCTCTCAGAGGAGAGGGATCCTAAATAATAATTCCCCCAACAGATTCTTGCTAAACATCAAAGAATGCACAATTGTACTGAATAGACAATGTGATGAATAATATGAGCATGAGAAACAGTATGGGTTGCCTTGCCCTCCTTTTAAACTAATGAAATATCTTTCTCCATGGGCCCCATCCATTGAGGGGTTTCCTTCTACCAAATATCCTCTCTCCCTCATTCACTGGAGGTGTCTTGTCTTCCAAACAGCCAGTAGCCACTCCTCCTATGGCAAGCGCATGATTGACTTGGTCAAACTTGACCTTGTCCACTTGCAAATAACCACATTGTTCACACATGAGGGTGTGAAAACCGGCTCCAATGATGATCCCCATTCATACTATGAGGGATTTTATTGATATTATCACTATGCATGGGCCTCCATACCCATTTATTTACCTTGTAGATGAAATAAGTAAAAATTAATGTTCCAATTATACGCATGAAAAATTTTGGAACATTACGGTCACCCCCTCTCAAAGATTGCTTGTCCTCGAAAGCGAAGTGCAAAGAGATATAATAGATTATTTGCTCCTCCTATCCTTGTAACATGTCTGTGTACTGATAATCTCCTTCAAGGAAATGATGTTGTCTCATCAATCAAGCCTCCACATTGCCCCTCCTCAACATGTAAGTTAGCTATCAAGAAATCATCATGTAAAAGGAGTGAAATAATCAAGAGGATAACAAAGTGATGTCTAGAGGTCCCCTTGAATAATGGAATCTGAAATGAAATGGGAACTATCTTTCCCATATGGATCCCTCCCATCTCCAAGCTATGAGCCATGCAAAATGAGTTACCCTCCAACTGAGCCAACTCTTGGGCTTCGTCCTCCACCTTTGGCTGCTGAAAACGTAGGTGGGATGAAAATCTACTCATGGTATAAAATGTAGCCTACCCCATGTTGCATCCATCTCTACACTCATGATAAGTGTCGAAGTGATGATCCTTGGCTGCAAAATACTTTCCCTCAAGTGGCAAGATGAAGACTAGATCTCCCGAGGATCCCTCACTCAACGTTACCAAATCATGCGGCTAAGTATCTCCATATATGATGAGTTGGAAGTCATCATCATATGTTATCTCCTCCATCATATGTCTCACCTCGCAAAGTGACAAATGTGTTGTTAAGGTAACCATATCATGTCCCATGTTCCCCTTAGAACATGTAGTGCAAAAAAGTGTGAGGAATTCCTCCCTCGAAAGGACACATTCACCCAATGTGTCTCTCCTCCAATCAAGCTCCCAAGAAAAGCTCTAGCAATGTCACTCAATGCAACCATAAGGAGAATCATGTTGTCTTCCATGTGAAGTAAAGGAGAAGGACAAAGTGGTCACTCAAAATGCTTAGCCGAGGCGCGGTTGACTCTCATTCCCTTATAGAAAATGAAATGAGGGGTGGTCTCCCCACCATTTGCTTGCTACCCCAATCTCATCTGGAGAAAGTGAATGATGTAATGTGCAATGTGAGTATGTTCTCCATAACAAATCTCCTCCTCATGTCCTCTTAGGGAATGATCATCCTTAATGGCTTCATGTAGACCATAAAATCTAGAAGGAAGAATAATCCTTTTTTTGAGCAAATCCACACACATAAATAGTTAAGATATCGTATATATATAGACAATTCATCATGAAAATCAGCCGTACTCTCACCATATGTTTTGCTCATAAAATTGGAGTGGCTCATAGATGAGTCTCCCCATATACTACTCAAAGAGGAAAAGAGTTGATTGTGCATACTCCTCCATCTCCTTATGATCCATGGAGTGCCTCCTCAAATTCTTCAAGTGGTTCTTCCCACAAGAAGGAAAGATATATTAGCACGTGGCATTCATGATTAGCCCATGGTTCCTCCTAGAAATGTACATCATGTATAGTAGGGAGGATCATGCTCCCAATGAGGAATCCCTCAATCTCAAGCCCACTCTCCAATAAAAGCTTCCCATGAACATCAACATAGCAGCAATATATGGAAGCATAGTATAATAAGAACAAGTTTCCAAATGACTTTAAACGGGAAAGTGGATCAAGGATACCCACACAAGGAACCGATCACGGTGCGCCCCTTACGCATCAAATCAAACAAAAACAAGTGTTCTTCCGGCCACTTGTTTGCTTCCACAATAATTTTACAAGATAGAAATATGAAAGTACAATTTGTGCCAATGGTGCACACGAGAATCATGTGGCTTCCCCCACAAACCACCAATGAGATAGCCAATGCTACAATGCTACAAATGGCTTCAAGTACATCATTATACAATATGCAGAAGAAATATTTCTCCTTGGGACAACATCTCGCTCATAAAGAAAAGCAGGAAATACAAAACATAAAGTGAAATTGTACATCCCTCATTATGTACTTGGGGACTTGAGCTGAAATGGCTCATATAAATGCTCCCTCACTCCCGATGAGTAGGAAGGTGGTTGTGACATCCTCTCCATCATCATCAGGGCTTTGCATCTCTCCATATCTTGAAATATGTCTTCTTTGTCCTGCCACTCCAAATGAACTCCTATGTTAAGGCAAGATATGCATCAAAATGCATGGAAAAAAAGCCCTCATGTGCTGCATGCAACATCTTCTCCTTGAGACTAGAATCTCTAGTCAAGAAGACTCTTGTCATGTGAATATATGACCATATCATCTACCATGCGTCTAGTCATCTCCTCTCGGGATCATCGAGAATCATGCAAACATAATATCCTTGGAGTACTCTACCAAGTTGAGACCTCCGATAGGATCAATCCTAAGAGACAACACTAGGTGATTTGGCATGTGTAGCTCTCCTCATGTTGGTGTCTACACTTTGACATCCCCCATGCCAAATTTATTCTCCAAAATTTTCACCTCTCAAATCCAAGAGAGATGAATCCAAGACACAAATGTCTCTCATCGATGATAGATGCAGTGGCATCCCTGGTGGAATGCCTCTATGTAGTGAGACATCAATGTCAAGTGGGCACTTTTATATGGTTGGTAAATCTTGCCCTTAATCTTACAACACAATCAGTCTACCTCCCCTTTACTGCCTAGCTCTCTCTAAAATGAGAAGGGTGTGTGCTTCTCATCACTGATCTTTGCTCTTCCTCCCTTCCTACTCCTTCCAGTGCAATGTTGCACAATCATGTTGCTCATTAAATGTGCTTGGACCTCCATGTATGAGATCATGGGGACTTCCTTGCAAAGATGCAAGAATCCCTATAGTGGGATAAAGAGCTCCTCCTTCCTGCGCCGGGGTGCTAGATCAACTCTCTAGAAAGGATAGCGTTGTTTCCATCGGCTTCCTCAACATAATTGGGAAACCACTCAATGATTGGATCCTCTTTTGGAAAATGGATCTTTACTTGAAAGGAAAACTCCTGTGCCAAAATGAAATATGAAGGTCTTGACTTCAATAAATTATCATGCAAGATATCAACCTCCTATTAGTCATAAATATTTTTAGCATGTTTTGATGACTATATTACTTGGCTAAATTTTCTAGAAGCTAATCTCAATGTTTGTCAATTTGTCATCAGAAAACACCTCAAACAAGTTTTTTGTCTTCTCACCCCCTCCTTTTTAGCCTATAATGAGAATAGTCTTCAGTTTCCCTACCTATCACCATTAAGTAAGTCTCCCGTATAAGATGTCATAGGTTTTGTCTCTCTGTATTTATCAAATCCTCTGTTTACATAAATCTCATTGTCCAAACATTTTGCAAAGCACTTGTCCCTCTCTCATTGATTATTTTGTCATGTGATAGCCTACTCATGCCTAAGAAGCCATTCAAGAGGCTGACAAAATATATAGGTCACAGGTGGTGGTGTTTTTAGGGAAAACTCCTTGGCAAGGCTGTTTGAGGCAAAAACCACATTTGTCTTCAATATTAGTCGGCCACCATGTCTTGTTATTTACCCTTTTTTATCCCTAGGTCACGCACCATCAAGACGTCCTTTGTTTTGTTTCTAGCAAGGCTCGGGAATGTTCAAATGTCCCGGGGAAAGAAAGGAGTTTCCTTGTCTAAAGAAATATGATTAGATCGGGCATGATTTATGAGAAGCACCAAAGAAGCCCTCCAAACTTCAAAAGCATCTATTTTTACATCTACCTTGAGGGTGTAAAGTGAGTGATAAATCAGAGTGCGCAAATGAGAGCAAAGGAACAAACTTAACAAGTTTCTCATCTTTGAAATAATAGTTTCCATCAAGATTCGGATGGAGAGAAGTAAGTAAAATAACAAATATACATGGTTTAAATCCGAAGGGTGATCTAGCATTACAATTTTCTCTATTTCAAAATGAAGAATGATCTTTGACAGGAGAGCTTCAAAGAAAGTTAGGCAACCGGGATGAGAATAAGAAGAAGGACAGCTGCTTCTTATACCTTATCATGAACTAAACTTTGAAGATTGTCACAAAAATTTCACTACCCTGAAAACACGATCAGGAAGAGGAGTTAGTTCAAAGATGTATATGAAACACTCACCATTTACAAAGCACATTATTTACTCTGAATATTCATAGTGATTTTATGCAAAAGGATATACATTACGATAGGTCCTCATAAAGCAAAGGGCACTATGATTCAAATGACTCATCGAGGATAAATCATGAGAGATTCACTTTTGTCTTCTATTTGTATTTTTCAAACAAACAGAACAAGGCACGAGTGTTGAGATGGATGAAGTTTGTATGTTTAATAGGAACTCATTCAAAACCATTAGAGGGACCACTTACCATATATAGTTACATAAGACCTCCTTCATAACAAGAAGAGGGTTAAAAAAATCATGAGACAATTCTTGAGCTAAACGAATTATTTTGTGCGGACACGAAATTGAAAAAAGAGAAATCGGTTAGCAAGAAGGGACGGTTTATTTGAAAGTTTTCCAGAGTGATAAGAAAAGATCACGAGTTTACTAATTATGCCTTTTTCCAAATAAACAAAGGAAGACATTGTACTTCTTGAATTTGAGTTTTTAATATAAATGTAAGATCACCTCCTTAAAGGATAGCGGCGAGAGGTCCCGATAGTGGTTACGTTGGCAGTGGTTGCATTGGCTTGACCTCATTAATGATAGAAGAGAGGTCAAATCATCAAATGTTAACTCTGTCTTTAAGAAAAATTGTCGGTAATGGGTAGTTTGAGAGATAGGTGTGTTTGAAAGAGTGCATTCACTGAAAAACCAAGGCTGGAATTTTGATTAAAGCAACCTCATCTAAATGGCAAAGGAGGTAGACAAAGCTCGATTTAAAAGTGACTTCTGAAAACTGATAAAAAGAGGAATTCACAAAGGTAATTTATGTAAAAGAGGCATCTCTCATTTAGACAGGCCTATTTAGTTTATCAAAATACTTCCTCCAAATGATGAGTAAAGGGTAAACAAGGATAACAAGGAGTTTGCAACTTTGAGATGCTTTCCATCAAATGATAGATAGAGCCTTGAATTTATAAAAGGATTGAAACCTGAAGTTGAAAAAAAGCACCCAGAAATTATTTTGAAAGCCCCCCTTTAAAAATTAGCATCAGTTCAACAGTGGTTTCAAGTAACCTAAGTGGTTACATTAGCCAGAATGCCTCCTCCTAGAGACGAGCAGAGGGAAAATCACCAAAAGTTAAAGTTTGTTTGAAAAGTGAGAGACACTTTGCCTTAAGAAAACCTTCAGTTTGATGACAAATACAAAGGAAAATGTGGAATGTCAAAATCACCACAAGGAGGGAAAAAAGCGTTCAAAAACATTTTAAAAAGAGCTATAAAATCTCTCAAAGGAGAAGGTCATTTTCTATTGTGCAAAGGGACAAAAGAAAAATGTTTTTTCGAACCTTGGGTGGATAGTCTGTAGAAATTTGAAGACGCGACACGCCTGTAAGTTAGCGTGAAGTGCATGTAAGCATCTTTACAAAGGCTCCTACACATGACGCGACGCACCTGTGATCTGCGCCCGCCCGACGTTCAAAGGGTGCCCAGTGCCTAACCCGACAACACCATAGTGAATGTAGGTACTATGTTCCTGTGCACAGGAGCATAGCACCGCTCAAAAGACCTCCAACTTAGTACAAAACAGATTTTTTCCTAGTGAAACTATCTCCAAAAGTGCACAGCGCATTTTCAAGAAGTATTTACTGTTTTCTTCACCTAAGTTTTTGAGATTTTAAGAATCAATTAGGTTAAGAGAAAACAAAATAGTGTTTAAGGAGGAAGGAACCTTGTCAGTTTAAATGTTTGGTTTCATTGTTTAAAAAAGAAACACAATCCACAAATAGCAAAGAATCTTTTGTGCTAAAGGAAAAAATGTTTGTTTACAAAGTAAAAAATGTGTTTGCAAAGTGATGAAAAGAAACAAAGCTTAGAGAAATAGAATTTTTTCATAGAAAAATATGGCCTTGCAAGAGGGGAATATAGTGTTTGAAGAAAGGTTTAATTCAGTAAAAATACCTGTGTTAGTAAGAGAGTGAAGGAAAAGCCTAAACAAAACTATGCCTCCAAAGAAGGCCAGCAAGGGTGGATTTCACAAAAGGTTTGAGCCTGTTACAACTCAGGAAATAAATGACTCCCCTCTGGTTATTTTCAACTTCCATGAGGTAGGATGCCTTGATTTTGGCCAAAAATTCAGGAGGTCACCAATTACCCTCCCTTAACATAGTTGTTCACCCTGAGGCTGCAAGGAAAACATGTCCACCTAGCAGGTCTGGACTTTATACTCACTCCTAGGGTTGTCTCCAAAGCAACTAAGATCCCCTATATAGGAGAAAAGTGGTTCAAACAAGCATACCTGGATCTAAATCATTATAAACCCTTCCTAAAACTAGACCATCAGGATGCTTGCCAAACTATATTTCCTTTTTCTCACCTATTGAGCAGCTATGCCCCCCTCATGAGAGTTATCATGAAGTATTTCACATGTGAAGGGAGATATTCCCAAATTTATTCTTATCACATCAGGCTCCTCATGCATTTCACAAGAACTCAATTGCTTAATCTCCCATTCTTCCTCTACAAAAGAATAGATAAGATGTCCTCCCTTGTCCAAAAGAGACCTCCTGCTCAGCAAAAATCTAGTCTTTTCCATCATTCTCTCATCAAAATCATCATCCTTCACCAGCTTGAAAAGAAGGGAGTGTCTTGGGAGACTTTCATTTCTCATCAAGATTTTTCTACTTCCTCTTCATCTCATGGCCCATCTCATATATCCTCCTCACCCTCCACTCACTATGTCTCTCCTTCATCAAGTCAAAATACTCCTCAAAAGTAAGAATCTCCTATGATTGATAGTGAAAAAGAGCAGTCCTATGAAAGCAAGCATGAATTTAGTGATGATGAGGAACATAGGGGAACTAAGCAAAGTAGCAAGCATGAACCAAGTAACAAACCACAGGGAAGTGACCATGAGTATACTATTAATGGTGAAGAAAGCTCACCAAAGGATAAGGAAGTCAGTGGCACTCAAAAAATTAGTGAGGATGAAGAGCAAAGCAACCCTAAACAGAGCAGTGAAAATGATCAAGGGAACAATGAAGATTCCAAACAAGGTAGTGATGATGAAGAGCAACAGGGTAGTGATGACGAAGAGTAGCAAGCTAGTGGTGATGAAGAGCAAAAGGAAGATGTTCAAAGTAGTGTCGAGGAACACCACAGTCCTCAACAAATTCATGAATCCAATCAAAGGGACAGTGAAAAAAGCACCTCCCAGCAAAGTAGTGACCATGGTGGCAGCCCACACACAGAGTCTAAGGAGAACAGTGAGGGAGGTGACAGCATGAAAAATGACAATGAAGACAGTCCCAATGAAGAAAGTCCTAATGAAGGCAACCCTCAACAAATTCAAGACAGTAAGGAGGGTAAACAAGGCAGTCCATAGACAGGTAGTGAAGGAAGTCAAACAACAAAAAGATATGATAAAGCTGACAGCCCCAAACAAAATCAAAACAGTAAGGAAAATAGTGAATAGGGCAGCAAAGCAAGTAATAATGGAGGCAACAGGGTAAAGGACCATGTTGAGCAAGTGCTAGTGATAAAACCTCCTCTCTCTTCTCTTCAAAACATCCTAGAACATGTGCTTGCTGCCTCTCCTAGGCAAGGGGCCATGATTCCTTATCCAAAAGCACCAAAGGCTAAAAACACCAGATCTGCAAAGAAGAAGATCACTCCAGCAGTGACTAGTAATGTCACTAGGGCGCTAAGGAGTAGAGGAAAACTTCCTAAGAAGAGTATTGTTTAATTTTCAAAAAGAACAAGAGCCAAGAAGTCTATCCAAAGCAAGGGAAAAGAAAAAGTAGAACTGTAGGAGAGTAGCCATGAAAAAGAAAGGGAGTTTGAATTCATACAAATAGACAGTGATGCTAGAGATGATGAAGCTAGAATTCTTGAGTCACTTTTGTAAAATAGAGAAGCCCAAATCCATGACTTAGAAACTGATCTAGAAAGGTCAAAGGACGTCATACATTTTCTACAAATGCAAAATAAACAAATGAGTGGGAAAATGGAAATTTATGAGGCCTGGGCATTCAAATACCAAAGGGAAGCATACAAAGCACAAGTCAAGCTTGAAGAGTATATTGGCGAATTTGATGATATTGAGGAAGAAGAGCAACCAATAATAAAAAGGCCTAAGACTATGGGTCTTAGGAAAGCTTTGGAGAAACAAAAGGAAGAAGAAGAAGCCCTTGTTCGTTCTTATCCTCTCACAAAATTACTTGCCCAAGAGATAGAAAATGATAAAGAATCATGGCTTGAAAGAGCCAACAAGAATTTGGAGGATAAATTATAGAAGGCAAACAAATACTTTGGTTTACAAAGGAATATGACCGGGCACTACAAAAAATTGAACCAATTTGCCCGAAGAAAACTCAAACTTGCTCATGAAAGGCTCAAAACTGCCCCAAGGAGGTGCCCGGTGGAAAAAGAGGAAAAGGACATATCTAGGCTTGAAATCTTGGCTTCAGCTTCCTTGCATGCTTCTAAGAACCCATAAGGGGTTTTCTTGCCAAAATTGAGCAAATTTTGACATGATCTTGTTTTTTGTGTCTTTTGGCCCTAATTGCACATTTTTCTAGGCACTTCCATGTGTGCTAGGAGCTTCTTAAGCTCATGAAAGTCATTTTTTTGGATGTATTAAATTTGAGGGTATCTAATCACAAAGTTTCAGATCAAAAGGATGTGTTTTGGTCCCCCAAAGAGGCAAAAATCAATCAAAATTCACCTTTCTGCCTCACATATCAGCAGATCAGACCCTCTTGGGTTTTTTCACTCAGTCCACCTTTTAACAGAATTTCAGGGATCCATTTGGGAGAACTAAAGTATTTAGAGAAACTAGACATCTAGCGCTTTCCAACGAGCTATCACGGGCCTAATTTCGACATTGGGAGGTCCCTCAAAAGTTGTCTTCATAACAGGCTTCTTTCTGCTGCTATGCTCTTGTAGCATTTTGGCTAAAAAAGTAGTTTTCTAAATATGATCATCCAAATGTGCGTTTAGCTATTTTTAACTCTATGTTAGAGATTAGAAGTCAATTTGATTGCTATTTTTTGCTTAAATAAATATTTTTGAAGATATTTTGTGCCTTGGGCTTTGCAAACCCTCAAGGACAAAATGAGATATTTGTATTAGGCCAATGGCCTTCTAGATGCTTTAGGAGGGTTTCTTTCTCTTTGGCCTATATAATCCAAGAGAATTCATTGTAACCAGAGGCTGAAATTGATTTTATAGAGAAATACATAGCATTAAAAGCTTTGAAGAAATACTTTGTCTCATGAAGTGGAAGATCTCTTGTTTGACTTGGATGGTGGAGGAGGATTGTTTGTAGGATTCCATGGCTTGGCGAATGGTATTGTGTTCCTTATTTGTAATGTTTCCTTAGTTTATCATACATTTTTTCATGCTTCTTGCTTGCTATAGGTCAGTTAATAATAGATTTGAGATATTCCCATGGAGGCACCTCAAGTTTCCTAATTCATTACAGCTTCTATGTTTTCATCTTTCTTGGTTATGTCAAAGAATTCTTAATTACTCTTTGGTACCCTAAGAATTTGTTATCAGTTTCATTAATGGTTATTATGTACGCTGTCTAGTATGATTCATGGTACGCCCTGCTTACTCATAACTAATCAAAACTCCATTTCTGAAATCTCTCTCTGAATTATTGGATGTCTCAGTTAAGTCAAAGAGGTCTTGTTTCGATCTTGCCTTTTGTCCATGCTCTGCAGTCTTATTCCAAAGTTCTCAAGAGCTCAAGATATGATGTTTAGGAGTTCCATCTTCATAGATTGAGTTTTTTGTTTGTCTTATTTGTTTTTCCAAAATTCTGAAGGTGATTTTCCCAAAGTTATAGGGTCTTATACTTCTATGCATCACCTAATTGTTTATTTTATGCATCTATCAGTTTGAGTTTCATTTATAGTGATTAATGGTTAGCCCTACCACATGGATGTTTGATGTAAAAATATTTATGCTTAAAACCTCTTTGTCTCTCACAAACTTAGTGTCCATGTCATTTCATTTTCACCCAAAGAATCCATTTATCTCGACCAAATCGGCCCTGCAAAATAACTTGTCCACCATTTGAAACAGTCTCGACCTTTTCGACCCCATAGCCTAGTTGATCTGATTTTTTTTTTATATATTTATTATTTGATCAGTTCCCCCTCAAGAAACCTAAAACAAACCAAAACATACTTAACAACTAGCCTAAAATCTAATATACAGAAGAAAACAAGTTTGCATCCTTTGCATTAATAGAGAGAGCCCTCTCTGAGTCCAGGAAGGCTAGGTCCTAGGTCTCCAAAGCTTGGTCTGATGTTACCCTATCATTTGGCTTGCCAATCTACCAAATCACGGGACCCTAACATAATGGTAGTCACGGTGGGAATCTGATTAATAAACAAACTTAGACCTCCCTAGAAATTTCAGCATCCCTTAAGAAGACTATCTTGTCGACTTATCCCACTACTCATGCTAACATAATGGTGATCACGGTGGGACATTTCTGAGTTAGTGACAATCTAAGTACACCTTAGAACTACAGAAATCTCTTGTCTTCAAGAATATCTAGTGAACCAGCCACCTCATCACCACCCTAACATAATGGCAATCATGGTGGGACCTACTAAGTGCATAACAGTCTAGCAAACTCTTGTAGACTCATTAGTCCTTCAAAATTAAAATCAGACAAACAGCCTATAAATCATTTAGAGTAAACTCTTATTATTTCACCATCTTAGCAAAATGATGATTCGGCTATAGAACACTCTTGTAAACTAGGCTGCATATAAAAAACTCAGAAAACCCTAAAAAAACATCCCTAGATTGGTTTTTTCTCAGTTATTGGTGGTGGACCATAAATACATATGTCTAAAAACAACAAAAAATCCACTTGGCAACTCCACTAGCCTCCAGTAGGCCTAATACTCCACAAAAAACCAAAAATTTCATAAATCATACTATCTTGTTGACTTGCCTTTCCAAAAAACACAAAGTTCATGATGCAGCCTCTGAAATCAGTGACAAACTAAGTACAACTTAGGGCTTTAGAAATCTTCATCTAAACATAGGAAATCAACAAAATAACTTGCAAATAGAACTGTAGCTTTCTCAAAAATATAGCAAACTGTTGAACTAAGTTTTAAGTCATTCTTGCAAGTTTTGACATAAAAGTTTTCTAGAAAATAATTTTCCTAAAAAACATCTTTATCAATATTGCTGGTGGACCATAAATCTCAAGAAAATCCACCTGGTGACTCCAATAGCCTTCATTTTGTTTTTACCTTACTCACATTAGCAAAACCCCTAGAGAGGAAAACCATCCAAAAACAATCACAACTATTACCCTCTCTAAGCTTTAAGTTTGAAATCTGGCTCCACGAAGAATTAATACCAGATATTACCCGGACCCGAATCCCCCAATCATAGTTGATGACCCTGAAAATATTTTGTGGTAAACTTCTGAAACTAGTAACTTAGCTACCAATGGGACCATCCACAAAGTAAGCTCTGTACCTGAACATATTACATCCTTGCAAGATTCCTAGTTTGACTTAAGTTCAGCAAAAGCCCTTTTTAGAAGCAAGTCGCAAAGTACAATCAACTTGGACGATCTTGAGCCCTTAGATTTGCAACAGAGTCCTAGCAGAGAAGCCTCACCCACTACACCTCCTGATTTTAAGCTTCTCCACCACTTTGGCTCTTATCACTCCAAATCTACTCAGAATCAGTCCACAAGTCCAAGTACCTTCGCCACACCCATTCAGACCACCACTGTGAAAATCACCTCATCCCATACTACAAATCCTCATACTATAAATCTACCATCAGCTCCCATCATGGAAGCTTGGTATGTGCCCTTGATGTTACCACTTCCTTTGGTACCTTTGCAGAATGATTACCAATCCTGAATCCCACACTTCACGGAAACTGAGGCTACTACTACTCAACAGCATGTAGATAGAATCAGTGACACTTTTGACTATATGGAATTAGAAGATGAAACCATAAAGATGAGAATTTTTGCCCAAAGCCTAGGCGGAGAACCCAAGAAATGGTTTAAAAGCTTAGCTCCTAACAGTATACATGATCTCCCAGCACTTTACCAAAATTTCATAAACAGGTGGGAAATCAGGAAAAACCCCATCCAAATCCTTTCCGAATTTAACAATATTAAAAGGAATATAGGGGAAAGTGTTCAGGACTATTGCACTAGATTCAACAGTGTCTATAATGCCCTCCCGCATCACATGAAACCTCCACTTGGTTCAGCACTAGTAAAATTTCCTGAAGGTTTCGATCCAAATATGACATACGAACTAAGAGAAAGAGACCCCGCAACTTTAGAAGAAATGAAAAAAGTAGCTGTTAGTGCATAAGCCAACCTAGCTGAGAAAAGAACTAGGATGAGATCAGAAAAGAAAGTCACATACCGAGATGAGGCCATGCCTTCTACCTCCTCCTCAGATCCCATAATAGACAACCTGGTTAGAACCATGGAGAGAATGTGGGAAAGAATAAATGTAAATGAGAAAGCACCTCTTAGGGACAACCAGCCAAATCCTCAAAACAGAAACTGGAACCAAAAATTTAGAAGAGACCCGCCTCCAAACAAACCAAGGGAAAATGACCAATAGGTCAGGCCACCTCTCCATGAAAACTATGTTGATGAGGTAGAAAGAGATATGGAACCAATTGATGAAAATCACTTAAACTTGATAGGTTCTGATAGCGAGGGTCAGATTTTCCTTACAAAAGAAGAACAAGCTTTCTTCTCCTCAAACGAAAATGAAACAAATTACGAGGACCTTGAAGATCCTGAAATAGGATTACAAAACGCCATAATAGAAGCTCAAAGGCAATATGATCTTAGGAGTAAGAAAAACCAAGACAAGTCTAAGAGAGGTAGCTCAGACACTGATGTTACAAAAACCCCCGATACCATTCTTAAAAGAACATAAAATAGTAACAAAATCATGGCTAAGAGAACTGACCAAAACAAAGACAAAACTAGCCAGGAAAGCCTTGATCCCAACTATCCTAGTACCTCTACTAAGATTCCCGAAACAACTATAATGAACGAAACCCTGAATCAAAATAAGAAAATCAAGAACATAGAATAATTTATGGCTTATCGAACTGAGATGAATCTGCGCAAAACCCAAGCACCTTCTAGTTTCGAAGGAGAAATTGCCAAAATCAAGGTTACTATACCCCTCACTGAGCTAGTAACTGTAGATAGGTACAGATCTGAGATTTTTAAGGTCTTAAACATAGAAAATGATGCAAATACTTTAAATTTGACAGACGACAAACTCGAGCTTTTGTTTGGTCCCAAAATAGAAGGGGAATACCAAGAAGGAACTGTTTCCCCATTTTATGTAAGTTTGAACATCTAGGACAAGATATTACATAACACCATGTTAGATTCCAGTGCTTCCCATAACCTCATGCCTAAAGTAGTCATGGAGATTTTGGGCCTAGAGGTAACTAAACCTTACAAAGACTTGTACTCATTCGGTTCAAGTAGGGTCAAATGCTTAGGCCTAATAAAGAACCTGTGTTTCACTCTAACACAAATACCAGCTAAAAGCCTATTCATGGACATAGTGGTGGTTGATATTCCTCCTAAATATGGAATGCTATTATCAAGATCATGGGCCGCCAAAATACGAGGTAGCCTCCAAATGGACATGTCGTTTGCTACCATCCCGGTCTTTAACCAAAATAGGAGGTTGTATCGAGAAACTCACATGAAATATATGGTAAGCAACCTAGATATGCCAAATAATAATCCAGTTTATTCCATTCATTCCAATTTAGATTCTTTTATCTTATACAATGAAAGTGATATAAATGAGCAGATAAAAGGAAATGAAGAAGATTTCAAACCATCAAAACAACATTACTCATCCCCAGATAAAGAAACTGATGATCAAAGCCCTAAGAAACATGAAAAATAGCTTAGTAACATGCATGAAAAGGAAACTCTTTGGAGTATAAGCTTTGACGATTCCTGTGGAAAAAATGGTTTGGGGGCTGGCATCTGGATACACAATACTAATGAAGGTCATTCTTTCAGATTAGAATTCCAACGTACCAATAACATTGTGGAATATGAGG
The DNA here is from genome assembly GCA_034641835.2 of Pinus albicaulis. Taxonomy (NCBI): domain Eukaryota; kingdom Viridiplantae; phylum Streptophyta; class Pinopsida; order Pinales; family Pinaceae; genus Pinus; species Pinus albicaulis. The sequence goes on along the minus strand of CM076575.1, from coordinate 855,574,485 downwards.
CCCTTCTCCTTGGTCTGCACTTACTTAAAGACTTAGGCACTAAGAAAATATCAGCCTAGGGAGATTCAGAACTTGTAATTAGAAAAATCAAAGTTGAATACTCAGCAAAAAACTCGACTGAGAGAATACATGAATGCAGCATTAGACATCCTTAAAACCTTCGAAAGATATGAACTCACTTATGATTCCTAGGACTCAAAATAGCCTAGCGAATGAGCTTGCCTTTACAGCAAGCAATTTCCAAATACCATGTTTAAAGGAACAATACAGTATCCAATTCAAACATCGTCCTACAGTGCTAGACAAAATTGACCATTGGAAAATATTCAAAGATGATGAACAAATTGATGATTTTTTGCAATCTAGAAATGAGTTTGAAATGACTAAAACAAACTTAGAACATGAAGAAAGAAGTTTTGACAAAAATTAAGACCAAGAGCCATATTTACCTTCTCTAACAGATGTAAACTTGATTAATCATCCATATGAAGCCGAAACATGTGAGGATCTAGACCAAAGAGAGCTTGAAGTCTTACACTGTGAAAATGACACCATACCCAGAGGGCTTGCACCCTTAGAGGAATTGTTTGATTTTAATGACGTTGCTAAAAAACAAAAAATGGAATCTACTAAGGTTGATATAGAAGAATATAACATAGGAAGCACAGAAGAACCAAAAATGATCAAACTGTCCAAAACTCTCCCTCCTCACATAAAACAGAAATAAATTGAGTTTTTTAAATATTTTAAAGATGTGTTCACATGGGGATACCAAGATTTGAAATCATACGGCACAAGAATAATTCAACACAAGAACCCCCTCAAAGAAAACCAGAAGCCTTTCAAACAAAAGTTGAGAAGAATAAACCCAGTCTTACTACCTTTAGTTGAGAAGGAAATCAAAAATATGTATGATGTTGGGATAATAGTTTCCCCTAGGTACTCTGAGTGGGTTTCAAATCTGGTATCAGTTAGGAAAAAGACCGATGAGATCAGAATTTGTATTGATTTCTGAAACCTGAATAGAGCCTCTTTGAAGGACAACTATCCTTTGCCCAAAATGGACCACATACTTCAAAAAGTGGTGGGTGCTAAAAGAATCTCATTACTTGATGGTTTTTCCAGATACAACCAAGTGCTGGTTTTTCCTAGTGATCAACACAAATCTGCTTTCACCACACCTTGGGCCACTTTCATGTATGTTAAAATGCTTTTTGGATTAATGAATGTCGACACCACATTCCAAAGAGCCATGGACATAGCCTTCTCAGAAAACATAGGTTATTTCATGGTCATATATCTTGACGACATCATAGTATATTCCAAATCAGATGAAGAGCATCTAGTTCACTTGAGAAAGATTTTTGAAAAATGTAGAAAATATGGTTTATCTCTGAACCCCAAGAAAACACTATTCGGTATCGAAGAAGGAAAACTCCTAGGTCACATCATTTATGAAGATGGAATAAAAATAGACCCCAAAATAATCGAAGTCATATTGTAAATCAGTCATCCCAGAAACATTAAGGAATTACAATCCTTTATCAGAAAAATTAATTTCTTAAGAAGATTCATCCCAAATCTTGCCGAAATTTTGAGAAATATCACAAACATGTTAAAAAAGAAAGTTGGAGTTAAATGGACTGTAGAAGCCAAAAAATCTTTCGAAATGGTTAAAAAAGCACTCACTGAAACACCAGTACGGATAAGTCCTGATTTCACCAAATATTTTTACATTTTCTCATTTGCATTTGAACACAGGGTAGCTGCAGTATTATTACAAAAGAAAGCAGTAGGGTAAGAACAACCCATAGATTTTTTTAGAAAATCCCTAAGAGATGCTCCCTTAAAATTTAATATCATGGAAAAACAGGCATTCGCATTGGTAAAAGAACTGAAATATTTCCGAGTTTATATCTTGCATTCTCATATCATTGCTTTCGTTCCCCATACCATCGTCAAAGATATATTAAATCAAGATCTTGATGGTAAAAGGGGAAAATGGATTGCTATCATCTTAGAATATGACTTAGAAATCTAACCCACCAAACTTGTTAAGGGACAAGGACTTGCAAGACTAATGGCTGAAGCAAACCTCCAAGCATTAGATATAAAATTTTTTGACACCTTAGAAGAACATGAAGAATGCGCAACCCCTCATGTTGAATAAATGTTTTTAAATTCACCTTGGTATGCTGATATTCTTTACGTGTTATTTTATCTTAATGCTCCTCCAACCTTATCAAAGACCAAAGCAAGGTTCCTCAAACAAAAATCTTTAAAGTTTTGTATTTTAGATGGAATTTTGTATTGGAAAAATCCCACTGGTATGCTGCTTAAATGTTTTCTTGAAGATGATGTAGAAAAATTATGCACGAAATGCACAAAGGAGAATGCGGAGGGCATCTCTACTGGAAAACCACAGCCAACAAAATCCTTAGAGCCATTTATTATTGGCCTACCTTGTTTCCTGACACTCAAAAAAAAATTATGACATGCCATAAATGCCAAATTTTTCATGGCAAGAAATTTTTTTTACCTTTTCCCTTACATCCCATCATAGTTGAAGGTCCTTTCCAGTAATGGGGTTTAGATTTTATTGGGGAGATTCACCCTTCTTCATTTTCTCAACAAAAATGGATCCTTACAGCCACTGATTACTTTACCAAATGGATACAAGCCATACCCTCTAGGAATGCTACCAATTCAGTCATCATTAAGTTCCTAGAAACCAACATTTTATCTAGATTTCGTTGTCCTAGGAAAATTATCATTGATAACGCTGCTGCCTTTTCCTCAAAAAAAATGGTTGACTTTTGTTACAAATATCATATTACATTAGGAAATTCCACAGCTTATTATCCCCAAGGTAATGGTTTGGCCAAATCTTCTAACAATAGCCTAGTCAATATCATTAAGAAGCTTCTTGAAGAAAATAAAAAAGCATGGCATGGAAAACTAGTACACGTACTATGGGCTGATAGACTAACCACCAAAAAATCAATCGATAGTGTATGGCATGGATGCCATTTTCCTGGCATCTTTAGGGATTCCAGTGATGAAGCTATTACAAGAAGTTCAAATAGAAGAAAATGACATGCAAAGGAGGATAAATCAGACTATCCATTTACAACAAACAAGGGAAGAAGTTTACCAAAGGACTCAGTTAGCACAAGATAAGATGAAAAATATTTTTGACAGAAGGACCAAGGAAAATGATTTTCAAATTGGGGATAAAGTATTAAAATGGGATTCCAGAAGAGAATATAAAGGAAAGCATGGTAAGTTTGAAAAATTATGGAAAGGGCCTTTCATTATTAGTTCAGTTAGCAGAAACAATGCTTTTTTCCTGCTAGAACTTGATGGGACTGAAACTTTTGGAGGTCCTGTAAATGGCAGGACACTAAAACATTAATTTTTTCAAGAGCTCGAGTTTTAAAATTTTCACTCATTGTACATATCACTTTTTGAAGAAATAAATCAAAAACAAAAAATACAAAAACAGTAGAAAAGTTGAGAATAGGGCAGTTTTAAAAACAGCAGAAAAGCCCCATGTTCAAAAAATAGTCATGTTGAAAGTGCGCAAGTCTAAATGCCACTACTAGTGCTCAAAATATATCTTCTTCAGTTATCTAGCCTAATCATAACTGAACATGTTTTAAATTTATTGCTGATAAGTTAATGAAAGAAGTGATAGTCAAATTGTGTAAAATTGACTTATCTATGAAAGTAGATTAGGAAAAGATACTGGTTCCACATGCTCAAAACAGAACCAAAGAGAAAAACAGGGATGAAAAAAAACTATGTATTCTAGCCCTGATTTTTCTAAATCTCATTTTATGCGAAAATAATATTTGTTTGCAACTTGTATTTTATGCCACAAACACATGACAAATCAAACCGTCTAATCCTGATTTGGTCATTTTTCAATTTCATGTTTTAGTTTAGTGAATGAAATCCCGTCAAATAGCTTAATCTTGACAATTGATCTAGCATAGGTAGAGAAATCAAAGGAGTTCATCAGTTTAATCTAAACTCTCGGAAGATATAAGTGTAGAATTAGATAGTTTTCCTTTTTTCAAAAATATCATGTCAAAGGGTTGCTAGTCCAAGTGCACCTAAAGAAGAAAAAAATGTTAGGAATTATAGCTGGGTAGTTAGAGATGACTTTGATGCTAATCATGTTGTAAATTTTCAGAAGTAGCATATAGAAAGAGAGAAATTTGTGCCAATGGATAAGGCACTAGTCTTCACAAGCCAAAGATCTACAATTCTAGACACCTCCTGAAAGGGAGCTACCCTCCCCAAATGGAGCAACTGTTAGTCATCAGTATTTTTTACCTATTTTTATGACTGGATTCCTCGGTTGAGTTTTCTAGAAACTAATCTCAATATGTCAATTTGTAATCTAGAAAACACCTCAAACAAATTTTTGTCTTCCTACCCCTTTCCTTCAACCTATAATGAGAAAAACTCTTCAGTTTCCCTACCTATCACAATTCAGCAAAGCCTCCCTGTCTATAGTTGTTATAAGTTTGTCTCTCTACCATCAAAATTCTTTGTTTTCATGCAACTCACTATCCAACATTTAACAAAGTGTCTACCCCTCTCTCACTGATCACTTTGTCATGTGATAACCTACTCATGCCTAAGAAGCCATTCAAAATCCATGAAAAATTATGTAGGTCTAGGAGATGGTGTTTTAGGGAAAATTCCTTGGTGAGACTATTTTGAGCCAAAAACCCTGTCTTCAATATTAGTCAGCCATCATGTCTTGTTATTTTCCAACGCAAAATGCTTGTCTATCCCTAGGTCACACACCATCAAAGAGGTCACTTTGTTTTGTTTCTAGCAAGGCTCAGGAATGTTCAAATCAGGAAAAGAGAAGGATTTTTCCCTGTCTAAAGAAATATTATTAGATCGGGCACGATCCCCATTAAACATCAAAGAAGCCCTCCAAACTTCAAAAGAATCTCTTTTTACATATCTGCAGGGATGTACTGATTGATGACACCAAGCAGAGTGTGAGAAAAAAGAGCACCTCAGGAGAAAGTTTCATGCTATGTTAGTTTACTATGGAAGTCAGAGAAAGTGCAGATTGTGGCCAGCTCTCAAAATCAGTCTCATAAAACCAAGAGTGATAGTCTTTTGGAAAAGGGCCTCTAGCAGTCTAGGCATCAGAATGAAAGGTGTAAAAGGAACAACTGCCCTTTTATCCCAATTTAGCCTAGCTTCTTAAAAACATTCAAGGACAACTTCATCATCATAAGAGCTAAAAGCCAATACCAAGAAGATGTTATTTCCAAGATAGGCACAGTAAACATATATCAGTTGGAAATGCATTACATGCTCTTTGTTTTCACAGTGAGTTTTGCAAGAAGTCATATCTTAAAAGCAGAACATGCACAAGGCACAGAATTTGTTTTTCAAAAAGAGCCTCCTTCATGACAAGTAGAGGGCCCACAGAAAACTCGTTCAAAAGACAAATCTTCAAATGATGTAGCAGTGTTAGATGAAAGAAGATTGTTGTGTTTTAAGATAGCCTCCCTTGAATGACAAGCACGGGATCTCTTTTGAATGATAAGCATAGTTTGTCTAAAGAGCCACAAACAGTTTGTTCATGGACATTTTTCAGTTGTTTAACAGAGGTCAAATAAGCGCCCATGCAGTTTGTCGAACATGTCCTCCTTCACAAGTAAGCAGAAGGCCCACTTACCATAGGTGCATAAGACCTCCTTCATAATAAGAAGAAGGTCAATTTTCCCAGTGTTAACACTGTGGTTGAGGAAAGTTGTCAGCAATGGGAAGGGTCGAGAAATAGTGTGTTTGAAAGAGTGTATTCACTGAAAAACCAAGGCTAGAATTTTGATTAAAGCAACCTCATCTAAATGGTAAAGGAGGTAGACAAAGCTCGGTTTAAAAGTGACTTCTGAAAACTGATAAAAAGAGGAATTCACAAAGGTAATTTATGTAAAAGAGGCATATCTCATTTATACAGGCCTATTTAGTTTATCAAGATACTTCCTCCAAATGATGAGTAAAGGGTAAACAAGGATAACAAGGAGTTTTCAACTTTGAGATGCTTTCCATAAAATGATAGACATAGCCTTGAATTTATAAAAAGATTGAAACCTGAAGTGGAAAACAAGCGCCCAAAAAGTATTTTGAAAGCCCCCCTTTACAAATTAGCATAGGTTCAATAGTGGTTTTAAGTAATCTAAGTGGTCACATTAGCTAGAATGCCTCCTCCTAGAGATGAGCAAAGGGAAAATCACCAAAAGTTAAAGTTTGTTCGAAAAGAGAGAGACACTGTGTTTTAAGAAAACCTTCAGTTTGATGACAAATACAAAGGAAAAAGTGGAATGTCAAAATCACCAAAAGGAGGGAAAAAAGTGTTCAAAAACATTTTTAAAAGAGCTATAAAAGCTCTCAAAGGAGAAGGTCATTTTCTATTGTGCAAAGGGACAAAATAAAAACGTTTTTTCGAACCCTGGGCGGGCAGTCTGCAGAAATTTGAAGACGCGACGTGCCTGTAAGTTAGCGCGACATGCCTGTAAGCGTCTTCACAAAGGCTCCTGCATGTGACGCGACGCGCCTGTGATCTGCACCCGCTCGGCGTTCAGAGGGCGCCTAGTGCCCAACCCGACAAAACCACAGTGCATGAAGGTCCTACGCACATGTGCACAGGAGCATAGCACTGCTCAAAAGACCTCCAACTCAGCACAAAATGGATTTTTTCCCAGTAAAATTGTCTCCAAAAGTGCACAACGCATTTTCAAGAGGTATTTACTATTTTCTTCACCTAAGTTTTTGAGTTTGAGAGGTTTTAAGAATCCATTTGGTTAATAAAAATACACAGTCCAATGAAGGCAAAAACACAATTTATTCTTAAAACCACCATGTTTACTAAGAGAAAACAAGACAGTGTTTAAGGAGGAAGGAACCTTGTCAGTTTAAAACTTCTTTGGTTTGATTTTTTAAAAAAGAAACACAATCCACAAAGAGCAAAGTAGATTTTTTGCTAAAAGAAAAAAGGCTTGTTTTCAAAGTCAAAAATGTGTTTGCAAAGTGATGAAAAGAAACACAGTTTAGAGAAATAGTCTTATTTTCATAGAAAAATACAGTCTTGCAAGAGGGGAAAACAGTGTTTGAAGAAAGGCTTAATTCATTCAAAAGACCTGTGTTGGTAAGAGAGTGAAGGAAAAGCCTAAACAAAACTATGCCTCCAAAGAAGGCCAGCAAGGGTGGATTTCACAAAAGGTTTGAGCCTATTACAACTTAGGAAATAAATGACTCCCCTTCGGTTCTTTTCAACTTCCATGACGTAGGCTACCTTGATTTTTGCCAAAAATTCCAGGAGGCCACCAATTACCCTCCCTTAACACAGTTGTTCACCCTGAGGCTACAAGGAAAACATGTCCACCTAGCAGGTCTAGACTTTAAACTCACTCCTAGGGTTGTCTCCAAAGCAGCTAAGATCCCTTATATAGGAGAAAATTGGTTCAAACGAGCATACCTGGATCTAAATAAATATAAACCCTTCCTAAAACTAGACCATCAGGATGCTTGCCAAACTATATTTCCTTTTTCTCACCTATTGAGTAGCTATGCCCCCCTCATGAAAGTTATCATGAAGTATTTCACATGTGAAGGGAGATATTCCTGAATTTATTCCTATCACACCAAGCTCCTCATGCAATTCACAAGAACTCATTTTCTTAATCTCTCGTTCTTCCTCTACAAAAGCATAGACAAGATGTCCTCCCTTGTCCAAAAGAGACCTCCTGCTCAGCAAAAAGCTAATCTTTTCCATCATTCTCTCATCAAAATCATCATCCTTCACCAGCTTGAAAAGAAGGGAGTGTCTTGGAAGACTTTCATTTATCATCCAGATTTTGGTACTGTCTCTTCATCTCATGGCCCATCTCATATATCCTCCTCACCCTCCACTAATTATGTCTCTCCTTCTTCAAGTAAAAATACTCCTCAAAAGCAAGAATCTCCTACGATTGATAGTGAAAAAGAGCAGTCCTATGAAAGCAAGCATGAAGTTAGTGTTGATGAGGAACATAGGGGCACTAAGAAAATTAGTGAGCATGAACCAAGTAACAAACCACAGGGCAGTGACCATGAGTATACTATTGATGGTGAAGAAAGCTCACCAAAGGATAAGGAAGTCAGTGGCACTCAACAAATTGGTGAGGATGAAGAGCAAAGTAGCCCTAAACAGAGCAGTGAAAGTGAGCAAGGGAATAGTGAAGATTCCAAATAGGGTAGTGATGATGAAGAGCAACAGGGTAGTGATGATGAAGAGCAACAAGCTAGTGGTGATGAAGAGCAAAAGGAATATGTTCAAAGTAGTGATGAGGAACACCAGAGTCCTAAAAAAAGTCATGAAACCAATCAAAGGGACAGTGAAAAAGGCACCTCCTAGCAAAGTAGTGACCATGGTGGTAGCCCATGCACAGAGTCTAAGGAGAACAATGAGGGAGGTGACATCATGCAAAATGACAATGAAAGTCCCAATAAATACAGTCCTAATGAGGGCAGCCCTCAAAAAATTCAAGACAGTAAGGAGGATAAACAAGGCAGTCCACAGACAGGCAGTGAAGGCAGTCAAACAACAAAAAGAGATGATAAAGCTGACAACCCCAAACAAACTCAAAAAATTAAGGAAAATAGTGAACAGGGTAGCAAAGTAAGTAATAATGGAGGCAGCAGGGTAAAGGACCAAGTTGAGCAAGTGCTAGTGATAAAACCTCCTCTCTCTTCTTCTCAAAACAACCCAGAACATGTGCTTGTTGCCTCTCCTAGGCAAGGGGCCATGATCCCTTCTCCAAAAGCACCAAAGGCTAAAAACACAAGATCTGCAAAGAAGAAGATCACTCCAGCAGTGACTAGTAATGTCACTAGGGCGCTAAGGAGTCGAGGAAAATTGCCTAAGAAGAGTATTGTTGAATTACAAAAAAGAGGAAGAGCCAAGAAGTCTATCCAAAGCAAGGGCAAAGAAAAAGTTGAACTGCAGGAGAGTAGCCATGAAAAAGAAAGGGAGTTTGACATCATACAAATAGACTGTGATGCTGGAGATGATGAAGTTAGAATTCTTGAGTCACTTTTTCAAAATAGAGAAGCCAAAATCCATGACTTAGAAATTGATCTAGAAAGGTCAAAGGACCTCATACATTTTCTACAAATGCAAAATAAACGAATGAGTGGGCCAATGGAAATTTATGAGGCCTGAGCATTCAAATACAAAAGGGAAGAATACAAAGCACAAGTCAAGCATGAAGAGTACATGGGCCAATTTGATGATATTGAGGAAGAAGAGCAGCCAGTAAGAAAAAGGCCTAAGACTATGGGTCTTAGGAAAGCTTTGGAGAAATAGAAGGAAGAAGAAGCAGCCCTTGTTCGTTCTTATCCTCTCACACAATTACTTGCCCAAAAGATAGAAAATGATAAAGAATCATGTCTTGAAAGAGCCAAAAAGAATTTGGAGGATAAATTAGAGAAGGAAAACAAAGACTTGGGTTTAAAAAGGAAGATGACCAGGCACTACAAAAAATTGAACCAATTTGCCCGAAGAAAACTCAAACTTGCTCAAGAAAGGCTCAAAACTACCCGAAGGAGGCACCCAGTGGAAAAATAGGAAAAATGCATATCTAGGCTTGAAATCTTGGCTTCTGCTTCCTTGCATGCTTCTAAGAACCCATAAGGGGTTTGCTCGCCAAAATTGGGCAAATTTTGACATGATCTTGTTTTTTGTGTTTTTTGGCCCTAATTGCACATTTTTCTAGGTGCTTCCATGTGTGCTAGGAGCATCTTCAGCTCATGAAATTCATTTTTTTGGATGTATTAAATTTGGGGGTAGCTACTTACAATTTTTTAGATCAAAAGGAGGTGTTTTGGTCCCCCAAAGAGGCAAAAATCAGTCAAAATTCACCTTTCTGCCTCACATATCAGCAGATGAGACCCTCTTGGGTTTTTTCACTCAGTCCACCCTTTAGAATATTTCCAGGGATTTGTTTGTGAAAAATCAATTAGTTCCATAAATTAGACATCCAGGGCTTTCCAACGAGCTATCATAGGCCTCGTTTTGACATCAGTAGGTCCCTCAAAAATTTTCTACAAAACAAGCTTCTTTTTTCTACTACGCTCCTATAGCATTTTGGCTAAAAAAGTAGTTTTCTGAATATGATCATCCAAATGTGCGTTTAGCTATTTTTAACTCTATGTCAGAGATTAGAAGTCAATTTTCTTGCTATTTTTGGCTTAAATAGATATTTTTGAAGATATTTTGTGCCTTGGGGTTTGCAAAGCCTCAAGGACAAAATCAAATATTTGTATTAGGCCAATGGCCTTCTAGATGCTCTAGGATGGTTTCTTTCTCTTTGGCCTATATAATCCAAGAGAATTCATTGTAACCAGAGGCTGAAATTTATGTTATAGAGAAATACATAGCATTACAAGCTTTGAAGAAATACTTTGTCTCATGAAGTGGAAGATCTCTTGTTTGACTTGGATGGTGGAGGAGGATTTTTTGTAGGATTCCATTGCTTGGTGAATGGTATTGTGTTCCTTATCTGTTATGTTTCCTTAGTTTATCATACATGTTTTCATGCTTCTTGCTTGTTGTAGGTCAGTAAAGAATAGATTTGAGATATGCCCATGGAGGCACCTCAAGTTTCCTGATTCATTGCAGCTTCTACGTTTTCATCTTTCTTGCTTATGTCAAAGAATTCTTAATTTCTCTTTGGTACCCTAAGAATTTGTTATCAGTTTCATTAATGGTTATTATGTATGTTGTCTAGTATGATTCACGACTATTATGTATGCCCTGCTTACTCATATCTAATCGAAACTCCATCTCTGAAATCTCTCTTTGAAGTATTGATTATCTTAGTTAAGTCAAAGAGGTCTTGTTTCGATCTTGCCCTTTGTCCATGCTTTGCAGTCTTATTTCAAAGTTCCAAGTAGCTAAATATATGATGTTTAGGAGTTCCCTCTTCATAGATTGAGTTGTTTGTTTGTCTTATTTGTTTTCCCAAAAGTATGAAGGTGATTTTCCCAAAGTTAGGGGGTCTTGTACTTCTATGCATCGCCTGATTGTTTATTTTATGCATCTATCAGTTTGAGTTTCATTTATAGTGATTAGTAGTTAGCCCTACCACATGGATGTTTGCTATAAAAATATTTATGCTTAAAACCTCTTTGTCTCTCACAAAATTAGTGTCCATCTCATTTAATTTTCACCCAAAGAATCCATTTATCTCGACCAAATAAGCCCTGCAGAAATACCTTGTCCACCATTTGAGACAGTCTCAACCTTATCGACCCCATAGCCTAGTTGATCTAACAAAATTTTGATCTATTTATCCTTTGATCAGTTCCCCCTTAGAAAGCTAAAAAAAACTAAAAACATACTTAACAACTAGCCTAAAATCTAAAATACAGAAGCAAACAAGTTTATATCCTTTGCATAATAGAGAGAGCCCTCTCTGAGTCCAGGAAGGCTAGGTCCTACGGCTCCAAAGCTTGGTTTGATGTTACCCTGTCACTTAACTTGTTAATCTGCCAAATCACGGGACCCTAACAAGATCAAGTGGACTGATAAAGAAAAAAGATATTTTAATGAGGTAAAATAAAATTTAACCCATGCTCCTATTTTGGCTAGTCCTGATTACACCAAATATTTAATTATTTTCTCTTTTTCCTCGGAGCAGAATATTGCAGCAATATTAATGTAGAAAAGCTGAGAGGATCATGAAAAAATCATAGCATTTTACACTAGGGGGTTAAGAGATTATTCTTTGAAATATAACGTTATGGAAAAACATGATTTTACCTTGGTCAAGGCTTTAAAATATTTCATATTTTACATTATGCATTCTCACATCATTGCTTGTGTTCCTAGTGTTGTGGCAAAGTACATCCTCATTTAGACTGACCCATAAGGAAAGAAAGGCAAGTGGGTAGCTGTTATTTTTTAGTATGATATTGAAATTAAGCCCTCTAAACTTATTAAGGGTCAGTGATTATCCAAATTCATGGTTGAATCAAATTTGCAACCATTAAATGTCAATTTCATTATTTCTTAAGACAATGAAGAACAAGTAGTCCAAAAAGTATCATAAGCGTTTATTTCTTTCCCCTGGTATAAAAGTACCATATATGTTTTGCATCATTTACAAGCTCCACTTGGTTTGACTAAGACAAAGGTGAGGTTTCTTAAATTAAAGGCTATTAAATTCTGCATTCGAGATCAGTATTTGTATTGGAAAGACGTAGGAAGAATACTGCTAAATTGTTTGTTAGAGGATGAAGCTGATAGGACAATGGAAGAGTTTCATAAAGGTGGCTCTAGAGGACATATATTCTGGAAGACCACAACAAATAAAATCTGAAGAGTTAGTTTTTACTGACTGACATTGTTTGCTGATGTGCACAAAAGGGTCTCGAGCTATCATTAGTACCAAATTTTTGAAGGGAAGAAGAGACTTCTACCTTTTCCTTCGACTTCATTGGGGAGATTCATGCAATTTATTCAATTCAACACATGTGTATTCTAACAGCCACAAATTGCTTCATCAAATGTATAGAAGAGTTCCAAATATGCATGCCAAAAAATCAATAATTATCCAATTCATGGAAGGAAATGTTGTTTCTAGGTTTGGTTGTCCTCATAAGATCATCATTGATAATGTTGTTGCATTTAGATCTAAAAATATGATTGATTTCTACAATAAATATAATATAGTTCTTGGAAATTCTACTACCTATTATCCACAAGGCAATGACTTAGTAGAGTCTTCTAACAAGAGTTTAGTCAATATCATTAAAAATTTGTTACAGGAGAACACGAAGTCATGTCATAAGAAATTAATAAATTATTTATGGGAAGGTAGGGTAAGTACAAAAAAATCCATTGGAATTCCACCTTTCCAATTGGTTTATGGAGTTTATGTTGTTTTTCATACTTCCCTTAGTGTTCCAGTCTTGAAATAATTACAGGAAACATAAGTTGAAACAAATGATGTGTAGAGGGGGATCAATCAAATGATACAATTGCAACATACTAGAGAAGAAGTCTACAACAACACTCAGCTAATCCAGGACAAGATCAAAAGGATTTATTATAGAAGGGTGAAATTTGATGACTTTCATATTGATGACCTTGTGTCAAAATGGGATGCCAGGAATGAAGAAAAAGGAAAACATGGAAAAAATGATAGTTTGTGGAAGGGGCCTTACAATAATGAAGCTTTCAGTGGGACCAATGCATATGTATTAAAGGATCTAACAGGGAAATTACTTCCTGGAGGGATTTTTAATGACAGGTTACTCAAACATTACTTCACCTAAGTTGATCTTTTTAAACACGTCATTATATATATCATATTTATTTTTAGTACTGCTGGTGTGGGTGGATTACATAAAAAATTGAAGTCCGAAGTGATGGACCTGAGTTTCTAATTAATTTCTTCCGTATGTAATAGAATTTTAGTTGGTTAAGAGTTAAATAAAGTTCCCAATGGATAAGGATACTAGTATACGGTTTTATTCTCACCTCGCATGAATAAGTCCATCCCCATTGGAGCCACTTGTAAGGTCCTATAATATAGCTAATCAAAGTGTTTTTGCATAAATATTCATTCTGGGGGTCTATTTGTAAGTTTTCTCCTATAAATTCACCAAGCATCATAGTCTAAATGGTTTTGAAAAAAAAATATCAAAGTTGGTTTAGCCATTGTAAATACGTGTGTCAAAGGAGGTATTTTAGTCTTCATTTGAATTGTAATATCCTAAGGTGTTATCATTTGAAATTCAAAGTCATCGAGATAAAGAATCATTATGGAAGTTAAAGGGGTCATTGTGATGAGAGTCAGCTTAGAGTCATGTTAATTAGTGGTGGGTGATATCAAAAAATGTACAATGATCAGTGTAAAATTTGGAAAATTATTTTTGTTGCGCTCAAGCCTTTGATGATCCTAAAGTACCATAATTTCTAGAGGAGGAGCAGGTTTCTTTTCCATGCCATCAGGATTGTATGCATGATTCATCTTTCATCCTTTAAAATTCACAGTTTTCCATATCCACGAGGTTTTGAAAATGGATCAGTTTGTTTCTACGCACAGAATAAACAAAGAGTTTCCATCTGTTTAGTTAATAGTCACCAATTTCGATTTCTCTTTGGTTTTTTAGTCATTTAAGGTTTTAAAAATCACTTTCAACTCGGACTTGAAGTCTCGACCCTGATTATGTATAAAACCTTAGCCCAACTTTTTCACCTTTAGAAACCTTGTTTTAGAAATGGGGAAGACAAAGGGATGAGAGATTGTAAGGTTTGACCCATAATATATTTCATTAAAAAACTCAAACCCTACCATCAAGGTAGCCTTTGAACAACCAGGTTGTGCTAGATTCTATGAAAAAATACAGGGGTACCATGTGGAGGTGACCAAAGAATTTTCCCTGAATTTTGATGGTGATAAAGTAAAAGTTGGTAAACTGAAGTTCATTGTGTCAGATTCCACCATAGCATCAGGCACATAAATACCTTTGGAGGGGGAGAAATGGTTCAAAGGAATTCCTTTGGAGTTTCATAATTATAAGGATTTCATGAAACTAGAGTATAAAAGCCAGGAATTTTTTGTTGCAGTGCCTAGTGACTATTTATTGGAAAATTTCAGCAAACTTCTCAAAGTAATTTAGAAGTACTTCACACGTGAAGGAAGATTCATTGGGGTCTATCAGTATCACTTTAGGCTCCTCATGCATTTCTCAGTTAAAAATACCCCCAATATACCCTTTTAATTCTTAAGGAGTTTAGGAAAGATGACAGAAAGATTAAGAATGAAGAAGGACATGGTTGACTCAAGTTTATTTCATTATTCACTAATAAAATTGTTGGTATTAGAAGAGCTTTAGAAAAGGAGACAAGTATGGCAAGATTTTATAACCGCATCCAAGTCTACACTACAATTTGTTGGAATTAAATCAAGCTAAATGGATACTCCTAAGGAGTTTTGTCAAGAAAAAATTGCCATCTACAGTTGAGTAATATCCAAAGAAGAAGGGAAAAAAAATACAGGTCTCACTAGAGGTAGTGGATATTCCAGTGCCAAGAAATCCACTCACAAAGGCAACTACTAAAAGGTTACCATTGGAGAATTCATCTAAATAACTTGTTGAGCCTAAGGAAATTCAAGCGCAAACAAGTTCTATGGATGAGAAATATAAGAAAGTTAAGAGAATCTCACCTAGTTATAATCCAACTGTAACAATAAAATAAGAAACTAATGAATATTATCCTAGAGAAAACAACTGAGTCTAGTGAATACCTGCCTATGATTAAATCCACACCAATTTTTTCCAAATTTAATGGAAAAATAAAGGTAATCAAGGAAGAGGTTAACAAAGTAGAAATACCAGCAGTCGAGGTTACAAGGTCCTCATCCACAAAGCTAAAAATCCAAGAAGGGAAGATGATGTAAGAGGAGAAGGTGGATGAAGGGAAGGTAACTTTCATAAGAATGACGAAGAAATTAAAAGGGGCCAGAGATGAAATCACTGAGATCAAGTAGAAATATGAAAAATATCATAAAATTAGAGAATTAAAGGATAAACTAGACAAGGCACATGGGACTATAGCTTATTTGTAGAAGGAATACATGCAACTCAAACCTGTACTACCTCAAGAAATAGTGACATATGATGCCAAAGGAAAGGGTAAAGTGGTTGTTGATGTTGATACGATCAAAGAGCCAATTTCGTTTTCAAGGAGACTTGAGACTAGATCTATTGCTAAGGTACATGAGCAAGAGAAGGAGATTGTGCAGCCTGTGGTTTTTAGTGAAAAAAAGGAATATGAGAAGCTACTAGACAAGCTTGAAGGTGTACAAAATTAGGTGGATAAAAGTAAAGAGAAATATCATAGGGATAAGATGGCCTTCTTTATAGATATGGAGTTTTCTTTGCCTGCTCTTCAAAGAGAAAAACACAAGCTAAAATGGACTTTACCTTTGCATAGGAAAGTAAAAATCCTGTATGTACAAAAACTAGTCCTAAAGGTAAGGCTTAGGTTGATGAAGAAAAGGTTTGAAAATGTCAAGGAAGACAGGAAAAAGAAGAAAATAAGTAAGTTATATTTTTTGTTTGAGGAATTTGAAGAGGAGAAAAAAAGTGAAAAGGAAAGTTAACAGTTTCTACCCACAGGTGTTGCGTGCAAGATGAGCAATAGGACTAGAATTTCTTCAGAGTGGCATTTTTTGGGAAAATTTTGATACTTGTAGGGAACAAACATATTTATTATAGTCAACACGACATCAACAAGTAATTTTAGATCAAAGTGCAATCTTTTAATGTCGTCAAAGAAGAATCAGTCAGTTGTTGCACACAATAACAATCAATGTTTTTTGCATCAAATTTTCACCTCAATGTTGGAAGATGAAGTTGTAATCATGTAATTATTTATGTTTTATCATAGTAAAAGCTTCCCCCATGTTTTCTTGTACAAATTATATGTATTAGGTGTGAAAGTAAGTTTATAGGTAAAATTAAAATATTTTTTCCTAGTTTACAGAATAGTGGTTTTTCTTTCCTATTTTCATGAAATCAATTTCATCTAAATGGGGAATAGATGCGTTTCGACCTCCTTAGATATATAATTTTTTTTTATATATATAGTGCATGATATTGAATGTAAAAGGGGTTGACCTTGGAGTAAAGAGAAGATATTTTCCTTTGATTTTAAGTTATGGAGTTTCAATTCTCGTAATCAATTCAGCAATACAAAGGAAGTTTTGTTTTAGGATTATTGTGTTAGACAAATGGTGATGTCTCTCTCTTTGTAAATTTGTCTTTCCTTCTATTTTTTACATGTATTCTCATTCTTAATTGTTTACAAGCATATTATGAGTGGAATTTACTCACAGTACTATGCTCTCGCTTGCTAATAAATTTAAATGTTTTCTTTTGAAATTAAATATATAATTCATCATTTTATGCCTTATATTTAACAAATCCTCACTCTTATTCATCTCATCCATACTACAACAAATTTGTAAGATCCATAAATTTTCCTACCTAGCCCTGTTTCAATTTTCTCTGTTCATTCGTGATTGATCATTGAACATCATTATGACTCCATGACAAATGGACCTCTCCTTCGACGTGAAACCAAAACTTTAAAACCTATAATTTTATCTTCATGTTATAGCATCATTTCTCACCTCGATATACTTGATGCTCTATTTTATGGCCTTAGGAAGTCCTTTCCCTTCAGAATTGGTCCTTTACCCAAAAAAAATTATTTTGAATTCCATACATGACTCTACCCTCTAAAACGCACGTGCACATGCGGGTCCAGTTATACCCAACCCACGTATATAATTTAAAATATGAAAAAAATATATAATTCCCTATTTTCTGGGTGGGGTTTATAGGTTACACTGGAAGCCTACCTACAGGAGCCTGTGGCCTAATTGTTTCCCAACTGAATTTTTTTTTTTTGAGGTGATATAAATACACCTCATGGGAAGGCCTAAAGGGGAGAGAGAGATAGGTATTGATACTATAGCCATTTAGTCCCTGATTAAGTCTGATTTATCCATGTGCCTCCTACACTTCCTAGATTGTGGAAACCCTTGTTTCTCTCTTAGATATGTTCACCCCTCGTATTTTACATCCTTGTGTATGCTTATGGAAAGATATTATTGAGGCTTGGGTTGGATGGATCCGGAGGACAATTTCACTTGGAGCCATGGCAGAATTAGGTGGTATTCCCCCACACATCTTTACATAAATCAATAAAGAAGATCTGTCCCATTCCCGATGTTGTGATATTATGATTTATACATGTTATGATGTTGTTATGGTTGATTTCATGTTATTTTGTTTATAAGCTTATATGATCTAATGCTAATATCTAGAACATGCTTTCAATTATTACTATTCTATGTGCTTTTCCTGAATGAGTTGCAAGTTTTGAAGCACCAGGAGAAGCAGAAGGTTTGAACCCTGTGGGATCACCTTCAAACATAGGACCTACGGGTACGGTCTCTTCTCCCAATTTTACTAGTTTAAGCATTAGGACTATAAATTTTCTTTCTTCTTGTTGTTGTATGCCTCTTGCTTTGTTTGGGTTCTCAACCCAAACCCTAGGGTAATTCATCCTGTAATAGAATTTGCAACTCCACTGGGGATTACATCTATGTAATTCCTAGTTTGGGTTTTTTCTCTCTGGATTTGGGTTCTCTGTTTGGTTTGATCACTTTTCGAGTTTCTTTGGTTTATTATCCATCCAGGAAAAATTCCTGATCTTCTAGATCAGGCTTGAATCTTTTATTTTTCTTTATTGTCCTTTTTATATATGCTTTCCAGTTTACACAGTCATGTATATATGCATTTTGTTCCAAAGAAATGTGCATATACACGTGTTTCATTGTACATAGTCACATATACACGCTTGTTTCTCATTTTCAAGCCACGTATGGCTAGTTTTAAATGAAAAATTGATATTTTGAGTCCAGTAAATTATTTTTCCTATTCTTGGCCACTATTATTTAATATTTGATGTGTCTAGGAAGTGTTTCTTTCTGAATTTTATCAATCTCCTCTCTTTCTTGTTGAAAACCTAGTCAACCTAGGGTTTGCCTTTCTTTGTGAATTTCCAGTTTTGGGTTTGGCACAAGCGCTTCTTACTAAATTTTTTGGCTATTCTAAGCATTCAGAGCAATGATTTAGTGCTAGATTTTTCATGCTTAGCCTTATTATTACTTCAATTTTTGCTTTTCTTTTGTTCGCTTTCTTGGTTTTTTTGAGAAAGACATTTCTAGCGTTCTTGAAGAGTCTTATTGTTTTTCTTGGAGTTTCTTTGCTTTCTATAGTTTTATGTTGTTGATCAGGTTTGGCTACCTCTTTCCACTTGTTAAGTCTTTTCATGAAAATGATGTTGATGGCTTAAGGAATTTGAGACCTTTTTGCTCAACCTGGTGATTGTGAGTTTTTGGGTGGTTTTTTCTTTCTTAAAGAATTTGTCACTTTCTTAAAAAGATAAAGACACAAAAAACATATTTTTTTCCTTTTCTTTTTCTTTTGGTTTTGTTTTAAGGCTTTTTCATTGTTTTTGAGCAGGTGTAAATTTTCTCATTTTGTCAAATTAGCTTGTTTTTGGGAGAACTTCTTGGTTGAATTTGCACCCTTTTGTATCAAGTTTTTGGCATCTCTCTTAGGATAAGTTCTTGTTTGAATTTGTCCTTTATTTTGTGTCTAGTTTTTGGACCTCTTTATTAGGAAAACAAATTTCTTGTTCTTTAGAGTAGTCTTGGAATCTTGCATTTGGCATTGGTAGCTTGCATTAGAGTAGTTGAACTGTAAGAATTTTTAGTCTTTTGTAGATTTTGAGTGTGTAAGTGTGTATTTTTGAAAAGAAAAGAAAAAAATTTGTTTTCATTAGTTTGTTCATAGTTCCCTTTGTAGAAGTCCCTTTTCATCTGAGAAAAATTTTCATTTTTCATGTTGCAGGTTTCTATTGATTTCTTCTTGTGTCCATAACACCTCAAGTTACACCTCAATTTCACCACTGACTTAAAAGAACAACTTTTAAAATCAAGCAATAAAATTTAAAATGAACTAGAATCTTTTTTACTTATCGTTAAATACATCAACTAGTCTAGGTCATTAGGGCCTTTGAATAGGTGTGTGGATATTTAACTCTCCAAGGCCACTCTAAATTTAAACTTAGAAGTTGATTAAAAGAGTGAAACCCAGTCTCATACATATTTCCTGGAAATCTCTCCTAAGAACGGAGTCAAGCGCGAGGGTGAGTGAAAGAAGGGAAGAGAGATCCCCCCTCTCCCACTTACCGTATCCTAACCAAAGACTGTTTCGCCCAGTTGCTGAGACGAATTGGTAAACTTAGTTTCCATTCCTAGGTATCGCATAGGTGATTACGGGGGGGAAATTGTGGCACTTGAGGTAGACATTGCATTATGTTCATTAGTACTTCTAGAGGGTTCCCTTACGAAGCTTGGGTACTTTCAATGGAAAATGCTTTTGTTTGGAGGTCAACGTAACTATTTCTATTACCTTCGCTGGTAGGGTTGGGACGTAATTACCTCATATTTTTTGAAGGTGCTTATATTTTGTCTTTCTCGTATTTTGGTGTCCAGTCCTAATCACCCGGAGCGGAAATTCCTGAGAGCTACTAGATTGGCTAAATATTTAGGGACATTTTTAGAGAGTGCTCTTGGCTCCTAGACTGTCATAGATTTATAATTTTTTGAGTATGTATAAGTTCTCTTAATAATTAAAAGTGGTTGATTGATGATTTCATTGATCTAGGAGGCTTTGTGGGCTTTCTCCTGTGAGTGCCGAGCCTTATTCTTGAAGGCGTAGGAGAAATTATATTGGTGACTACAATCAGTACCAGTGAATGGATAAAAGAGTGATCTTCTGCTTAGGGCTATACTTTTCAAGGCTGGAACCTTATTTTATGTGGTTTAGGAACTGGGAATCAGTTCATGTCTGGTCAATATGCGAACATGCCTTTCTCATCCGTAGGAACCTCTCAGGGTTTTTATCCTTTCTCTAATGCATGGAACCTTTACCAAGGAGTCTCATCTTCTTTTAATACTTCGATTGGGGGAAATATTCCTAGTGTTAGTTGTGATTTAGAGAGGAGTAATCCACTCCTTTCTAGGGTCCTTTTTCCACCGGAAGAAGTTGATGTCGACCAAATTCCTCAACCTCCAGTTACTCCTTCCTCCCTGTTAGCCACCCATAAATTCTGTCATACTGAATGGTGGCTAAACTTGTCTTTTAAACCTTCAAGAGATAGCTCCCTTTGAAAACTTATCATCTTTTGAATTTTTTATGATGATTATTACTCTTTGAGTTAAGCTTAACTGTTGTTTCCCTTTTATCCTAAGAACTTTCTTTTTCACCAAGAGAAAAACTGCTTATGAAACCCCATTTTCCATCCTTTTCACTCCTCCTTTCACTCATAAAAAATTCTGTTTTTCATCCTTTTTCCTACACAAAATCCTCTAAAAAATCCTTCATCTAGCCTCTAAACCATTCCAAAATCCCTTTAAAACCTTTTATTCCCCCTTATTTGGAGTTAATTTCCCTCCTTTTACCTATCAGAACCCCCATTTTGGCTTAAAAGCACTATCTTTGGGCCTAAAATAGTCTTTTGCGTTCCTAAGGTCTTAAGCCCCTCCACCTCATGTGGCTGAAGCCTCGCATTCGAGCGCTTAAAAGCTTAAAAACCCTGTTTGAAACCCTTTTTCCCTTTATTTTTTTCACTACCCTGATGTTTTGGTCTGATTTAATCTAGACCGTTGATCTCTACAGATCAACGGCCCTGGGTTTATCCGCTTTCTACCCATCCATCATGCCTTCCCTTTTCCCTTTTCAACAATTCCACCCCTTTATCAAATCTTGACTGTTCATTTTCAAGATTGGATGATCGGGATTAAAACCGATAAGCCAACACCATGGACCCCGCCAAAGCATAAACTCCTGTGTAAAAACCTTTCCCTTTGTTATTTTTTCATTTCCCCAAATTTTTGAGTTAAAAGAATATAGACTATTGATCTGCATAGATCAACGGCCATCAGGCCATCGGGTCTCCTCTCCTATGCCCATTCACCTTCCTTTCACTTTCAAAACCTCCAATCCAATTTTTAATCTTAACTGTCCATCAAAAAAGATCCGACGATCAGGACTAAAACTCGACAAACCATTAAACCCATCCGCTACGCGACAAAATTTTCGGTCCCACCATCCTTCATCCGCGAAAATTGCCCTCCATCGCGTTTAACGCCAAAAAATTATGCGAAATGGGTGGTATTCAAAGGACAGGTGTCAAAAGGTCCGTGGAATCATGTTTTTTTGTGAAAACTGACTCCCCCACAGAGCCCACGCGAAAACGATTAATGGTTTTCCGCCATACCACCTACCCTCCTCAAATGTCATTTTCACTCTTAATCTTGGTAGCTGATTGTTAAGATCAGATGGCTTATGTTATAACATGACCCATTCATTTTCCCCTCACCTTTTCTCCTAAATGACCTCATTAAAGGATCTCAACTGTTGATTATCTTAATCTAACGACTCTTATTCACTGTCACACCCAATCTCCATTTGCACATGTTTCGCTTCCGCCAAGGGTTTGCTCCCTTTTTTGCTACAAATTACTCCATTTCACATAGCTCCATCCCCACCATTAAACCTATAAAGCAGTCTTAACCAAATTCCGCAGGGTTTCTTAATGAAGTTTGTGTGTTTTGCAGGGTTTTTTGGTGGTTGTTTTGTATGCTTCCACGGTCACAGACAGGTGACAAAAAGGCCCAGAATGACGATTCTGTGGCTTAAAATCAAGGATGAAAGGAGCTGTAGGGCTTGAAATTTACGTTCAAATCATCTGGAGCATGATCCAGGGTTTAGCAGAAACCCTCCAATAACAGAAAGCCAACTGTGTAAAAAAGCCAAAAAAAGTGTATCAGTGAAGAAATCAAGGTTAAAGAAGGATTAATGCTTAAGCCTGAAGATCAAAGTTTTAATCCTAAGGTTTAAAGAAACAAAGACAATATCTGAGAATGAAGACCCAAAGCAAATATAAAGGCTAATTAAGCCTAAACACAGAGCAAAAGCGGATAGAAAGTGTTTTAGGGTAAAACAAAGGAAAACATCAGCAAAAGAAGCCTCCACTACCACATCAGAGGCTATTTATCCTCTTCAGCTACAAAAGTGCCACCTGCATCCTCAATAAATCAAAAGAAGGCATAGTTATTGCATATTCAGTGATATTTCGCCTAAAGATAGTTGAACAGTTATTTCAAACAAAGGAAGATATTTAAAACTGTCAGTAAAGTTATTGGAAAAGATAAATAGGCCTTAAAGTCAATCTTTTTACCCATTAAGCCTAAAAAAGCAGTAAACAGAGTTATGAGATAGAGTTCTAAATTGGATGCATTCCTGCCTTATGCCTTGCATGGTTTTCATGGCTAGGAGTTGCATTTAGTGTAGAATTAATTACACTTCAACCCTAAAACTCTTCCACCTCCTCATTTCTTCTATAAATACTTCTGAAGAATATGAGAAGTTGTTGGTTGGTCACTAGTTGTAACACTGAAACTCTCTGAAATAATACATAGTTTGTTTGAATTTGAAGAAGAAATTGAAGCCTTGGAAACTTGATGATGTTTCAACATGCTTGTTCTTGAGAAGGCTCTATCTTTGGATCCTTGAGCTTGGCTGTTGGTGATGTATTGTGAACTGTCTGTTGTTTTTCCTGTTTTCATTATGTTTCATAAATTCCTAATACAGTAGGATGAAAATTTTAGGCTAAGAAATGACTCCTGGAAGCACCTTAGACCTATTTATCCTTCACTATTTTATGTTTTCTTCTGCTGAGGTATTTTAGAGTCTTTAATCTTTCTCTTTAGTCCTCATGCTTGTGTATTTCTCTAATAGTTCAAATAGTTGGTTTCAACATGATTTATGGTTTTCCCTGCTTGTCTGTTGCCACTTGAAAACTGTTTTTGAAGTCTCCCTTTGAAGTACCATTGTTTATAGTTAGCCAAGGAGGTTTTTTTTTATCATACCCTTTGTCCCTGCTTGAACAATAGTTTTAAAGGTCTTTATAGTTGTGATCATAGATGTGTTAGGTGTTCCCTCTTCTATGACTGCAATTATCATTGAATATTTTATGTTTTCTAAGTCCTTTGAAATAAAATCTTTGAGGAAATAGGATGTGCTCCTGAATCTTAGATTTCATTTTAAAAGTTGTCTTGAAGTCATCATTTGCTTAAAGTTTGGTTTGTAGAATTCATGGTTAGCCCTGTCTATCAAATACCTCTTTATTTTTCAAGCTATGTTTTCAAGGTCCCTTTTTTGAGAATTTATTTTCTCTTTTCAAATCATTGATGTCCATCTCATTCACAAAAACTAAAGGATCCTATGGCCAAGTTAAATTTTCGCTTTGATATCCCATATCCATTTATAAGCTTGTCATAAACCTCTTCTTGACTCCATTTCCTAATGAATTTGACACTTCTTCTTTCTATATATACTACCTAGACCTTTCATGCTCTACTGTGCAATTCAACCAACCAAACAAACAAACACTTGCACTTAATAACTAGTCTAAAATCAATACTTAAAATCAAACAAGATATATCTTTGCAAAACAAATAATTTGAGAGATCCCTCTCTGAGAACAGGAGGACTAGATCTTGGAACTCTAAATATTGGTTCTGATGTTGCCTTGTATTTTGGTAAGCCAATCTATCAAAACAAAGGACCCCAACATAATGGCAATCACGGTGGGACACTGAGTAAACTCCTTAAAACAAAACACTCACTGTCCAGTATAGTATAAGTAGATTTCTTCTAGCACTACCAAGCATAATGGTAATAGTGATAGGACTTATTTGAATTAGTGAAAAACTAAGTAACCCTTAGGATTCTCATAGAAACCTTATCAAACCTTGAAGGAATCAACCAACCAAGCCATAAGAGTAGACTATGTTTGTCTCATCACCATAGCTAAGTGTTGAAACAGGTTTAGGACACTCTCATAACCCATAGGACTATAAAAACTTAGAAAATCCAAAAATATTTCAGATTGGCTTCATAATAAACATGGTGGTGGAACCATAAAACATTTTACCTTCACAAAAGCTAAAAATTTTCCACCTGGCGACTCCACTAGCCCCAGTAGGCCTATTACCCATCTAGATCTCCAGATTTCCTTAAGATTGTGTTAACCATCCTTGAGGAAGTTTAGAAGTCTAGTCCCATACTAGATAAGGCATTGTGAGAGGCAAAATTGTCAAAACAATCCCTAAAAAACTTCAGCCTCTCTCATTTTTTTTTGAAAAACAGTCTGGCTTCACATAGGATCAACACTAGATCTCATCCAAACCCTAATCCTCCTATAATAGTTGACAATATAGAGAATATTTTGTGGCAGACTTATATGTCTGGAAAATCAACTACTAATATGAGCCTCTCAAGAACAAAATCTGTCCCTGAAAACTTTACTGTCTTAGAGGATTTACACTTTGACATACATCATTCAAAGAATATCTTTAGAACCAGATCTCAAGGTGATTTAAACCAAGCTAATTTTGAAACTACAGATTTGCAACAGAGCTTTAGTAGAGAAGCCTCACCTTCTACTCCTCCTGATTCCCAACTTCTTCACCACTTTAGCCTTTTCCATAACAAATCTGCTCAAAACCAGTTTGCTGGCCCAAGTGTTTCTTCCACTGCAATCCATACTACCACTGTTCAAAACACTCCATTTCAACCCACTTTCCCTCTCATAAATCCACCCCTTGTAAATATACCTTTCCTTCCAGCCATGGCAACAAGGTATGCCCCATTAGTGTTACCACAACCTATGCTTCCCTTACCAAATGATTACCAATCCAAAATTCCTCATTTCACTGGAAATGAACCTACTACTACCAAAAAACACATAGATAAGATGAATGATGCCTTTGATTACATGGAGATAGAAGAAGAGACCATTAATATGAGAATCTTTGCCCAAATTTTAGGAGGAGAAGTAAAATAATGGTTTAAAATCTTAATTCCTAACAACATCAATGATCTCCCTTCTTTGCATCAAACATTCATAAACAGATGGGAAATAAAAAATAACCCTCTCGAAATATTGGTAGAGTATAGCAATCTTAAAAGAAATCAAGGGGAGAGTGTTCATGACTACTCCACTAGGTTTAACAGTGTTTACAATGCTCTTCCACCTCACATGAAACCTCCCCAAGGCATGGCCTTAGAAATATATCTTGAGGGTTTTGATTCTGATATGGCCTATCAACTAAGGGACAGAGATTATTTAACTCTAGAAGACATGCAGAAGGGAGTTGTGAGTGTAGAAGCAAACTTAGTTGAGAAAAGATCTAGGTTAAGATCGGAGAAGAGGGTAACTTATAAAGATGATAATGAACCCTCAACCTCATCTTCTGATACCAAAATTGACAACCTAGTGAAGGTAATGGAGAAAATTCTTGAAAATATAAACTTGGATGATAGAGTGCCACCAAGAGAACACCAAAACAACCTCCAAAATAGAAATCAAAATCATAACTTTAGAAGAGAAAAAAATCAATATAGACAAAGAGATAATGACCAACAAATTAGACCTCCCTTCCAACAAAACTATGTAGATCAAGAGGGAGAAAAGGATATTGAAGGGTTGGGAGAAAATCATGTAAACTTGATTGGATCAGACAGTGGGGATGATGTTTACCTCACTGAAGAAGAATAAGGTTTTTTCTCCTCACAACAAAATGAAGATACATATGAAGATTCTGATGATTATAGATTGGGGTTTGAAAATGCAATCATGGAGGTGCACAAAAAATATGATCTTAGAAGAAAAGGGAACATAGACAACTCAAAAGATAAAAACACTAGCACTGTTGTTAGGAAAAATGTAGAAAATCAGCCTAAGAAAACAATAGAGAAAACCAAAATTTTGGCTAAGAAACCAGATTTAAACAAAGAGAAGAGCAACCAGCCAAATGTTGAACAAAGCAGCCCTAGCACTTCAGCTAGTGGCCCTAACAAGATTTTCCAAAATGGCAATCCAAACAAACTCTAGCAAATTAGAATTGCTAAAAGGAATTCAATTGAGAAAACAAATGTAAATATGGAAAAATCAATAGTTCCTTTCAGCCTTGAGGGAGAGATTGCCAAGATAAAGATCACCATACCTCTAGCTAAACTAGTGACCCAAGAAATGTACAAAAACCAAGTTTTGAAAGCTTTGAAATTAGGTAGTGACACTGATACATTAAACTTGACAGATGACAAGAAGTTGAAGGAAAATACCAAGAAGGAGTTGTCCCTCCTTTCTATGTCAGTTTGAATATACATGATAGGATATTACACAATGCCATGTTAGACTCTAGAGCTTCACATAATCTTATGCCCAAAGTAGTAATGGAAATCTTAGGCTTAGAAATTACTAAACCATACAAGGACCTGTATTCCTTTGATTCAAGAAGAGTAAAATGCTTGGGTTTAATCAAAGATTTATGTGTGAACTTATCTCAGATCCCTGCTAAGAGTCTAGTTATGGACATAGTAGTAGCTGATATTCCCCCAAAGTATGGCATGCTTTTATCAAGATCATGGGGAGCAAAAATTTAGGGGAGCCTTCAAATGGACATGTCTTATGCCACCATCCCATTTTTTAACCAAAGCAGAAGATTATATAAGGAATCCCACATGAAATACATGGTGAGAAACATAGATAAACCAAACAACTCTCCAATCTATTCCATTGATTCAAGCTTAGATTCCTTTATCTTATACAATGAAGATGAAATCACTCAGCAAGAAAAGGAAAACAAAGGAAATCAGTTTACCAGAACAATCAAAACTCCCCTCAAATCAAACACAAAACATTAGAAATCAACAGCAAAAAGAAAATGAAAATGAGGCAGAAATACTTTGGAAAATAAACTTTGATGGGTCTTGTAATAAAACAAATGTAGGGGTAGGTGCATGGATTCAAAATACAAAACATGGTTATTCATATAAATTAGAATTTCCATGCACCAATAATATTGCTGAATATGAAGCCCTGTTTCTTGGCTTGCAGTTGCTTAAACAACTAGAAGCCCAGAAAATATCAATCCTAGGATATTCTGAAGTTATCATAAGACAACTCAAAGGAGAATATTCAGCTAAAAACCCAAGACTTAGAGAATATCAAAATGCTGCCCTTGATTTATTAAAGACCTTTGAAAAATATGAACTCATTTTCATTCCAAGAGCACAAAATCATCTAGCAAATGAACTTGCCTTCACTGCTAGAAATTTCCAAGTACCTCAGATAACTGAACATCTTAACATAAAGGTCAAAAATAGGCCTGCAGTGCCTGACAATGAGGACCACTGGAAAGTGTTTGACAGTAACAAAAACATAGATGATTTCCTAAAATCAGAAAATGATTTTTCTATACCAACATTAGAAACCAGCCATAAAGAAAATTGTTTGGATAATGAACAAATCCCAGAAACAGAAATAATATATTCTGCTAATATAAATCACTGTGAGAATATTTTTGAAGCATAATTAATTGACAACACAGACCAGAAAGACTTGGAAGTTTTACAATGCAAGAATGATACAATTCCAAGAGGTCTCACACCTTTAGAACACCTTTTTGACTTTAATGATGTAGCCAAAGAACCAAGAATGGAGCCTATGGAAATAGATGTAGAAGAACATAACATAGGTAGCCTAGTAGAACCCAAAATGATCAAAATGTCCAGCACTCTTCTAGCTCATATAAAACTGCAATACATAGAGTTGTTCAAATAATTTAGAGATGTGTTTGCTTGGGGATACAAAGATCTGAAATCTTATGACACTAGCATCATTCAACACAAAATTTCTCTTAAGGAAAATCATAAACCTTTCAAACAAAAAATAAGAAGGATAAACACTGTTTTATTTCCTTTAGTCAAGAAAGAAATTGAAAAGATGTATGATGCTGGGATTATAGTACCCATTAGATATTCAGAATGGTGTCAAACCTAGTTTCTGTTAGGAACAAAATAGGGGAAATCAGGCTCTGTATTGACTTTAGAAATATAAATAGAGCCTCCCTAAAAGAGAACTACCCCTTACCCAAGATGGACCATATACTTCAAAGGGTAGTTGGGTCAGAAAGGATATCACTGTTGGATGGGTTCTCAGGTTACAATCAGGTGTTAGTGCTCCCAAGTGATCAACACAAAACTGCTTTTACTACACCTTGGGGCGCCTTTATGTATGTCAAAATGCCCTTTGGTTTGATGAATGCAGGGGCCACCTTCCAAAAGGCCATGGACATAGCCTTCTCCGAAGATATTGGCTATTTTATAATCATTTACCTTGATGACATAACTTTCTTCTCAAAGACTGATGAAGAACATTTGATTCACTTAAGAAATTTTTTTGAGAAATGTAGAAGATTTGGCTTATATTTGAACCCCAAAAAGACACTCTTTGGTCTCCAAGAAGGCAAGCTTCTTGGTCACATAATTTTAGAAGAGGGAATCAAAGTAGACCCTAAAAGGATAGATGGCATATTGAAAATCAGCCATCCAAGAAGCCTCAAAGAGTTACAATATTTCATTGGGAAGATAAATTTCTTGAGGAGTTTATCCCCAACCTTGCTGAGCTATTAAGAAACAATACAAATATGCTTAAGAAATAGGTAGGTGTGAAATGGACTACACAAGCTAAACAATCATTTGAACTGGTTAAAAAAACTCTCACTCAAGCACCAGTCTTTATTAGTCCCGATTTCACCAAAGATTTTTATATCTTTTCTTTTGCATCAGAACATACAATATCTGCAGTGTTACTCCAAAAGAATGACTTGGGGCAAGAACAACCAATATCATTTTTTAGTAGGGCCTTAAGAGATGCTCCTCTCAAATATAACATCATGGAGAAGCAAGCATTAGCATTAGTGAAAGCATTAAAGGACTTTAGAGTCTACATTTTACACTCTCACATAATTTCTTTTGTTCCACATACTATTGTCAAGGATATTCTAAGTCAAGACCCTGATGGTAAAAGGGGAAAATGCAATGCTACTATTCTTGAATATGACTTAGAAATCAGGCCCACCAAACTGATTAAAGGGCAGGGATTAGCAAACATCATGGCTGAGTCAAACTTCCAAGCACTAGATATGAATATGGTGGATGTGTTGGAAGAAATAGAAGAATTCACTGCTCCTTTCATTGAAGAAACATTTTTGAATTCTCCTTGGTATGCTGACATCATTTATGTGCTTTTATATCTAAATACCCCTCCTTCTTTGTCTAAAAATAAAGCTATATTTTTGAAATAGAAGGCCTTGAATTATTGCATATTAGATGGGGGATTACGTTGGAAAAATGTTGTTGGAATTTTGCTTAAATGTTTACTTGAGGATGATGCAGGAAAAATCATGCATGAGCTGCATGAAGGAGAATGTGGAGGACACCTCTAATAGAAGACCACAACAAACAAAATCCTCAGATCTGGTCACTATTGGCCCACCCTTTTCCCAGACACTCAAAAGTTAGTCATGTCTTGCCATAAGTGTTAAATTTTTGATGGCAAAAGAAAAATCCTTCCCTTACCTTTGCATCCTATCAGTGTTGAGGCACCCTTTCAACAATGGGGCTTGGACTTCATTGGGGAAATTCACCCATCTTCATCAGCCCAACATAAGTGGATCCTCACTACCACTGATTATTTTACAAATTAGATAGAAGCTATACCATCTAGGAATGCTACTGACTCTGTCATTATCAAGTTCCTTGAAACAAACTTCCTATCCAAATTTGGTTGTCTTAGAAAAATAATCACAGAAAATGTTGCTGCCTTCAAGTCTAAAAGAATGGTTGATTTCTATTACAAATACCACATCACCTTGGGCCATTATACTGCCTATTATCACCAAGGGAATGGATTAGCTAAATCCTCCAACAAAATCCTTATCAATATCATCAAAAAGCTATTGGAGAAGAATCAGAAATCATGGCACAGTAAGTTGGTTCATGCCTTATGGGCTGATAGATTAACTACAAATAAGTCAATAAATATGTCCCCCTATCAGTTGGTTTATGGCATGGATGTAGTCTTCCCAACATCATTAGGAGTTCCAGTCATGAAACTCCTCCAAGAAGTGAAAATTGAAGAGAATGATATGCAGAGAAGAATCAACCAAACAATTCATGTATAGCAGTCCAGAGAAGAAGTCTATGAAAAAACACAGTTAGTCCAAGAAAATATCAAGAAGATATTTGATAAAAGGACTAAGGCAAACAATTTCCAAGTTGGAAATGTTGTTCTTAAATGGGATTCGAGAAGGGAACAGAAGAGAAAACATGGCAAGTTTGAAAATCTGTGGAAAGGACCTTATATTATTCATGCTGAGAGGGGTCATAATGCATTTTTCTTGAAATAATTGAATGGAGAATATTTATATGGAGTTCCTGTCAATGGCAGGATGCTCAAGCATTACTTCTATCAAGAATCATGAGTTTCAAAGCTTTTTGGTTTCCATTGTAAATATCATTGTTTGAACATTGCATTCAAAGTTAGAAAAATACAAATACAAAAACAATAGAAAAGAAAAAATAGCAGAAAAAAACAAGAAAGGTACAATCCCATACCAAAAAAGAGAGACAAAATCTGAAAGTGTGCAAGCTCAAATGTCACTCCTAAAAAACACACTTCTAGTTAAGGAAGAACGATATTTTCGCTCAATTTTCGGCATTAGGCACTATTAGGCAAAAGATGCGATCAGTTAAGGACAGCATAAAACCAGAACAACTTAAAGGAGTGTACAAAATCGACTGCTCTTGCGGGAAGAGTTATATAGGTGAGACGGGGCGTTCACTTCAGAAAAGAATTAAAGAACATGGAGCTGACATCAAGTATGAACGATCGCGCACCTCAGCCCTTGCAGAGCACTCCTCTAAAACCAAACATAAAATTCGTCTAGAAGATGCAACAATAATTGCAAAAGAAGAGCACTATCAAAGAAGAAAAATAAGAGAGGCCCTGGAGATTATAAAGCATCCAGATAATCTTAATAGGGATGGTGGAGTTGAAATCAGCGACACTTGGAGACCTCTTCTTCGACAAATCTGCTCCTCCAAAAACACCCTCCATTAAGGTATAGTTTTCAGGTATATAACCCCAGGTAGGGTCTTCCTCCTTTGATTTGAATTTAGTTTTAACTTTAATGAACAAAAATTCTAATAATTATCCCTATTAATTGATTTTTATTTGGTTATAATAAAAATTAATTAATGAATCAATAATCATTAGAATTTTATTATTTATTCCCTTTCTTTCTAATCTTTTTCCTAGCTTAGTTTGTTTTTTAGTTTATTAAAATGAGCTTAGTCCTCTAAATAAATAAAAATAATCCTTTAATGTTATTTTATAATTAAAATTAGACCATAATAAATTATATTGGTATATCTAATTAAAATAGATATATCCTTTGAATTTATTTATGGCCTTATTTAGATTAACCTTATTAAGTCTCCTCTAGGTCTTTTATTTCTTTGTACTCTTTTATCTTGGTTAGTAATTAATACTCTAATAGAATTAGAGCTTTAAATTTAAAAAATTATAAATAATATAATTGGATATAGAATAAGTTTTTAAATAAAATTGGGTATATAATTAATTAAAATGATATAGTAAATAAATATATCCTTTTAATTCAATTATATATTTAGATTTTATTTAGTACTTTGTTTTTAAAAAGAAATAAATAAATAAATAAATAAATAAATAAAAATATTTAGTCTTTTATCATATTTTCTAGACCTAAAAGGGTTTAAATTAGATTATTGAGAACTTTAACCTTGTAGGAGTCCCCCTGCTCCTTTATAGTTTTACCTTATAACGTAGATTATTAAACTTGATAAAATAAAATTTATGGAATTAGGGTCATATTATATATATATAATAAATTAATAAATATATAAAAGTTATAAACTTTGGTCGGCTCTTTTATAAAATTAATTAATAAATATATAAAAATTAAAAAATTAATTAATAAATATATAAAAATTATAAACTTTGGTCGGCTCTTTTCTAGATTGCTTCTTCTACCTATATTTAAGGTCTTAGTCTTTTTCTCAATCCCTTCATTCAAGAAATGTCCTGATGATGGATCCCCGTTGGGATTCGAAACGTCGACAGTCGTTTTCTAGCAATGTGGATAATCCGGAAAGTTTTTTAATAAACACTTCTAGTTAGTCATACAGCCTAATCATGACTAATTAGCTTTTCAATTTACTATTGATAGGTTAGTGAATTAGATAATCCAAAGAACATAATCTTGGCTTATCAGTAAGGTAGATTAGGATAAAGGAAAGAAAAGTTCAAACAAGCTCAAAAACTTAAACCTATGAGATTGATGAAGAAATAGTTCTGAAAAGCTCCAAACTTGAACCAAGAAAGAAAGAGAAAGACAGCTCAAACAAATTCAAAATCAGACCTGAAGAGATAATGAAGGATTTTTTAGTTTTTAGACCTTGAGCCTTCACAAATTTTGTTTTATTTTTTTGCAAATTTTAGTCTATGTGCAGCTTGTTTTTATGCCATAGATCTGCAGCAAGTCAAACTGATTAATCTTGGCTTGGTTGTTTTTGAATTTCTTGTTTTAGTAATTAGAGAATAAAGGTCTGTCAGACAGTCTAATCCTGACAGATAGTAGTTAGGTAGAGAATTTATGAACTCAACTGTTTAAACTGAGTTCATGGAGAAATAAGAGTAGAAATAGATTAGTTTCCTGTTTTTCAAAAGAATAAAATGTTGTTGAAGAGAGTTTGCTAGTCCAAATGAACTCCGAAAGAAGAAAAAAAAATGTTAGGATTATTAGGAATGGGTAAGTAGAGATTTTGTTTTAATAGAATTCCACTGCTTCAGATTACTGCAGAGATCATCAAATCAAAGAAAGGTCAGCTAAGGGAAAATAAAGTTGCTGCCCAATAGATGAAGGCACTGGTTCACTAAAAAGCCAGAGATCAATAGCCGAGGTTCTGGACACCTAAAGAACCAACTGTCCTCCCCAAGTGGAGCCACTGTTAGCCAACCATAAATTCTGTCATACTCAATGGTGGCTAAACTTGTCTTTTAAACCTTCAAGAGATAGTTCCCTTTGAAAACTTATCATCTTTTGAAGTTTTTATGATGATTGTTACTCTTTGAGTTAATATTCACTGTTGTTTTCCTTTTAACCTAAAAAACCTTCTTTTACACCAAGAGAAAAACTGCTTATGAAACCCCATTTTCCATCATTTTCACTCCTCCTTTCACTCATAAACAATTCCATTTTTCATCCTTTTTCCTCCATAAAATCCTCTAAAAAATCCTTCATCTAGCCTCTAAACCATTCCAAAATCCCTTTAAAACATTTTATTCCCCCTTATTTGGTTTTAATTTCCCTCCTTTTACCTATCAGAACCCCCATTTTGGCTTAAAAAAACTATCTTTGGGCCTAAAACAGTCTTTTGCGCTCCTAAGGTCTTAAGCCTCCGAGGGCTTATTTCCTTTAGCCCCTCTGTCTCATGTGGCTGAAGCCCCGCAGTCGGGCGATTAAAAGCTTAAAAACCCTGTTCGAAACCCTTTTTCCCTTTATTTTTTTCACTACCCCAACATTTTGGCCTGAGTTAATCCAGACCGTTGATCTCTGTAGATCAACGGCCCTAGGGTTATCCACTTTTCACCCGTCCATTATGCCTTCCCCTTTCCCTTTTCAAAAATTCTACCCCTTTCTCAAATCTTGACCATTCATTTTCAAGATTGAATGATCGGGATTAAAACCGATAAGCCAACACCATGGACCCCGCCAAAGCATAAAATCTTGTGTAAAAACCTCTCCCTTTGTTATTTTTTCATTTCCCCAAAGTTTTGAGTTAAAAGAATATAGATCGTTGATCTGCATAGATCAATAGCCATCAGGCCATCAGATCTCCTCTCCTCCACCCATCCACCTTCCTTTCACTTTCAAAACCTCCAAACCAATTTTTAATCTTAACCGTCCATTAAAAAATATCCGATTATCAGGACTAAAACCCGACAAACCATTAAACCCACTCGCTACGTGAAAAAATCGTCGGTCCCACCATCCATCGTCCGCGCAGCTTGCCCTCCATCGCGTTCAACCCGGACCGTCGGATCTGGAGCCTCCGATCCGACGGTGGACGTTGTGTTTCGCGTAATTTTTGGGCCTAAACATTAACGCCAAAAAATTACGCGAAATGGGCATTATTCAGAGGTACAGGCGTCAAAAGGTGTGTGGAATCGCATTTTTTTTGTGAAAACCGCCTCCCCCCTAGAGCCCACGCGAAAACCATTAATGGTTTTCCACCATACCACCTACCCTCCTCAAATGTCATTTTCACTCTTAATCTTGGTCGTTGATTGTTAAGATCGGATTAATTATGTTATAACGCGACCCATTCGTTTTCCCCTCACCTTTTATCCCAAACGACTTCATCAAAGGATCTCAACCGTTGATTATGTTAATCTAATGGCTCTTATTCACTGTCGCGCCTGTTATGCTCCTATACCAATAGGTATCATATATCATGATTGACTTGATGGGCTATGTAATATGTTCATACCTTTCCTTGTTGCAAAGGTTTTCCACATTGTCAAAAAAATCAAAAAAATAAAAAAATGTAAAGAGGGTATACCCTAAAAGAAAAATCAAAGGGTGAAAAGAATAAAAAATGGCCAAAAAAGTAAAATAAAATGAACCCCACCAAAAGAAAGGCCAAGGAAAGTATGCAAGTCTAAATGCCATTACTTTTTGCTCTTATGTAATAAACAAATTGTGTGGAACTGGTATTTTATGCCACAATTGGTGAACAGTCAAACAACTTAAGCTTGGCTTGTTCATATTTGAATTTTATGTTTTAGAGATAGAGAATAAAATCTGACCAAACTGTTTAATCTTGGCAGATAGGTAGATAGGTAGAGTAAATAAAAGAAGCTCAATAGCATAATCTGAGCCCTTGGATGTAATAAGGTTAGACTTAGATAGATTTCTACATGTAAAAGAAAAGAAAGTGTGATAAGGGTTTGGCAGTCAAAGTGCACCCTAATAAAGAAGAAAAAATGGTAGGTAGGGTAGGTAGATGATGTTGCAGAATTACATGTGATGAATAATGACTCTAAATGTGTTAATCCTCACTTTCATCACAAATGCAAGGCATACATTACACTAGAATAATTTCAAGCAAAACAAGGTCAAATGATTAACTCCCCTTCTCATTTTTCCTTAAAAATTTCACTAATTTCCCCTAAGTATTAAGGCATTTGAAAATTAGAGGGGCTCAAGGAATTTCCTTGACTTTTGAAGGGACTGGACCCTCGGCCCAATAATTTAAAAAATCCTAAGTCCTTAAAATCATCCATAAATCATTCATTTACTTCCATAAATCTTTTTCTAAGTAAAATCCTATTTTACTTAGGAAAATTGCACAATATCCCATAAAAACCCTTTTTCATTCAAGCATAAGTTAAATACATAATCCTAATGTTTTTACACTTAGCGCGTTTCATTAATTTTCATATATTAACTTTTAACTTTATTATTTATTTCCTTATATAAATCAACCCGTTCCGATATTATTATAACTATGCAAAACCCCCAAATATTACATATCTCACCCCTTGGTTAAACTATAACCATAATACGACATTAACATTAAAAAGAATTAATTAACCCCCACAGTTAATTAAGAACTTACCCGACCAATCATACTCCTCCCAATATGATTAAATAATTTTTAATTATGTTGGGCCCGCCCTCATTAAACTCCCCTCATCTTGCCTCCCCGATAGTTGCCCAATCAACCCCTCCACATCCAATGGCTATTGTCCATATTGCATCACCCCCCACGACCGAACGGTAGCGCGCGATCACTAAGTGGTTTTGCGAATAGTGCCTCGCCACGTGTCACGATATGTATGGAACTGCTGGCTCTTGGCTGAATACCACCCATCCCCAAAAGTGGTGCGATACATACCATTTACTGCCCTCCGCATACGACAAACTGTCATTTCCCGCGTACGTCATCCATCCGAAATAGCAAAACCCCTGCCAAACTTGACTTTGTGAATAAAACAAACAAATGCACATTATTTTCATTATTTTATCCTACGATCAGTGCCCCCATTTAAAAAACATCAAAATCAGTTGTTGAAGATTTCCAATCGCCACTTTGCCAAACAATTTTCAGCTGAACCAGTCAGCTATTGCCTGTACCTGTTTCCTCACTATTCAATTTCCAAAACAGGTATTTATCCAATTTCCATCGAACCCTGAAAGTCTTGGTTTTTAATTTAATTCCACAGAAAAATACTAAAAAACAGTACAATTCGGTCTTTGTTTCACCCCATAAGTTCCCAGACTTGTAATTTTGCCCATTTTTCCACTGAAAACCCAAATTCCTTTCTGTATCCACAAGACCAGAATACCAGAAGCACAATGGTGTGAAGACATGTTGGAACTTTTGTAAAAAATATTCTTGCATGAATTTTGGTTATTTACTACAGTAAGTAATGGTAAAAAGGATAAACAAAAAATAAACAAAGAGCATAACAGTTAAAGAGTATCAGTGGTTAAAGTGTATCAGGTAAAAGTCAGAGTGAAAGTTAAAATGAAGTTACAAAGTAGTCAAAGGTAAACAATAAAATTAAATACAGAGGTAGTAAAATGGTAAAAAGAAATGAAAATAATTTCACCAACATTGAAGTTTGTCTAAAGTGAAAGTAAAACAGTCAAAAGAACAAAAAAGTGAAAAGATGAAAAACACAACAAGAAGGAACATTTTTGCAGAAATTTCATGTTTTAGTCATTGTCTTGCAGAAAATATTGTGATCAATCCAAGATGTATTTTGAAAAATCAAAGGATTTTTATGTTCTTAAGAGGACCATCTACAAAAACCTCTCTCACTTTTCTAACAACTATTATGGTTTCGGAAATATTAAACAATGCTGGAAAGCACTTTTTGCAGAAAAATCCAGTTAAGTCATAATTTTTCAAAAACTATTGCGGCCAATCCGAAATAAATAATACAAAAATGAAGGAGGTTTTTGTTCCTAAGAGACCCATATACAAAAACCTATCTCACTTTTTTCACAGGGATTTTAGAATCATAGATACATACACATTGTTACAAGCTATTTTTCAGACTCTGCAAAACTTTGTTTTACACATAGTTTTACAGAGCCTATTGTGCACAGCTGGAGAGGAATTTAAAAAAAATGAAAGAGGTTTATCTCACCAACATATTATTCCACAATAAACTCTTTCATTTTTTACATATATATTATGGATTGAGAAATAAAAATATATCAATGGACCTCAAGTTCGCAGAATTGTTGGAGAAGAATGCACAAAGAAAGGAAGCAGTTAGTGACTTGGATGCCTCATCATCAACTAAGAGTTGGATCAGATTCGAATTATCCTCTTTGTCATCACCTATCCATAAAAAATAGTGCCAAATAGATGCATTATTTTGAGTGTCCGTTACTTAAGTTCTATTTATGTAAAACAGTTGGAGAGATTTGTGAACTAATCTTGATATTTTTTCAAGATATTTTAGTTTAGAATTTGTATAAATACTTCACTCTTGGAAATATTTTTAGGGGGTGGATTCTTAGACTTTGCTGTAATATTGATTATTTTGGAATAAAGTGTTGTTGGACAAATTTCGTATGGCTAGCTTGATAAAGAATTGACACAAAGGAATTTTCACAGGATTCTTGAGTCAGACACCGGATCAATAAGTCTTCTATCTCTTATGTTTTAAAGTTTTATATTTGTTTATGATACCATCTATGTTTCATATTTAAATGATAAATGAAAAATAATAATTCAGAAAGTGCTTGAGTGCAATCTGTTTTCAATCGTTGTTATTCTTAATGTTTTCCTCTGAACTGGTATGAACAGTGAATTCTTAATTGCTCCTGTTTCCTAGTTTATTCATTTTGATTATTTAGTAAATAATTCTTAATTTCTCTTTATTAATAATCATTCATGTTCCCTCTTTCGAAATATGTTGAAGGATTCTTAATTCCCCTTCACCCATTTTGAGTCCATTCCATTCAATTTAAATCTTTATTTGTTCCCTATTTGATTACCTTGCCCTGTGAAACCATCCCTTGTTAAGAAACTAAATCCAGTTAAGCCATTTTTCTTTGACTCCATTAGCCCAATGGCCTAAACTATTCAGTCCTACCCCTCTGCTATTGAATTCCATCACCCAAACATAATCAAAATCCCTAAACTTTCATAACTAGCCTAATATATTTAAAAAACAAAGCTAAAACTTAAAGAGAGAGCCCTCTCTGGGTACAGATTGGCTAGATTCTATACCTAAAATTTGGTTTGTGGTTACCTCAGACTATTTCTCTTGAACCTGGAGAAATTACTGAGTGATAACATAGTGGCGACCATACTGGGGAAGACTAACCTTTTTCTTCAGAATTATTTTACAGGTCCAGATCTAATCTATGATGGTGGACTGTGATCAGACACACAAAGGTTAACATCATCCACCTAGCGACTCCAAATCAATTTCACAATCAAGACTCCACTGGAGGAAGGAACCTGACAGAACAATATGGAAAGATCAGGCTTTCAACTTGGATATTAATCCAAGACATTATGTTATTTCTCATTAAGAAAGTTTTTCAATATATATTGTATTTTATAGAAGATCTTAGATTAGTTTTTAATTATTTTCCTTTGAAGATTGTAAGTAATAATTCTCCTAATCTCTTTGAGCAGCTTTCTTATGAATCTAATGATGATCATTTTCCAATTAAGAAGCCTCAAATAATCAAGAATGATCTTACAATCCCTGTACATATCCCTGTGCCATATAAAGTTCCAGATAGATATAAGCCCCTTATTTTACCTCCTATACTCCATGATTTTCCTAAAAATACTACAAGTATCTTCCTAGATTTGATGGAGAGAATGGTATCACTGCCCAAAAACATATTCAAGGTTTTGAGAATTATTTGGATTTATTTGAGATTGATGAAGATGATGTTAAAATCATACTTTTTGCTCTTTATTTGCAAAATAGAATAAATATTTGGTTCAAAAATCTGCCTAATGCTAGAATCTCAAATTTCCAGCAGTTTATCAAAATTTTCCTTGATAGATGGATAATCAAAGTTAATCCTTTTGTGATCATGAAAGATTATAATCAGTTAAAAAGACATCTAAATGAAACAATACAACAATTTTCTGACAGATTTAATCAAGTTTATTATTCAATGCCAGAAAATATTAGACCTCTTCATGATTCAACTCTCTTGCATTATCCAAGTGCCTTTGATCCAGAAATAGAATTTTGGTTAAGAGAAAGAGATCCAAAAACACTTGTACAGATGCAGAACATTGCAGTTGATGTAGAAGTTAATCTGAAAATCAAACAGGAAAAGTTGAAAGCAGAAAAAGAGGAAAAGAAAAATACTGCAAAGGTAAAACTCAGCCTTTTGGTAAGAAAACTAGATGAAAGAACACGGGAGATCACTATGAAAGATGAATTTTTTATTCAAAATCACCATGAAGAAATAGAAGAGGTTGATAGCCATGAACAAATTCCTACTAATCCCAATTATCATAGATCGGAAAATGAAATTACAGATCAATATGAAGAAGAGGAACCTATTGATCTAATGTGTATGTTTGATGCCATTCCTTCTTTTGATTATTTGCCTAAGTATGATCATTATGATGATAGTTATGTTCTCCAAACTCAAGCTAACTTTATAGAGCAATTAGAAGCTAGTTTGTGGGATGAAGAAACTCAGTTTCAGCAGATTGAAGACATTGATCAACCAATACAGATCAACCATGAGAGTGAGGAAGAAAAAGCATAAAATGTGGAAATAAATAAAGATTCTTTACCTATTTTTTTTGCTTAATTTTAGTTCATTAGAGATAACTTTCATACCATCAATAATCAACAATCTTTAGGAATTGTGATTGACAATAAAGAAGATAATGAAACTATTGATCAAGATTTTTTAGTTTCACAATTGCAGTTATCAGTTCCCATTGAAATAAATGATCAAATGAAACAAGAAAGTTCCATACCACTATGTTTTGAACCATTTCAGATTTTAAAGGAAATGTGGTATAACATATTTAAAGAAAAGGATGAGAAACTTGTTGAAGTTTATGAAGTCTCATGGAAACCTATATGCCATAGGTTGCATCCATTTTCCCAAGTTTTTCAGGATCCAATAACAGATATGTTCAATATTGAAGGAATTCAAAGTATTCCTCTATTAACTAACTATGATTTTCAGAATAAAGATGATAAAGGTTTCAACAGTCAAACATTACAATCAGTAGGAATATCATCACAAATCTTATCTGAAAGTTTGCAGGAAGATAAAGATGAAAATAAATTTCAGATTCATGGCATGGAGGCCATCCAGAACAGATGTACAGTTGTTTAGATTAGTTAAACATCAGTGTATATATTTTTAAAGATCCTTTTGTACAGTTTCTAGAGTCAACAAAGGAAATCAAGTGTTTCCTTATCCTCTCATTTGTTGACAAGTTTCTAATAGGTTGTAGAAGTACAGTTTTGATAATCAACAAGCAAATGCAACAAAATTTATCAAAGTACATAATGCTTGAATGGTTGCATTGGATATTTCATTTTACCTAACTAGTAGTTGAACAATAGATTGAGTAGATAGATGAGTGCCAATAAGCTCAGAATTTTGAGCATTTTTTTTTAGTTTTCAATTTTCAGCTAGTTTTTCATTAAGTTGGTTTGAAATTTTGTGTGTGTTGTTTTAGTTTCAGATCAGATTCCAGGTTGCAAAAAAAGGACTTTATTCAATTCAAGATTTTCAGCCACAGTAAATGCATGTTTGGGATTGGCCCAATGGCTGAGGACAACTGACCTACTGTTCTTGACTTTTTACCAGGAAAATCCATCCCCAAGTGGAGCTAGTGTTATTTTCCTATACCAATAGGTGTCATATATCATGATTGACTTGATGGGCTATGTAATATGTTCATACCTTTCCTTGTTACAAAGTTTTTCCATATTGTCAAAAAAATCAAAAAATTTAAAAAATGTAAAGAGGGTATACCCTAAAAGAAAAATCAAAGGGTGAAAAGAATAAAAAATGGCCAAAAAAGTAAAAGAAAATGAACCCCACCAATAGAAGGGCCAAGGAAAGTGTGTAAGTCTAAATGCCATTAATTTTTTCTCTTATGTAATAAACAAATTGTGTGCAACTTGTATCTTATGCCACAATTGGTGTATAGTCAAACAGCTTAAGCTTGGCTTGTTCATGTTTGAATTTTATGTTTTAGAGATAGAGAATAAAATCTGACCAAACTGTTTAATCTTGGCAGATAGGTAGATATGTAGAGTAAATAAAAGAAACTCAATAGCTTAATCTGAGCCCTTGGATGTAATAAGGTTAGACTTAGATAGATTTCTACATGTAAAAGAAAAGAAAGTGCGATAAGGGTTTTCCATTCAAAGTGCACCCTAATAAAGTAAAAAAAATGATAGGTAGGGTAGGTAGATGATGTTGCAGAATTACATGTAATGAATAATGACTCTAAATGTGTTAATCCTCACTTTCATCACAAATGCAAGGTAGACATTACACTGGAAGAATTTCAAGCAAAACAAGGTCAAATGATTAACTCCCTTTCTCATTTTTCCCTAAAAATTTCACTAATTTCGCCTAAGTATTAAGGCATTTGAAAATTAGAGGGGCTCAAGGAATTTCCTTGACTTTTGGAGGGACCAGACCCTCGACCCAATAATTTAAAAAAGCCTAAGTCCTTAAAATCATCCATAAATCATTCATTTACTTCCATAAATATTTTCCTAAGTAAAATCCTATTTTACTTAGGAAAATTGCACAATATCCCATAAAAACCCTTTTTCATTCAAGCATAAGTTAAATACATAATCCTAATGTTTTTACACTTAGCGGGTTTCATTCGTTTTTATATATTAACTTTTAAATTTATTATTTATTTCCTTATATAAATCAACCCGTTCTGATATTATTATAACTATGCAAAACCCCAAAATATTACATATCCCACCCCTTGGTTAAACTATAACCATAATACGACATTAACATTAAAAAGAATTAATTAACCCCCACGGTTAATTAAGAACTTACCCGACCAATAATACTCCTCCCGATATGATTAAATAATTTTTAATTATGTTGGGCCCGCCCTCATTAAACTCCCCTCATCTTTCCTCCCCGATAGTTTCCCGATCAACCCCTCCACATCCAATGGTTGTTTTCCATATCGCATCACCCCCCACGACCGAATGATAGCGCGCGATCACTAAGTGGTTTTGCGAACAGTGCCTCGCCACGTGTCATGATATGTATGGAATCGCTGGCTCCCAGCTGAATACCACCCATCCCCAAAAGTGATGTGTTACATACCATTGACCCCCCTCCGCATACGACAAACTATCATTTCCCGCGTATGTCATCCATCCGAAATAACAAAACCCCTGCCAACCTTGACTTGGTGAATAAAAATAACAAATGTACGTTATTTTCATTATTTTATCCTGCGATAAGTGCTCCCATGCAAAAAACGTCAAAATCAGTTGTTGAAGATTTCCAACCGCCACTTTGCCAAACGATTTTCAGCTGAACTAGTCAGCTATTGCCTGTACCTGTTTCCTCACTATTCACTTTCCGAAACAGGTATTTATCCAATTTCCGTCAAACCCTGCAAGTCTTGGTTTTTACTTTAATTCCACAGAAAAAGACTAAAAAATAGTACAATTCGGTCTTTGTTTCACCCCATAAGTTCCCAGACTTGTAATTTTGCCTATTTTTCCACTGAAAACCCAAATTCCTTTTTGTATCCACAAGAACAGAATACTAGAAGCACAATGGTGTGAAGACATGTTGCACCTTTTGTAAAAAATATCCTTGGATTAATTTTGGTTATTTTCTACAGTAAGTAATGGTAAAAAGGATAAACAGAAAATCAACAGAGAGCATAACAGTTAAAGAGTATCAGTGGTTAAAGTGTATCAGGTAAAAGTCAGAGTGAAAGTTAAAATGAAGTTATAGAGCAGTCAAAGGTAAACAGTAAAATTAAATACAGAGGCAGTAAAATGGTAAAAAAAAATGAAAATAGTTTCACCAACATTGAATTTTGTCTAAAGTGAAAGTAAAACAGTCAAAAGAACTAAAAAGTGAAAAGATGAAAAACACAACAAGAAGGAACATTTTTGCAGAAATTTCATGTTTTAGTCATTGTCTTGCAGAAACTATTGTGATCAATCCAAGATGAATTTTGAAAAATAGAAGGATTTTTATGTTCTTAAGAGGACCATCTACAAAAACCTCTCTCACTTTTCTAACAGCTATTATGGTTTTGGAAATATTAAACAATGCTGGAAATCACTTTTTGCATAAAAATCCATTTAAGTCGTCATTTTGCAAAGAAGATTGTGGCCAATCCGAAATACATAATACAAAACCAACGGAATTTTGTGTTCCTAAGAGACCCATCTA
Organism: Pinus albicaulis; assembly: GCA_034641835.2. Taxonomy (NCBI): domain Eukaryota; kingdom Viridiplantae; phylum Streptophyta; class Pinopsida; order Pinales; family Pinaceae; genus Pinus; species Pinus albicaulis. Next base: position 855,530,353 of record CM076575.1, on the reverse strand, counting down.
CAAAAACCTATCTCACTTTTTGCACAATTATTTCAGAATCAGAGATATATACACATATTTACAAGTTATTTTTTAGACTCTGTAAAACTCTGTTTTACACATATTTTTACAGAGCCTATTGTGCACAGCTGGAGAGGAATGTTAAAAAACGGAAAGAGGTTTATCTCACTAAAATATCAATCCACAATAACCTCTTTCACTTTTTACATATCTATTACTAATTGAGCAATAAAAATATATCAATGGACCCCAAGTTTGCAGAATTGTTGGAGCAAAATGCACAAAGAAAGGAAGCAGTTAGTGACTTGGATGCCTCATCATCAACTAAGAGTTGGATCAGATTTGAATTATTCTCTTTGTCATCACCTATCCATAAAAAATAGTGTCAAATAGATGAATTAGTTTGAGTGTCCGTTACTTAAGTTCTATTTATGTAAAACAGTTGGAGAGATTTGTGAACTAATCTTGATATTTTTTCAAGATATTTTAGTTTAGAATTTATATAAATACTTCACTCTTGGAAGTATTTTTAGGGGGTGGATTCTTAGACTTTGCTGTAATATTGATTATTTTGGAATAAAGCACTATTGGACAAATTTCGTATGGCTAGTTGGATAAAGAATTGACACAAAGGAATTTTCACAAGATTCTTGAGTCAGACACCGGATCAATAAGTCTTCTATCTCTTATGTTTTAAAGTTTTATATTTGTTTATGATACCATCTATGTTTCATATCTGAATGATAAATGATAAATAATAATTTAGAAATTGCTTGAGTGCAATCTGTTTTCAATCGTTGTTATTATTAATGTTTTCCTCTAAACTAGTATGAACAGTGAATTCTTAATTGCTCTTGTTTCCTAGTTTATTCATTTTGATGATTTAGTAAAGAATTCTTAATTTCTATTTATTAATAATCATTCATGTTCCCTCTTTCGAAATATGTTGAAGGATTCTTAATTTTCCTTCACCCATTTTGAGTCCATTCCATTCAATTTAAATCTTTATTTGTTCCCTATTTGATTACCTTGCCCTGTGAAACCATCCCTTGTTAAGAAACTAAATCCAGTTAAGCCATATTTCTTTGACTCCATTAGCCCAATGGCCTAAACTATTCAATCCTACCCCTTTGCTATTGAATTCCATCACCCAAACAAAATCAAAATCCCTAAACTTTCATAACTAGCCTAATATCTTTCAAAAACAAAGCTAATACTTAAAGAGAGAGCCCTCTCTGGGTACATATTGGCTAGATTCTATACTTAAAAGTTGGTTTGTGGTTACCTCAGACTATTTCTATTGAACCTGGAGAAATTACTGAGTGATAACAGTGCCCAATCTCCATTTGCACCTATTTCTCTTCTACCAAGGGTTTTCTCACATTTTTATTGAAAATTCCTCCATTTCGCACAGCTTCATCCCCTCCATTAAACCTCTGAAGCAGTCTTAACCAAATTCCGCAGGGTTTCTTAATGAAGTTTGTGTGTTTTGCATGGTTTTTTGGTGGTTGTTCTATATGCTTCCACAGTCACAGACAGGTGACAAAAAGGCCCAGAATTTCGATTCTGTGGCTTAAAATCAAGGAATAAAGGAGGTGCAGGGCTTGAAATTTACGTTCAAATCATCTGGAGCATGATCCATGGTTTAGCAAAAACCCTCCAATAACAGAAAGCCAACTGTGTAAATAAGCCAAACAAAGTGTATCAGTGAAGAAATCAAGGTTAAAGAAGGATTAATGCATAAGCCTGAAGATCAAAGTTTTAATCCTAAGGTTTAAAGAAACAATGACAATATCCAAGAATGAAAACCCAAAGAAAAGATCAAGGCTAATTAAGGCTAAACACATAGAAAAAGTGGATTGAAAGTGTTTTAAGGTAAAACAGAGGAAAATATCAACAAAATAGCCTCCACTGCCACATCAGAGGCTATTTATCCTCTTCAGCTACCAAAGTGCCACCTGCAGCCTCAATAAATCAAACGAAGGCATAGTTATTGCCTAGTCAGTGATATTTCTCCTAAAGACAGCTGAACAGTTATTTCAAACAAAGGAAGATATTTCAAACTGTCAGTAAAGTTATTGTAAAAGATAAATAGGCCTTAAAGTGAATCTTTTTACCCATTAAGCCTAAAAAAGCAGTAAACAAAGTTATGAAACAGAGTTTTAAATTGGATGCATTCCTGCCTTATGCCTTCCATGGTTTTCAAGGCTAGGAGTTGCATTTAGTGTAGAATTAATTGCACTTCAATCCTAAAACTCTTCCACCTCCTCATTTCTTCTATAAATACTTCTGAAGAAGATGAGAAGTTGTTGGTTGGTCACTAGTTGTAACACTGAAACTCTCTAAAATAATACATATTCGGTTTGAATTTGAAGACAAAATTGAAGTCTTGGAAGCTTGATGACGTTTAAACATGCTTGTTCTTGAGAAGGATCTATCATTGGATCCCTGAGCTTGGCTGTTGGTGATGTATTATAAACTGTCTGCTATTTTTCTTGTTTTCATTATGTTTCATAAATTATTACTACAGTAGGATGAAAATTTTAGGCTAAGAAATGACTCCTGGAAGCACCTTAGACCTGTTTATCCTTCATTGTTTTATGTTTTCTTCTGCTGAGGTATTTTAGAGTCTTTAATCTTTCTCTTTAGTCCTCATGCTTGTTTATTTCTATAATAGTTCAAATAGTTGGTTTCAACATGATTTATGGTTTTCCCTGCTTGTCTGCTGCCACTTGAAAACTGTTTTTGAAGTCTCCCTTTGAAGTACCATTGTTTATAGTTAGCCAAGGAGGTTTATTTTGATCATGCTCTTTGTCCTTGCTTGAAAATTTGTTTTAAAGGTCTTTATAGTTGTGATCATAAATGTGTTAGGTGTTCCCTCTTCTATGACTGCAATTATCAGTGAATCTTTTATGCTTTCTAAGTCCTTTTAAATAAAATATTTAAGGAAATAGGTTATGCTCCCGAATCTTAGATTTCATTTTAAAAGTTGTCTTGAAGTCATCATTTTCTTAAAGTGTGGTTTGTATAATTCATGGTTAGCCCTGTCTATCAAATACCTTTTTATTGTTCAAGTTATGTTTTCAAGTTCCCTTTGTTGAGAATTTATTTTTTCTTTTCAAATCATTGATGTCCATCTCATTCACAAAAACTAAAGGATCCTATGGCCAAGTTAGATTTGCCCTTTGATATCCCATATCCATTGATAAGCTTGTCATAAACCTCTTCTTGAATCCATTGCCCAATGAACTTGACACTTCTTCTTTTTATATATAGTACCTAGACCTTTCATTCTCTACTATGCCAATTCAACCAAACAAACAAACAAACACTTGCACTTAATAACTAGTCTAAAATCAATACTTAAAAGCAAAAAATATATATCTTTGCAAAACAAATAATTTGAGAGATCCCTCTCTGAGAACAGGAGGACTAGATCCTGGAACTCTAAAGATTGGTTTTGATTTTGCCGTGTCTTTTGGTAAGCCGATCTATCAAAAAATAGGACCTCAACACTCCCCTCTTCTTGCTAGTTTCCCACACGTTATATTATACGTTGGCGACTTGACTCATAGGCAAAAAATCCCTCATGTTTCTCCTTCTTCTCTTTTGATGGCCATTGCTTGGAACACAGTTTCGACTATGAGTACTTCTAGTGTGCATACTCCTCTTTCGGCCGAAGGAGAAGGTATAATTGTTATATCAACTGCCACTCCTAGTACTACAATGTTTGGCTCCACCTCCATTCCATATTCGAGTGGGGGCACCCACGCTTTTTCTTCCCACACTAGTTCATTTTCATTTGGGATGCCTTCTAGTGCAATTCGCTTAGTTTCTTTCACCAATGCATCTGTTGTCTCCACACCTATGTCGTCTATGGCTAGTGGTTCAACCTCTTTTTAGGGTTTTCCCTTTGGAAGTGGTCATAGTCCCCATTATGACCCTTCCTTAGGTTATTTTTCTTTCTCCACGCAAGGTCAAGGTTTCAATCATTTTCTAGGAGGTCAAGGTTTTAATACTTTTCAAGGCTGGAACCCTGCTTTCTATGGTTTAGGAACTGGTAATTAGTTCATGTATGGTCAATAGGGGAATGTTATTTTCTCATTTGTAGGAACCTCTCAGGGTTTTTCTCCTTTAGTTAATGCATGGAACCCTTAACAAGGAGTCTCATCCTCTTTTAATACTTCGATTTGGGGAAATTTTCCTGTTTATGGTAACCCTTTAGTAGGAGGAGGTCCTAATCCGAAATTTTCTAGACCACAAGGTTTTCCTTATGGTTCAGTATCTTCTACAAACAGATTTTGGCATATTGGTGCCTCAAAAAATCCAAGTTATTATTTTAAAAATGTTTAGAATCATTCCAATGGCGGGTGGAATTCTCAAGGTCCTCCATGCTTACCATTCATGGAAACCCTAAATTTTCCAGATATTTCGAATTTGACTAATGATCCCATTTGATATATCTTGTATTGGCCTCCAGTCCCTACCAATATTCCATCAGATATTCCAAAATTCGAAGGGAATACTGGTGAAGATCCAGCTGACCATGTAACCACTTTCCACTTATGGTGCTCATCCAACTCCCTTATTTATGATTCAATTAGGTTGATTTTTTTTTAGTGCACCTTGACTGGAAATGTTATTAAATGGTACATAGAGCTTACTGGGAACACATTTGCTTCATTTGGAGAATTGGATACTATGTTCTTGAATCATTTTCAATTGCATGTTCGGTATGATGATGGAACTTAGATTTTGGCCAACTTCTAGAAAGTTAGGCAACTCACATTTCAGACCATATTCAGGAATGGAGGAGAAGGGAGAGTCTCATTAAAGCCTATATTCCTAATGAATTCCTTCTCGAATGGTTCTTAAAATCCTTACGGCAAGAAATCTCAAAGGATGTATCTCTTTCTGGGTATTTATTGAAGACAAGGGCTATCTTTAGAGCATAGCCATTAGAGATTATATATTCTCATTATGGAATTATAAATAATATTTTTCTAGATGTTCCTAATTCCAAGATAGATTTATCCAGGTTGAAGCTAGGTCCCCATGCTGACAGGATAGTTGGTTCGATTGATAGTAATACAACTAACCTTTTGAATCAATTGCAGCAATTGTCTGTACAAACTTCTTCTTTTATTCATGATACTCTGCTAGTGTTTATGCCTTCCCAACCTTTGATGATTAATTTTGTGTAATCTTCTAACCCCAAAGGAAATAAAAAATCAGATGGGAAGAAGAAAGGATGGAACAAGAAAAAGGATAAGTATGGGAAGGATAATGCAAGAAAAACCCAACAATAATGTTGGAGAGGGTAAGAGAGAGTCAAAAAAGAAAGTTAAGCTTCCTTGAAAATTTTGCACTAGAGACCATCTCACTCATATTTTCCCTAAGATTCAGGATGCTCGGTGCTTGTTGGCTCAATGGGGTTCTTCTAGTTCCCAGGATTTCCTGACTAACCATTTTCCCCAAGGGCATCAAATTATTTCTCGTGCGAGTAAAAAAACTGGAGATCCAACAAGGGGCAACAAAGAGGGGGAAAATTCTTCAAATGTATACATGCTGAGTTCTCACGTTTATGTCACCATGAGATCACATGATTATGTTGAATCCAAATCTTCTAAGGCTAAGGCCACTCCTGATACTTTTGGGCCACTCCATTTTGAGAAGCCCGCAATTGATCCTATACCTCGCATGCCAAAAGGTTCTGCTAAACGTTCGATGATTAACCATAATGCTAAGGCAGCTCAGAACTACTCTATTGTAGAACATCTAGCTTTGATTCCTTGTGCTATGTTTGCATTGGAGGTACTCCAGTCGTGCCCAATGTAAAGGAGTGTGTTGTTTACTACGATCGGGGCAGTAGATCCTAAAAAATCTCTTATGATTACATTAGATATGTAAAATATTAAGAAGAGACTTCCTCATCACATGTATTTTCAGATTAAATATACGTATTGAAAGATCAATATTTTTCGAACTATCGTTAATGAAGGAGCTTCCACATGTCTCATGTCTATCTCATGCTGGAAAGCTATTGGATCTCCTCCAGCCGTTCCTTCACCTACTCTCTTGACTGCATGTGATGGTCATTCTCACAGGCCACATGGAATTGTCGTTGCCTTTCCCATCTATGTTGGGGAATCCATATAAAAAAAACATAAGACCACGGTTGATGGGACATGAATTCCAAGCTGAATAGTGGGCATAAGATCCTAGACAGTGTTCATTTCGGTTATTATGGCTAAATGAAATTGGCAAAGGAAAAGGCAAAGGCTTTGGAAAGGAATGAGGCATTAATTGTCATTTTGTTTATCAAAATAATAGAAATTAGGAAAAAAGGGAGGTGAAAGATCATAGGTTGAATGCGAGGAGGAAAATGAAGGAAAATAATGGAAAATGAAGAAATTATAGGCCTCATTGATAAAAATTCTTATGTGGATCATTGGGTGAGATTTTTTTCAGTGCAGTTTTGGAGCTCTCATTATTCTCTCTCTCTCTCTCATACTCTTAGATACTAAAAGTTTACTTGGAGAATTCTTTTAGAGTGTGGATACTTTGTGATTTGGAGCAAGAAGGCAAAGGAAGAGTAGAAATGTGTAAGAGGACATCGGGATCAACACCTACAACAAGTTCTAAGTGCAGGTACAAAATTTCACGTAGGTTTTACTCACTAGTTTTGGCATGCATGGTGTATGCATGTGGATTTTCCTATCCTTTCCATTTTTTGGATATCCATGGTGTTGTGGTTTTATTTCCATTGATTTTTTTTGGGTTGATTCTCACGATTCCTTTAGTCGTGGGTTGAGTTACTAGTTCCTAGAAGCCTTGGATGGACAAACGCTCTATAAGCTCGGTGGAAAACGGTGGGTTGAGTTAATAGTATTGGAGGCCTTGGTTGGACAAACGCTCTAGAATCCCTAGGTGGGTTGAGTTACTAGTCCTAGGATCCCTGGTTGGATAAATGCTCTGGAATCCTTGTAACATCTGGGGTTGCGTTACTAGTCCTAGAAGCCCTAGTTGAGGGTTGACGTGGTTTTGCCTTTGGAAGCCATGGATTGATTTTGATTGATGTGTTTGACGAGATCCCAAATTCAGGCTTGGAATATGGCACAGGGGTGATTGGCTAAAGTGAGGCTTGGATCAACCAATCTATGGTCGGGTGGAACGTGGAAGTCCAATCTCTGATTGGTTTTTACATTCAGTAATGAAGAGCTCATTCATCTGGTATTCGGTATGAAAATGTACTAGTTTATGTATTTATTTTATTGGTGTTTTATTTGTTAGTGTAAATTCATAACCAAAGTGTACGAAAAGAGCTCACTTTATCTGTGTGTGACAAACAACCCTAACAACAAATATGGCTTCTTAACTTCCTTAGATCTACAATAGATAGTTGAAACAAATGCTACTAGAAACCCAATCTATGCAATAAAAGTAGCTAAACAGTAAAAATAAATAAGAAAATACTCTAGATATCCAATGGAGAAGACAAGATATATAAAGAATTTTATATGTATTAACACATGGGAAGGGAAAAAATAATGATGTTAACAGTCCCCATTATTGGGATGGGCTCTTGGTTCTCCTCATCGCTTCAAATCCAGGAGTTTCTCTCTCTCAATGGCGTAGAAAACCCAAGATGTGTTGAACTCTATGGGATCTCAAGAAGTAAGAAAATAGTAGCAACAATGAGAATGATCAAAGGAAAAAAAATGAAAGTGATCAAAGCGAATAATGAATGGAAAACCCTCGTATTTATAACAAAATATTATGTTATCCTCGATAATGGCGAATAATAAAATATTAGTAACCAAGATCTAGATCTAACTGCTTGGAATATTTTATTATATTTTGTTGGAGGGAAAAGTAATTTAAATTGGTTAAATACCTTTATTTAGAAATAATAAACAAATAAATGATTTATTTATCATTTCAAGAATGAGGTTAAAGAATAATTTAACAAATAATGATTTGTTTAATTATTTCTAGGTGATTTAGTCAAATTTAATAAGGAGTAATAACTAAATAATGATTTAATTAATTATTCCTAGGGAAAAATAAGAAAAATAATGATTTATCTAATTATTTCTCATAATTGGGTTAAATATGACTAGGAATATTATTTAAAAAATGGTTTAATTAATTATTCCTAGAGGAAAATCAAATAAATAATTATTTATTTAATTATTCCTCATGGGGTTTCCCGTTTGAACAATAAATAACTTAATAAAAAATGGTTTATAGAATTATTTCTTATAGTGTAAGAAATTTTAATACGGTAAAATTAGTCTTACATGGTGAACTTCGATCCATCTAATTGTAAATGGTTGGATAACCAAAAATTGGTGTAACAGATTTCCCCCCAACGTCCGAGCTTTAGGAGCTAATCGTATGACTGAAGCATGTTGTAAGAACACAATCACTAGACACCGAAGGGGATTCAGAGGGAGAGAGATACATAGACGAAGTGAATCGAGAGAGGACAATAACTAAGGCAGTGATACCTACAAATTATATAAGTCTCCTTTAATGTTTAGGTACTTGTTCTCAGTGATGCAGGGAAGGCATATCTATGCCCGCTGCAATGAAAAAGTACAAAGAATAATGGTTTACCCAGCAAAATAGGGCTGAGCTATAAAGTAAATGATAAATGGTACATGACATGCTGGCATAAAATCGGACAAAAAAATATATAATGGATCCCACATACATAATGCGCTTGGGACAACAACCAAGGCTGAATATAATAATATATGAGTACATGAGACATAATAACAACCAAATAATCCCTGATAAACAAGAAAGGGCCCTGAAAATATGAATGGATTATATGAGTGATACGTGCATGCTATAGGCGCTGCAAGTGATTGGAACAAAATCCATCAAATCCGCGGAGCTTCATCTGAGGTTGCAGCATAAAATGAGGTCATCTTGGGATGTGAGGGGATACCTAAAGGGCCACCCCCTCATGAGGTCTGAAACATCTCACACACACCTGAGAATCATTGGAAAATCTAGCGCTGGATCACCGAACCATCAAGTATACGAATCTTGATCATGCGGAAGTGGAGCAGATGAGAAATAATTAAGTCATAGGGAAATTAAGAGTCCCTTTTCCTGATCTGAGGCACCAAACAAGAATGGAAGTTGGAACCAAGGTACACCGCCCTCTAGACCTGTCTTCTGGAATGAATGTGCTGATGTCGACAGAAGGACGTCCGCCATAGGTGAGGAAATGCGGAATCCCCAACTAAGGCACAAGGGATCATAGTAGAGAGACTAACGGACTGAAACCATGGATGATAATGGAATGGGGGATATTGAGTAATAGACAGGCAACTTCCCTTGTTAGAGCATAAAAAGCATGGATGACCTGGCAGCAACCGACTCGACTCCTAAGGGAATGGGAGACTGTATGAATGGAGGCCAAAATGGATGATACAAGAGAGGTACAAGGAAAATATGGATGGAATAATGTAATAGGGGGCAAAGGGACTCATGAAAGACTCCATGAATGTGATGGTGACTCAACTTGGTCTCTGACCAAGGGTGATTCGATGAGGCTGACACATAGAATAGGCCTGGTGGGGACCACAAAAACATGAGCAAAATATGGTTACTCATGTCAAAAATCGATAGACGAGTTGAAAAGTATGAAGGAAAAGTGGTGCCCCAAGTATAGGTAGTGCAAGTGAAGAAATCTGATTTTGAGAGGTAGTGAAGTGACCCTTCTTGGAAAAATGGCTTCCAGGTGAAGTATAAAATGACTGAAAAATAAAAGGATAGCCATTTTAGAGCTCAATGAGAGCTATCCAAAGGTGCTGACAGTTCGTTAAACCGAGCTACGGTTTGGTCGCAATTAGTGAAATAAAAATCAGGGTTTTTCTTTTGATAGGGAGATTTCCATAGAATTTGATTCATTTTCTAGTAGAGCTGTGGTGAATTTGGAGAGGAGGAGAAGGCCCTAAATCTTGCATCGTTCGTAGCAGAAAAACCAAGAGTTGGAATCGAGATCCATCAGTTACAAGTAGGTGGCCTAACCTTACTCTTCATTTTCAACGATTTAGTTTTTTAGATTAGGTGCCTAGAGCAGAGGAACAACACCCTTACCATCTCTACATAAGAATTTCACTTATTAGGCCCTATTCTGCGAGTTAGTTCGTAGTTTCTAGAGGGGAAAAATGCGAGCTCATACGTACAAGGCTGGGTTTTTACCTAGTTTTTGGCTGAAATATGGGACTTGATGTTTTTGATGCAGTTTTTCTTCCTCTAATATGAAAAATATCATAGGTTTGTGTAGGTATGGAAGAGCTAAAGATCAACTAGAGAGAGAGATATTTAGATGCACTTCATTTTGATATTTGGTGGGATCAGGTGGTACGAGGTGCATTAGTGAGGTAGTGGATTCTCAATATGATTGAGAACCCACTGATGAGGGCCGGCGAGCCCTTTCTATCTAGGATAGTCAGATATTAGGATCCATACCAGGACGCCTTTGTACTGCAGGGGCACCGGATCGAGCTAAACATACAAGACATTTACTTTTTGACCGAACTACTGCCACTCGGTGTGGTGAGAGATATACATCTAGTATTACCATGATGGAAGAACATATTAGAATTTGTGGAGCGCCACTGCAGACCAGATGCTCGTGGTAAGGGCACTACCATACCGATCGATGATCTAGTGAGACTAGAGACATGGGTTGTCTCCATAGTAGTACTACAGATCCTGGGAAACCAGGCATTTCACCACATCACTGGAGGGTAGATGATGTTATTTGAGTGTACTGAGTTGGACCTACTATGGGTGGGCCCAAAAGATGTTGTCATCGGTGAAATGAAAGTTATCGCTATGCAAGAGACAAGTGAACCATGAATGTGTTTTCGGTACATTGTTGTGTTTTTTCTTCTTCAAGAAGATCCCCACACTTTGTCCTCATATACAGATCTAGGATAAGGACCCGCGAGAGCCCGGGATGCACCGCTGGAGGAAGCTACTATGGAGAGGAGGGGGCGGGGAAATCAGACGAGTGTTCTGACCTGAGTTCTTCGCACATTGGGACCAGATGCCGCTATATATAGACGACTATCCATACAATGGTATGAACTTTCAGGATGACCCTGACTTGCCACTTACGCCGGGTCGAGCATGGGGACCAGATGGTAAGTTAAAGTTACTATATGTTATGGTGCATTTAATTTTTTTAGAATATGTATGTGGTACTAATTCGTTACTTTTGGTATGCATATATAGCACCGGTGAAGCCGATAGGGTATATGGGACGACCTGCAGCACCAGTGGCTGCAGAGTCTAGTAGAGTGAGAGACGACCAAGGACCTAACTATTAGGTCATATAGGAGGATATCCACCACAGGTGCGAGCTGATGATGATCGAAGTATCTGAGCGTGGATGACATGATCTTGAGGGCTATTACACTGAGAGATGTATTGGCCTACCCTCTGAGTGGTGAGGGGTCATGCGACGAATGGCGATGGCTAGTCAGGTTATGCAAGATCTGCACTCTGCAGGAGCTAAGCCATTGGCTTAGGACCCTCCAGATAATGATTAGATGTAGGGGCATGTGGTGCCCCCAGTTTTTATTTTTGCAACATATTATGGGCATGTTATATGTATTAGAGTAGAGGACTCGAAAACATTTACGATTTTGTGGAAAGATATTATGGTTATGCATCATTTTATATATAATGAGTATATGGTTCGCCATTTGTTTTATGATTATTTTCTTGTGTTAAATGCACGTGATAAATTTCAATCTAGAATATTGTTTGAAATGATATCTACATAGTGATTATGGGCTCTAGGTACATGACTGAATGTAATGGTTTCAACTTCATGTAGTAATAACTTCACTCATAAATATCTTCTAAAAATGACATGGTTATTCACAAGATACATGCCATTCAATTGCATGACAAACATCAATGAATCTAAACGAACATGAATATGAAGGATGCAATGATCAAGGGTATAAAATAACAAACCTATCACTGCATCATATTTGTCCTGATTATTGGTGGCAGATCTAATGCATATGTCATTAGAGTGGACTAACGAATGCATGGGGATAAAAATGGCCTAGGTTTCCGAGGCTATATTCTGGGAGAAGCGACTTGCACCATTGGCATAGCTGATATATGGTGTGGATGATAGATCCATCTAAAAGGCGACATAAGAAAAAAAATGAGATGATGATGAATAATGTGATCTACCTAAATGCATGAAATAAATAGAACATGCATCTTGATGGGAGATGCCAAGGGTAAAATCTCTAAGGCTTAGGAAGGAATTGGCCTTTGAAATCCTTTAGAAGTTATGCCCCCTTGCCCAAACATTGGGTATCAATGTAATTTCCACAAGGTTTATGTGGATTGAATTCATGGGTTCGTTTTAAGGGGGGAAAAAGCCATTGAACCTCACTACGAAGGAAGTCTTTAGACTCCACAAAATACTGGTCATGGGACTGCTGCGAAAGGAAGTACGCACGGTGGTGCATACCATCACAGGGAAATTTAGGGGTGGTCATCGCTTCCATAAGAATCAAAGATGTGGGGACTGGTAGAAGAAATACTAGATGATGTGGCGGGGCTACCTAATGCATAATCATTAGAGATATGGTTCACATACGCATTGCTACAGAGGGTAGACGAAGAGCTAGTAGATGAAACATCTATTGATGCTGAGCCCAAAATCATTGTTGAAGGAGGTTCATTAAAAATAGAAGGGGATGCCCCAGAGGGGTCTTCCACCATGGATCTCATGGTAGATGACAGATAGAGGATAGTGGCCAAAGGTTCCTCAACTCGATGTCCGGGGGAGGTATCACAATGAGTGCAGAAATTTCCTCTGGTTCTGCTGAAGCAAAACTCGCCAGCAGAGGATTACAGGATCCACTACGAGTGGCCTCTATTTGGAGAACAACCTCAAGGGTGTCACAAAATTCATTGAGATTGAGAAAAATATGAGAATAGTGGCCATAAATATCACACAAACCACAAGGGTGGTTTGTGTGCAATGATTTGAGTTTCTTAGCTGAATCGGGTAAGGTAACATGGACCTTTGGATATCAGATTCGGGAAACGTCTCATTGACTACATGTTTGAGATTAGGAAGCTTAGGAATATTATGGGTAGCATGCCCAACAAAATCACACAAAGCCCATGGAGGTGAATTCTTTTGAGGCTTAGGAGGAGAAGGAGTTGTTTGAGGGGCCTTGTCCTTATGTTCCTTCTTTTTGGCTTTGCCCAACTCACCGGATGCTTTCACAAAAGGAGTAGATTCTTGTTGAGGTGGCTGAGGCACAAAAGAAAAGTGACAAGCCATATAGACAGGTTGGACTAGGGTTAAAGCGGGATAAGGTTTGAGTTGACCAGGTGGAGTGTTGGCTGGGGGATCAATGTACCAGGCTTCGATCCCAAGGGTCAAATTGGGAAGGCTCAACATGGCCATAACAGCCATTGAAAAAACTCTAGAGGGGGGAGCTAGAAACAGTATTTGACTAGAAGGGTAATGGCCTAGTGGAATGGCTCCCAAATGTTTAAGGCTAGGGGGAACTGTTCCTAGTTGAAAAGGGGTGGAAGAGACACCAGCGGAGGAAGAAGGTCCTTGAAGAGAAGGACTTCAAGGTTCCATCAACTGATCACCAGTAGGTTGTGAAGGTGTAGGCTACTTTCTAGTTGAACCGTACCACATGTGGTGAGCCCGAGACGATTGCATCATAAAAAATTTCGACGAGCTGCGATCAATGATAAGAGGGGAGTTACCAGGGAATGCATCGAGTAAGGTGGAATCTTTATAGACTCTAGGTGAAACACTGGTGAGAGGTGCGGTTGATTTCTTATCGACCACTGAAGATATGATAGACTCAAGGTAGGTCTGAGACTCGTTCGTAATATGTCAGTTGATCAATGGTGATGATATTTCCATTGTGAGGAAATCACATGTTACAATGAACTGCAGATGTGACAGTAAACATCGCATAGGAATAGATATGACCAAAGAGGATATTGTAATCCAAGGGGGCACCAATGACTTAAATTTCAACATGAATAGTCTTACTCGCAAGAGTGACAGGACAATTGCGGTACATGCTAAGGGGCTGAGAAGGGTAATCGTCCCAAGTACACAAGGTGATGGTGGATGGGGCTAAGTTGGGTGATCTGAGTTTATTCCAAACAGAGGTATACATCATGAATGTGGGTGCACCTTCGTCAATGATACATCGCTAGACATTGGCATTACGAATCTTGACTAGTATTTGGAAGGAAACAAATGAAGGTAGGGGGGATGTTCTAAGTTTTCAACATCAAAGACAATCAAACAATCACCTAAAGGATCCATAATGCCTAGAGCAGACAATAGATATTTACGTTTTGAAGGGTGTGACTGGAGGACTTATAGCATTGACATGGTAGCAAGAGATTGTGCCAAGTCATCTACAATGTTGTAAGTATGGGCAGATTTAGCAAAAACAACATTTCAGTGTAATGGCCCTTTGGGGATATTAGGAATAACCTCTGTCTGAGGTTGTGGTCTCTGTAAGGGAGAATTAGGTGTCGAAATGGACTCTATGGAAACTTTGGTTTGGGACTCAGTTGCAGACGAATCAGGTGGCTTATCATATTGGTGTGACCAAATCTGAGGGTTAACATCAGCGCTATTGACCCATCGTCAGAATTCATCATGATAATCTGGTATTCAGGGGTACCAGACTATCAAGGTCGAGGGGCGGCCTGACCTTGAGGGGTTTGGGCAACCACATATCCTTGTTAAGGAAAAGGATTAGTGAAAACAACCGATTGAGCTGGCATAGTATTTGGAGGAGCCGAAGAAGTGGTTGGTTGTCCTCTAGATGCTGCTTGTGCTTCCCACAACTAGCACATCTGGGGTAAGAGGGGATGCACATGAGTATAATGACCATGGAAAAACCAACAAGAACAAGGCATATTTGTATGAAGAGGCATTTTTTTCTTGGGTTTATCGCCTTGTTATTGGTTGTTAGTGTTAGGTTGGTTCCCTTGGGATGTGTTTGGTTGGTTATCTTGGCACCCTTGATTACCCTACGTTGGTTGATTTTGGTTTCCTTTCCTCTTTTTCTTGGAATTATGAGTATTAGTCACACTATGCTGCACATACACCTGACCTTGAGGGGGAGGTGGCTACTGTGGCGGAGGTTAAGAAAGAATGGGAAGCTAGGGTATTGATATTGGAGGGGCTGGAGAACCGGGCTGCAGATAGGGATAGAAAGGAGGTTGAGAAAAATTGGGGTAAACAGGTTGAGCAACAGTTGGCCCTGACATCGGTTGATGCAAATGGGAAAATGCATAAGGTGTGTTTTGTCCTGGATACATGATGCCGGGAGGGGGATAAGTGTTAAAGGAGCTAGCCCCTCCCTGAGGGAAACCATAACCCATGGAAGGATGAGTATACATATGTGAAAGAGATCCAATGATACCATCGGCGGCGAGAGACGCCCCTGGTGCATTGGCACCACCAAGTCTAGGAAGATCTGGTAAAATGGTTAAACATAACTAGATTAGGCGTAAATTAATTCATATTTCAACACGACTTGGAGAGCTTCTTCCTCCGTCTAAGGAAAATGAAATGTGACATATTTACCAATAGAAGGAAAAATTGTTCTAAGAAACCAATCCATATAGACACAGTCGTCAAATGTAGGAGCTCGACATAGGCGCCTCCTTCTACACCATTCTTAAACATGGTCAGAAAAGCGAGTGGCAGAATTTTGACGGAATGCGGTCAAAAACTCGATACATGTATCATATCGGAGAGGTAGCTGGAAATAGGACAAAAATTCTTTAGCAAGAATCAAAAAAATGGAATGAGAGTCAGCGGCTTGGTTTACATACGACTTTACAGCTTCTCGAAGAAGCATACGTTGGAATAAAAGAAAACAGATGGAGCAATCAGTGATAAAATTGGACGAACACCACATGTGAAAGGAGCAGACATGATTACTAGGGTCCTCTCCATTGTTTCCTTTAAACTTAGGGATGTCTGAAGGAAGCTTAGTTGGCATTGTAGGCCAACCTGGATTGTAGAGTATAGGGTCATTAATTAACTGGCTGAAATCGGGGAGGCTTAAACCTGCCATAAAAGGTAGAAAAGGAGTACCCAGAATGGTTCCGGTAGTGGCTCCACTATTAGAAACTCTAGCATTAGGGCCAGGGCTACCACTAGCATGAGGAGTAGAACCTACATTGATTCCTGAGGGTAACCGGGTTCGAAATCATAGGGAGGACCTGATGAAATAGAATCAGAGTCAGTATGGGGACTTGAAGGAGGACTAACTCGAATTCTACATTGTGGAGTAAGTCTTCCTAATGGAAATTTAGGATGAAGGACTTGGAGTCTCTGAGATAAATGCCTTGGGGCACAATGATTGCAAGACACAAATGACACGAAAAGGATGAAGAGTGATAAAAAAAGGCTTAGTGAGGAAGATAAATTAATTATGATATTTATGTCTTGGCTTGGCAGTGTAAACCAAGCGCTCTTCGCTTTAGGTGTGCATGTGTGCAAGACATTTTTTAATTTTAATTAAGCCCAGATGGTTGTATAAAGAAAAAGAAAAAATATTGAAATTCAAAATAGCTATAGATGCATAAATTCAAAACCAAAAGAAGGATTCCTAAACAACTAGTCTAAGAGGTGATTGAAATTGAATGAAAATACACAAGACCAAAATATCTAAGGTCTAATGGATAGGGATATAATGACTAAACTCTACTAGAAAATGTGCAGAAAACATCAAGGAACTAGACGGAAATGTGCTGCAAAATGGGAGGCGAAAGGTTAAAACCCTAAGGAAAACAAAGGGAACTGTAAGGGAGAGATAAAACAAAACTCAATAGGTGGTTTTGGATGGAATGATAACTGATCTATAAGTACCTGAAAGAAGGATATATCAGACCCTAAACAATGGTTGAAAGCACTACAAAATCTTAGACTACCTACTCAGCTCAACCCCTCCTAGAAAGGTGGAAGTTAATTGAAACCATAAGGTTCTTGATTCTACTTCAAGGAGATAAACTAAGCATATCCATGCCTAAGACGGGTTGAGACATAGGTCAGACAACCCTGAACAGTGCTTGCGATAAACCTTGACAGTCACAGAAAAAATCCCTAAAAATGTTGCAGCTCGTAGGTACTAACATGTAAGTTGGGAAAATAATAGTTTTTAAGATGATAGCTACAAGTACAGGAAGAAATCATAGGTTTTGGTCCAAAAAGTGTGAGTTCCAGATCTGAGATCCTCAGGCGGTAGGTTGCGGAAATTGTTTTCATCTTTGGCACGACAAACACCTGTTACCTGCGAAAAACACCCGAAAGCACACGGAATTTAGAAGTTTTACTATTTTAGAACATAAAAGGTAAAAAAAACATCGAGAGACTAAAATTAGGTGAAGAAAAACCCTAGTTACTGACACAGTTGGTCATGTAGGGATATGAATAAAACGCAGTGGAGTCGCGAATTATTAGTGTAAATTCTTAACGGAAGTGTACAAAAAGAGCTCACTTTAGGTGTGTATGACAAAAAAACCCTAACAACAAATATGGATGCTTAACTTCCTTAGATCTGTAATAGATAGTTGAAAAAAATGCTTCCAGAAACCAGATCTATGCAGTAAAAGTAGGTAAACAGTAAAAAGAGATAAGAAAATACTCCATATATCCAATGGAAAAGACAAGATATATAAAGAATTTATAGTATTAACACCTGGGAAGGGAACAAAGAATGATGTTACCATTTCCCCTCAATGGGATGGGTTCTTGGTTGTCCTCAATGCTTCAAATCCAAAGGTTTTTCTCTCTCAATGGTGTAGAAAACCCAAGATGCGTTGAACTCTATTGGATCTTAAGAAGTAAGAAAATAGTAGCAGCAATGAGAATAATCAAAGCATGACAATGAAAGTGACAAAAGTGAATAATGAATGGAAAACCCTCCTATTCATAACAAAATATTGAGTTATCCTAGATGATGGCGAATAATAAAATATTATTAACCAAGATCTAGATCAAACTGCTTGGAGTATTTTATTATATTTTGTTGGAGGGAAAAGGAATTTAAATTGGTTAAATAACTTTATTTAGAAATAATAAACAAATACATAATTTATTTATAATTTCAAGAATGGTGTTAAGGAATAATTTAACAAATAATGATTTGTTTAATTATAACTAGGTGATTTAGTCAAATTTAACAAGGAATAATAACTAAATAATGATTTAATTAATTATTCCTAGAGAAAAATAAAAAAATAATGATTTATCTAATTATTGTCATAATTGGGTGAAAGATGACCAGGAATATTATTTAAATAGTGGTTTAATTAATTAGTCCTAGAGGAAAAGCAAATAAATAATGATTTATTTAATTATTCCTCATGGGTTTTCCTCTTTGAACCAAAAATATCTTACTAAAATATGGTTTATTAAATTATTTCTTATAGTGAAAGAAATTTTACTATGGTAAAATTCGCTTTACATGGTGTACTTCGATCCATCTAATTGTAAATGGTTAGATGACCAAAAATTGGAGCAACAATATCCATTATATTTCTATTGGTATTGTGTTGGTTATAAGCATGTATTCGATCAATGATGATGTATGGCTCTATCCATGGTTTTACTCGTAAATGGATGCAAAATGTATCTATGGTCAAATATATTGTATTTTAGCTAATGATGTAAGGGAGAAATGCTTCTAAGAGATTCTCAGATAAGTATGAGACCCTTATGCTTAAATCTGTTATTTACAAATGTAGATTCAATAATTATGACATGTTTGACAGAATTATTGTCATGGCTAGGAGGGGTCCAAATGAGTTATTTTTTATGTTATTGCTTTCGTATCATTTTTATAATGTTATTTATCATCTCCTAAGTTTTCATGAAGTTCTTGGCAGTGACCTCGTCTCTGGGCCTAAAAAGGTGGCTCAATTCTCAGAATTGTAGGCACAGAACTGAGTAATTGGGGCCCCGGCCACATGCTTGTTGTGTTGTGCCTACAGCTATAGGCTCCCATCTGCTACCTTATTGTGTTATGCCTGTGGTTATGGCTCAAAATGGTCAAAACATTATTCTAACCTAGGGGTAAGAGGCCTGAAGGGTTAGGATACCTCATAGGGATGTTGTTGATGTTGTGTAAGGTTTTTTTCTCATGTTTACGTCAGTTCCACTTTGTTAAGGTCGTCTAGGAGTTTAATATTGTATTAGTAGCCTCTCATCACATGTTCACCCCAGTTCGTCCGTTAATTGGGTAGATGTGGGAAGAGGGTGTTACACATGCCTTGGTTAAAGTTCATGGATTCTTTATTTAACTATGGATTTTACATTAAACTTCATGTATTATGAGAAATTGATGTACTCTAGTTGCAAGTAAGGCTACTTCTCATGTGCTTTATGTATTATGAGGCCTCATGATTGAATATATGTACAAATATAGAGATGAATCCATAATTATTCCTTATAGATGTAGTTTTAAATGATTGTAGTCCTCTAAATGAAATGGATTCATTAATAATGTTTTGTTTCCATATGACATGTGGAAATGAAGCTAATAAATCAAAGAAAACACCTATATTTTTGTGGATCTCATGATGATAATTACACTTTTTATTTTGGACACAAGAGTGAATGTCTTAGATATAATATTGTATTTGTCCTTAATGAAAATTGATGCTTGGATCACATTTCAACATCTTGATAAGAAAACCAAGTTCAACTTTGAAACTTTAAATTTTAAAATTTTAAATTAACATACATAAAAATAAAATATAGGAATATAAAAATTCAACATCAAATAAATAAACACTTTGATTCATATAATGCCCACCCACACACACACACACACACACAAAATTGTCTCGAATATCATTTTTTAACGAAATGACACCTCATTCCTAAACATGGAAGTTTGGTATATGGTGCCCTATATATAAAATGGCTCTAATATAAAAATGACATATCAGTCCCCAATGTTAAAGCATGGAATATGTTTCCCTGTATAAAAAAATGGATCTCATCTGTCACTCATTAACCACTTCCACCATTGCTACTATCACTTACATCTTGAAACTCAATATTTCTCCTCTTACTAGAAGGAGCATCATTTTTTTATCATTTGAGGCATTCTTCATACCTATAGGGCTTTCATAAAGAAACAACATTCTCATAATATTTTCCCATGATGAATTATCACACTTACAAAACAATATTTAATAATTCACACTAAGATAACTCACCACACATGATACAATTAGCCACAAGGGTGTTTTCTTCCTCCACACCCCCAACCTCTCCATTATATTTCCCTAAATTAATTACAATATTAAAAGCATGGAATTTAATAAAAAATTCTTACAACCAATTCCATTCATGATACATAAAAAATTTTAATGAATTATCTCACTGTGAATGTCTCAAGCAATCATAGAGTTTCAATGGCAGGACAAGTCAACTACACAACTTGCTCAGAGGAAAAATATATTACCACATCCACTAAAATTCCATCATGGGATGGTGGTTAATAAGGGGCAAGGGAGCTATCTAGATAAATAATTGAGGACAAAATAGTGGTAGCGACAATGGAAGGATTCTTGGATGGTTTATGGATGTAGCCTTTATGGGTGCATGGGATGGAAATGGTGGTGGACATGGATAGAAATTAACCTTAATGGTTTGTAGAAATGGAATTTCACCTATGTATGTAATTTGGATAAAAAAATTTGGGACAATGTGACGCTAGTGAGGGATAAATTATAGGGGGGTAGTGATGGTGGTGAATGATATGTAGGCGAGATAGTGGACCAATGGGAAAATGGCACAAGTTGAATATAAACTAATAAATATTTAATTAATTAACCAAAATACGATAACAAAATAAAAATTTAAGAAATACTTAAGTTAAAATAAGAAAACTAAGAAAGGAATTATATTTCCATAGGTTGGCATGGCTTATCACTCGGTGTCATTGTAATCTATAGAAACATTAAAGGAATATCACAATTATATCCAAACTAAAAGCATATATAATATGGAATAAAAACACAAGAAAATTTTTACAAGGAGGGATCATTATTAATTCACCATAAATGAGTGTGTGATACATCAAATAAACAAGAAGTTTCCAATACTACATCAGTGATATAAACTAGACTAATTCATTTGTTAATGTGGATGGGGGTGCTATAAGAGCATAGAAAATGAAAACAACACATGATTAGACATATAAAGAAAAAAATAAATAAATTACATACTCACATAATCAATAACACATAGATAGTCAAGATATCCCCCCCCCCCCAAAAAAAAAAAATTTGTTATCTACCACCCTCCATCAGTCGATAACAACTATGTCCAGTACCGGTACATCTATGAGGCTCTCATGAGACTGAATGTTTCATCTTATAGTTGAACCCTATTGTATAATTTGATGATGAAACCTTTCCCACAACATACCTTAATGGTAATTTTTTTGTTTCATGATGCTACTAAGGTGTGATGTTGAACTAGGATGTGATCCAGGTAAACAAGGATCTAGTGCTAGATTACACCTCACATTTTTATCTATATTGGGTAGATTCATGAGCCACCCCTTGGAATTATCCAATATGAAATTAGTTGACATGGAGTACGAGCATGAATTTTACCCATAAATTCCTCAAGAAAAATTGACAAACATTAGTTTTATTACAAGGAGGTTTATTAAAATCCATGAACTATGTATCTATCGAATGGTTTCAAAATGGTTGGTAGGTGCATAATATATACAAATATGTTTATTTTTTACTAGCATCTATTGGTTATTTATTGGATAAATAAGAAATGAAAGCAAATATTGTTTGGTAACTATTCAAGTCCCCAATTTGGTCCTTATTTAAAACAAATTATAGTATTCCTATATCCTAGCCTTGTAATCATTAATATCAGTTAATAGGCCTTGGGTATTAGAAATGGATAATATGAATGAATTTAGTTAAGTTTCTAAAGATAATTGTGAGGGCTCTTTGGAATCTTGAAGATCATGTATGAGTGCCTTGAAAATAGTCAATGATGCATTGATTTCAACATTGGGATTTTTATTTGTTCTAGGTTGGGCTTTTTTGCTCTAACTTGACGTTTAGACATGGTAGGTTTGGGTTCTCATTGCTCCATGGTAACCAAGTCTCCTAAAATTAAAAAAAATTATTGTGATTATGGTATCAAATAAGTTTTATTTTTCCCCAATTTTAAACCAAATTCTCAAGAAAAAAGAATTAAAAAAGAAGGAAATTTCATTGAGTCTTACCTATAATTGAAAGGAAATCAAATCTATTGACTTGGTGCTCGATGTAAACCAAGACGGTGATCTTGGGCTCAATGATATTACAAAAACATGTTGAAAGATTCAAAATGAGGAAATAATGGACCTTGAGCATATAAAAATTTGAACATAGCAAGAGGGCATACATGCTTCTAGGAATGGATGCTTATTCTTAGGAACACCTACACATTCCTACTAGATGCCTACTTGGAATCCTGCCTAGCATCCTATAATTGTGCATTCTTAATATTTATTTTACCACTTTTGAGACCACCAATAATATATAAATACATCTACATAAAAAAATATTTATAACTCCAATTTTGATAAAAATAATAAAAACCCTATAATCCCCATATTTTAATTTTTTTAATATAAAATATATAAATTTTTATCAATAATTATAATAAACAAATAATTTTAATAAACACAAATATAATATTCCAATAATAAATAAGATATATATCAAAGAATAATCCCATTTTTATTTTTACCTCTACAAAAATATTCTCAAGAGTCTTACCTTCTTTATGCAATTATGAAACATGGCATATTCATATTAAACCTAATTTTCAATCAAACTCATCAATATGAGTAGGATTTAAGACTTCAACATTATATGTTTATCCATTCGTAAATGAAGATGTATCCTATTCTATTATAATAACCTTCTTTTCATAGATTTCTAACTAGGTTCAAAGAATATAGATTCTTTTGTTAGAATCATTCTTCCCTCGAGAACTGTATCTTGTCATGAGGAAAATCTAGTACAATTAGATAGGATTTCAATTTTATGAGGATGATTTATAAACCAAAATATATAAACTATTTTCATAAACTTTAAATTTAAGAATTTATAAAATAGAATAAATATAAAATGAATGCACATAAAAATGTAAAGTATGTACATTTTAAAACAAATATATACATAAAATATAATGATAATATACATGTAGAAATGATACTATAATATTTATTCAAATATTTTCAATTTTTCTATATTATATAGAAAAGATTTATCCTCCCATAACACTTAAAACGAGTAATAGTGTGTTGTGTAACCAGCTCCAAAAATAGAAGAAAAGAGATATCAACGCCTTAGAAATAAGCCACTTCGAGGGGGCAACCTCCAATACATTACATAAATGAACAATTATTCAATGATACAAATGAAAAAAACCTCCTTCTATATATATGAGTCCATGGGGCCACAATATAATCCTAGTGGGGCCACAATGTAATCCTAGCCGACCTAAAAATAATAATGTAAGGGCACAATAATAACAATATGGGGGTTACATGGGTACAAAAATAACAATAAGTGGGGCTACACTAACATAATAAGGGACTACACTATTAATATAGGGACTTAACATGCCCCTCTCCTTCAAACAAGTGTTGTCCTCAACGCTTGATTATTTCTTGATGCTTCTATATAAAATTTTCATCCTCCCATGTGGAATCTTCTACAGGAAAGTTCTTCCACTTGCTGAGATACTCTGAAATTGATCGTACTTGTCGAGTTCTTGTTTTTTTGACTGCTTCAGAACTTCTTTCGATGTGATGTTGATATTCTTGTTGTTTCATTAGATTCTGCACCAAAGTTAGGTTATCCTTTGAGAGTTGGAGAACTTGTTGTTGATGCTCAATGTCATCTTCCAATAATTTATCATCCATATTAGCTATTATTTTATCCTTCAAACCATCCAACTTAGCCTCCATTTCTTCTTTTAAACCATCTATGTCAGCTTCGGTTGCTCTTCGTAAGATCGAAATTTGTTGCACTTGGTATTGTAATTTTGATATCTCATACTACAATTCTTCCACTTCATGCATCATAGTATAGATTTCTGAGGGATTAATGGGTGTTGAATTATTTTTAGGAGGCATTTCAGAATGCAATACTGAAATATATGCTCAATAGGCCCTTGCAATCACTTCAAACTGATTTTTCAAACAAGATTTATGCAATTTGGGAAAAACAATACACCTTTTACTTGCTTTTGAGGAGCTCGATATTGGAATTGGATTATCTCTGTGATTACGATTCTTCAATATCTGAAATTCAGCAATGACATATCCCTCTGAATTATCTTTTGAATGCCACAGGTCTAACCTGATTTGGATTTTCCAAGACAAAGTTGTGTCCAATCTCTCACAATGACCTAATTATGGACAGGTTCAGTAGAGCGAACTTGTACGACTTTCCACGTGTCACTGTTTCATATTTTGTCTCTAAAATTGATATCCAAGAAAATACAGTCTGTTTACTTATGACCAATTTTTACAGCACTCCAATCCGATGCCCAGAGAGAGAGTTATTGAAGTTTTCCCACGATCACCTCTTTGAGATGAAATTCAGGAGCCTGAAAAAGTACTACCTTCCACAGATCATATCTCCAAAAATATTGTGAACCAAGCTCTAAAATTTTTTGACGAATTTTCTCAGGATTTCAGCTTCGCACCATACAAATTTCAGATTTTGAACCTTCGTAGAAAAAACGTTATAGCGACAATGCCACGATAACCTGTTTAGGAGCCTGAAAAAGACCTAACTTCCACAGATCATATCTCCGAAAATATTGCGAACCAAGCTCTGAAATGTTTAGAAAATATTCCTCAGGATTTTGGCTTCGCACCCTAAAAATTTTAGCTTTTGAAACTTTGTAGAAAAAAAGTTATAGCGAAAATGCCACGATGACCTGTTTGGAGCAGCGAAACCCTAGAATCCAAAGCTCTGATACCAAATGTTGTGTAACCAGCTCCAAAATAGAAGAAAAGAGATATCAACGCCTTAGAAATAAGCCACTTTGAGGGGGAAACCTCCAATACATTACATAAATGAACAATTCTTCGATGATACAAATGAACAAAACCTCCTTCTATATATAGGAGTCCATGGGGCCACAATATAATCCTAGTGGGGCCACAATAATCCTCTAGCTGACCTAACAATAATAATGTAAGGGCACAATAATAACAATATGGGGGTTATAGGGGTACAACAATAACAATAAGTGGGGCTACACTAACATAATAAGGGACTACACTATTAATATAGGGACTTAACATAGTGAAAAGAAAATGTTTTCATTTTATGAATTCAGAATCTTTATATTATTACAATGGTTTATAGTAATCATATTAATTATTAAATATCATGATTTACACTTTATAATAATATATATATATTTTTTAGCAGTTATTAATTAATAATAATTTTGATTATTAATTATATTATTAAATATTAAATATATTTAAAATTTAATAATGAAATATATATATATATGGGTGTTTATTTATAGCATCTCATATTACGATCTTTTCCAATACACTTCCTTCTTGAGATAAATAGAGTTATAAGTTTTTTTTATGTCTTATACTCGGTGTTTGACTATTTTGAGTGTTTGATTATGCCATTTGGTTGATCTATTTATGATGCAGGGGCATTAGGGTCTAGAAATACTTTGTATTTTTATAAAACATAGGGGGGTCTCATATTCCTAAATTCTCATGTAATTATTAGTGATTTTGAATAAAATAGTGAGGAATTGTAAATGTTCTCTAATCATTGGAGAGCATGAGAGAAACGATCAGTTGGGAATGTGAAGAGATAAGAAGTTTCAGTTATTTTATAGAATTAGGCTAAATTTAGGATTTCTGAGAATTTCAAGAGTTTGTTGGGCTGTTAGAGGAGATGAAGCAATTCATTAGCTTCTAAGCCAAAAAGGCATTAAATATAGAGGTCTGTAGAAGTAGAGAACGGTTCCGAGACAGAATAGGATGAAAAGGCCATCAAATTGAAGATCTGGCCAGATATGAAGTTGTAAGTGAATGCTTTTGAAATTGATGCATTTGTCTATATTGACGAGGAATTTGTTTGTATGTTCTGTGTGAAATTTAATGTATTCTGGGTCAAATTTATATGAGGAACATTGAGTTCTGTGGG
This sequence comes from Pinus albicaulis, assembly GCA_034641835.2. NCBI lineage: Eukaryota > Viridiplantae > Streptophyta > Pinopsida > Pinales > Pinaceae > Pinus > Pinus albicaulis. The sequence goes on along the minus strand of CM076575.1, from coordinate 855,504,046 downwards.
CCAGTTGCGAAAGCCTGTGCTATTGGCTAAATTAGTGACTTTGTGTGGAAAGAATTAATCTTTTCGGAATCCATTTGGTATAATTGTGAACCTGGGTAAGGAAGTCTTGAGGAGTATCAATTTGGGTAAATCTGTATCGATTTATATGGAGTCATCATACAGAATTTATTGATTATCAAATTCGTTAATTGGTGTGGTAGATAGAATCTAAATTGCGTGGCTAAGGAACCCATAGGTTAAAAGCCGTAATATTCCTGGTCGAATTTGAGGAAGGATTAGTTCCTGCGCAATTGAGTGGACTGTTTGATACGTTGCGGAATCACATAAATAATTGCACTGATAGACTGGATTGATATAGAAATAATGCAGTTTTACATAGGGACAGGAACCCAGTAAACGGAATTGTAGATTCCATATGGTGAAATGAGTCAGAATTGAAGAACAACGATGTACGTTGAGAGGTTACATTGCACTAAGAAATGAACCAAGGGATCAGTTGATTATTGAGATGCTGAGATACTGAGCGATGGCTCAATTGCAGAAATGCGAGAAAGGAGAATTGGCGGAACCCCGAATTAAAAGCAGAACCTCGAGTTAATGGACGAAACCGTGAGGAGTAAATAGTAAAGGCGGGAGTCAAGAAATAGTTTATGGTTTTCGCATTGTATAAACCCAGTAAGTTGTTTGGAAAAAAAAAATGCGATAGTGGCCTTTGAACGACACGTGGCAGGAGTGGTATTCCAAAACCACGAGTTTCACAATTTTTTTGAGGGTTAAGGAACTATGAGATAAAAATTGTGATTATCGGTCGACTGTGTTGACAATAAATCCAAGGGTGCTCGCATTATCAAGTGCAAGGAGGCTAATGCAAAGGCAAGGTATGTCATGTGGGTCTTGACTCTCATGTATGTTAATTCTTGGGTTAAATCCTAGCACTAAGGGTCTCCTATAATATTTCAAACCCTTGATTAGAGAGCGTGATATATTGGCGCATTATGGTTATAGAATTTTGTGGGTAAGTCTAAGGTATGTATTCGATTGCCAGGGCCTTGGGTTATTGGAATCAATATATTAAATGCCATATATATATGTTGGGTTGGTGTATAAAAGATGAACATTGATTCGCATAAAAGGTAAAGGTCGAAGTTAATCTTGGGTTTAGATACATGTTGTGTACACTATTGTGAGTTAAAGATTTTCCCGATTGAATGGACTAAGTTTATTACCTTGGGTTAGTTATGTTATTCGAATGTTAAATCGAATACGAATGAAGGGGGTCTAAATATGGTTAACCTTAAGTTTGAAGCAGGTAAGGGTCCCACAAATAAGGATTGTGAACTAGATTTTAATAACAGGCCATATTGTATGCATTGTGGGGTTTTATAGCCTTTGAGGGAAATAGCTTCCGCATAGTGGTGGATTTTTCCCAGATTTAAAATTATTTGGGGCTAGAAAGTGGAAGTGCATCAGTGTTATATGCACAGAGATTGAAGATTGTGGGTTTAAGTAGGAATTCGGGCATCAAGTGGTATCAGAGCTGGAATAGCTCTTTGAAAATTTAATTTTTGAAATGCATATGTGAACACAGATGTGATGGGGATGCACATATAGTGCATGTGATGACAGAAGAAGGAAGATCAAATTATAAGATCTGATATACAACAAAGTACATAAAATTGTAGTGAATCAGATTTTCAGAATGAGTAGAAGATAAGATCATGCAGGGATCTTGCAGGTAAACTAATTTTAAATCTGATTTGAGATTTATGATTGTAGAGTTATAGTTGCAGGAGATAAAGACAAAGTTTTGATGATGAAGGTAATGAACCCGATATTCAGCTAGAGGCTAGATAAGGAGAGAAATTTCAGTGTTCTCAAGGGAAGGTGAGTTTATGAGTAGTGTTTAACTCTGGTTTGAAGAATTGTTTGCAGAATTTAGATTGTAGACAGTTGAAGAAATCTTAGCAAGGGAAGGTCACAGCTTTGAGAGCAGTGACAAAGGAATCCAGCAGAGGATTCTGAACTGAAGAAGAATGTGTGGCATAACCTGGAGAATTCCAAACAGAGGTTGATGAAAGAATAACATATGTGTTCTTGAGAATTTGTAGATTGAAGCCTAGAGAGAGCAGAAGAGAGTGCTCAAAAGGTTCCAGCAGATAGGGGACTAGTACTTGCCAAAAGCCGGATCTGGAGAAAGGGATTGGTGAGGTAAGTTGCAGCAAGAGAGCTTGCTATTGCAGAGGCTTAGTACAGCTTGTGAGTGAAGAAATCCTAGAGGAGAAAATGGATACTGATAACCATAGTAGAGATTGCAGATGTTCTAAGAGAGGCCACAGAAGAAGAGAGAAAGAAAATGCCAAAGAAAATGGCGTAAGGCAAAAATTGACTGATGCAGAATATTGGAAAGAGATAGTTGAGATCATGAAGCAATTCAACAAATTTGAATTGATGATAGAGGAAAACCAGAGAGTTTTTTGGCTCAGGAAGAAGAGAGTGAAATGGAAACCATTACAGTTGAGGTTGAGGAAAAAGGATATTGCCTTACTGAAAGAAAAACTCAGAGTAGCTGAGTTGCAGAAGAAATTTTCTGCTTGTGAAGTAGAACATAATCCAGATGAAGAATGGAGATCTATAAGAGATCTTGTGAGACATGATGAAGACTTAAGGAAGAAAGAATCTTATCTTGCTGAAGAGGATATCATTAAGGATTTCCTGAGTTATTGGACAAGTCCAGATTAGTTGGATGAAGTAAAGACTTGTATTTGTGAATCTAACACTTGTGAGGTGATTGCAGATTCTCCAGAGGAAGAGGAACTCATAATTCTTGAGTCAAGGATGGAATTTGAAGATTCCACATGCAGATCTATTCAAAGGGAAGTGCTTTAGAGAGAAATCAAGATTAAAAAGTCTTGTTATTTGAAAACTAAAGAGTTGTGTATGTTTGCAGGTACATCATAGGAAGATGAACAAAATTTGAAGTTTGTTGGAGAGGAAGAGAAATTGAATTTGAAATTTTTTCAGATCAATGCTGAGATAGCAAGATCTCAGGAGGAAATGAAGACAGAAGAGTCCTATGAGAATATTCAGCAAAGTATTGAGACAAGAGATGAAGGACCATATGATGATTGGTCAAGAGTAAGCAAAGGAATAAAACGCTGTGTAAGGTTCCCGAAATCTACTCCAATTGAAGTTGTTGAATTGTATAGGAGATTGGATTTTCAAAGAAGAGAATTGGAGAAGCAGAGGACCTATGCACAGGATGAGTTGCTGGAGAAGCAAGCCAGAGGAATTGTCATGAATGACAGTCAGAGAATAGAGGATAAGAAAATGATTCAGCCAAATGAAGGAGTTCATTTTGGTGAATCACAGCAGAAGTACATTCATGAAGTAGATGAGGAAAAGAAGGAGAGACTGGCTGACAGTCTCATGAGGAATGCAAATCAGCATACTGATGTGTTGATGGAGGATTTGGAAGGAATTTCTGAACAACATACTGATGTGTTGTCAGAAGAGAAGAATGTATTGAAGCCTTGTAATTTTAATGTTGATGATTCATGTGTTGATCATGCAGGCAAAGAGGAAGAACAACAAATGGAAGTTGTTAGAGAATTGAATGAAGGGGAAACTATGTTGGCTAAAAGCATAGGGAAGGATCATCATTTTAACATGGTGATTGGAGCAGTGGAGGTAACTCTGACAGCTGAGGAGAAAGATAATCGATACTTTTTTAGTCTTGAAATAGACTTAGAACTGCAGAGAGAAGAATTGGTGACTAGGCCATCAATTGAGACCACTGGGTATTGTGGTTTTGACACTGACAGTTTGATTGTGTCTAGAGGTGATGCAAAAAAAAATTCATCCTTTGGAATTGTCTTGAGAGAAGAAAATTTTCTGCAGAAGAAAGAAGATGAGACAGTCATGTCTCATATGCAGAAGCTCGTTGTTGTTTGTGACAGAGAAGAATTGGATTGGTTGAATAGCCAAGAGAAAACTGTGGGGTAGATATTTAAGACTGACACAGTGATGAAGGATCAGGATTTTATTCTGACAGAAGATGAAGATACAGTGGCTAAAGAACTTGATTGGATTGTCAGAATCAATCAAGGGGATGAAAGGAAATTGTTGAAGATCGCCCAAGAAGAAGAAAAAGATGTTGAAATTGAATTGCAGCATGTTGAAGATGTGAAAAAAGTACAGAAGAGATGGTTGAAATTTTTATTGGGAACATTTGAAGAAGAGAAGGGGATTGCAGACACTAGAATGAAATTTCCTAAAGCTGTGAAAGAACTAGCAGCAGATACTAGTTTGCGAAATTTGATTTTGTTTACTAGTATACTGAATGAGTATGTTACTACAGGAAGAGAGTTAATTGATGATTTGTTTTATAGAAGTAAATTTTCAGATGATGAGAAAGAGAATTTTGAAGAGGGATACGAAGTTTGGGAGGCCGCAATATGGGGGATGACATCTGCAGAAATAAAAACAATTACAGCGACAGTATTGGAAGCAACAGTGGGTAGAGGAAATTCTAGCTAGAAGATAAGCTGGACATAGAGATTGAAAACATCAGAAGACTAATGATGAAGGTGTCTAAGGAGCAACAGACAATAGCAAGAGAGCAGGAGAATTTTAGCAATGGAAGGACAAGGAGAGATTGTGAAAGTATAACTGGAGGTAAATTGCAGAACAGGATATGGAGACCTGGAGAAATGCAGTTGGAGGATGATGCAGCTGCTGGACAACAGCAAAACAAAGTATGGGATCTAGGAGGCATAGATCAAAGACACATGATCAGGATATCATGATCAATTTGAACCTTGGGAGTCTGATGCAGGGGCATTAGGCTCTAGAAATACTTTTTATTTTTATAAAAAATAGGGGGGTCTCATATTCCTAAATTCTCATGTAATTATTAGTGATTTTGAATAAAATAGTGAGGAATTGTAAATGTTCTCTAATCATTGGAGAGCATGAGAGAAATGATCAGTTGGGAATGTGAAGAGATAAGTAGTTTCAATTATTTTGGATAATTAGGCTAAATTTAGGATTTCTGAGAATTTCAAGAGTTTGTCGGGCTGTTAGAGGAGATGAAGCGATTCATTAGCTTCTAAGCCAAAAAGGAATTAAATATAGAGGTCTGTAGAAGTAGAGAATGGTTCCGAGACAGAATAGGACGAAAAGGCCATCAAATTAAAGATCTGGCCAGATATGAAGTTGTAAGTGAATGCTTTTGAAATTGATGCATTTTTCTATATTGACGATGAATTTGTTTGTAAGTTTTATGTGAAATTTAATGTATTATGGGTCAAATTTATATGAGGAACACTGATTTCTGTGGGCTAGTTGCGAAACCCTGTGCTATTGGCTAAATTAGTGACTCTGTGTGGAAAGAATTAATCTTTTTGGAATCCATTTGGTATAATTGTGAACCCGGGTAAGGAAGTATTGAGGAGTATCAATTTGGGTAAATCTGTATCGATTTATATGGAGTCATCATACAGAATTTATTGATTATCAAATGTGTTAATTGGTGTGGTAGATAGAATCTGAATTGTGTGGCTAAGGAACCCAAAGGTTAAAAGCCATAATATGCCTGGTAAAATTTGAGGAAGGATTAGTTCTTGCGCAATTGAGTGGACTGTTTGATGCATTGCGGAATCACATAAATAATTGAACTGATAGACTGGATTGATATAGAAATAATTTAGTTTTACATAGGGATAGGAACCCAGTAAACGAAATTGTAGATTCCGTATGGTGAATTGAGTCAGAATTGATGAACAACGTTCTACGTTGAGAGGTTACATTGCGCTGAGAAATGAACCAAGGGATTAGTTTATTTCTGAGATGCTGAGATGCTGAGCGATGGCTCAATTGCAGAAATGCGAGAAAGGAGAATTGGTGGAACACCGAATTAAAAGCGGAACCTCAAGTTAATGGACGGAACTGTGAGGAGTAATTAGTAGAGGCAGGATTCAAGAAACATTTTATGGTTTTTGCATTGTATAAACCCAGTAAGATGTTTGGAAAAAAAATGCGATAGTGGCCTTTGAGTGACACGTGGCAGGAGTGGTATTCCAAAACCACGAGTTTCGCAATTTTTTTTAGGGTTAAGGAACTGTGAGATAAAAATTGCGAATACCGTTCGATTGGGTTGACAATAGATCCAAGGGCACTCGCATTATCAAGTGCAAGGAGGTTAACGCAAAGGAAAGGTATGTCAGGATGTGTTGGCCAGATAAATCGATCTTGCGGACAAGATCGATATCCCTAGTGTCAGAAGACAATCTAGCAAAAAATGAACAACTAAGTTTATCTTTCTCTAAATATATTCATTTTACAAATAAATTCTATGAAGGTGTCAATCCTACCTTAGATCCAAATGCTTATTTGAGGTCGTAGTGCTTCCGTCGCATCAATAATCCTTCCGTCACAACAAGAGTTCTTTCGTCGCAACAAGAGTTCTTTCATCACAAGAAAGTGTCGTCTTTTGTCGACCTGCAATCAAAAACATGCAAATATTAAATAGCACCTGTATAAAAAATAATTATAAAACATACCTATCATAGTGATCAAGGAATCTATGAAATAAATGATCAAACGACAGCTTATTGAAATAAACAATCGAACGACAATTTATTGAGAAAAACAAAACTTGATTGTATTAATTTTAAAATAACAGAAAAACCTTAAAACCTTAGCCTTGATGTTTGAATAGGCCTTCCCGGGGTTCGAAGCAGGTGTCTCCTCTACTTTGATAAGTCTTGCACTCTTCCTCCAGGAGCACATAGAGGTATGTGATCTTTCCTCTCAAAAGCTCAGCAGAAAGAAATCTAAATCTCAACAGCATTTCAACTCAGTCACACATAAAGCTTGAAATCCTTTTGAGGCTACCCAGTGCCTCCTTTTATAGAGCAGATGAGGAGGTTAGGGTTCCACCTATGAAGGGATAGAATCCTCCTTCAAAGGGATAGGCTCCTCACATCAAGGGATTAGTTCCTTAAGGTGTGGGATACATGCACCTTATTAAAGCGTACTCATCCCCAAAAATTATCATCTAAAAGCTTCTAGAATTGACCTCGAATCATATTTTTATCTTTTGTTTCTCGCTTTTTTTACTTTGAGAAGGGTACGCAGGCATCACAAGGGAAAACTGCGCTTTAGAATGTAGGTGGGCAGTGTATTACCTACCTACCCAAGCTAGGAACGCATGCAGGCTTCATGTTACCTGCGTACCCTAGGGTTTATGAGTTTTTTCTCTTGTTTTAAGGCTTGAAATGAGGAGTAAAGGTTGTAAGTATTGCAGAGGAGGTAAGTATGAGTGTCAATGAGCTCATACGGTCAACAGAATGTCAAGGTGATAGTTTTTTAGTGCAACATATTTCCCCCTAAAGTGCGAAGTCTAGAATAGATGAAAATGAAGTTTGTCATATATGAAGAGTGAAGTACTTTATCATTTCAAGGATCATCCTGTGGACACCCCGGTCGGAACCTATAAAAACATTCAATGCAAAATATATATATGTAAACATATCATCACTGAGGTAGGAATTCCCATACTCAGATCAAAACTAACTAGAAAACTGATTTAAATTGTTCTGATACAGGAACTATTTTCAATACATCAACAATATAGACATATGTAGACACAACATGGACGCAACCATCTGTTTATGAATATTCCACTGTATAAATGAATAACAAAAATTCCTTGCAGCCTGGATGGTGGAAACTAGATCCAAGGTCTTGATTTCCGCTTCTCGAACCAGTAAGATTCTATCCATGTGAATGAATGTGTCGAAGTCGAACATGGTAGAAACCACTTGATTACTAGTCGATAATGTAAATAGTTAACAAGTGTGAGAGTAACCACCAATAATGTCAATGGCTCTCAAAGTATTCAGTACAATCCATGAAATGTGAATGAATGAGCTGAAGTCGAACATGTCACGGAATCATTTGATCGAAGGTCAATGATGCAACCTGTCGTCGAAGACGAAAAACCTACCATTGAGGCATGTAGATTTCAAGGTACTCACGATTTCTAGATCAACTTCCTAGATAATGAGCTATCGTTGATAGAAAGTGATATTTCGTAGGCAAGCCCACAACACAAAATCATACATCAAGTTTTGAAGAAATATATTGGCATGGACTGACTCAGGGATGGTCAAAATGGAAGACAAATATTTTGCAGATGAATGGTTTGTTTGAAATGTCCTCTTGAACACATAACGACACAACAGATGGCTTGGTGGCAACTGACCCAAAGATAATACCCAGAAACCGGCTGAAGACTTTCAATATGGTTTGATTAACTGTTAGGCAAAGGATTTCCCAACCCAGGAGAACAAAAGTGTCGTGTTCAAGAGTGGTTAACGGTTTTCCGAATAATCAAAATGTAACAAACAGGTTCGTTTTTCTCTCTTTTCCCCCACCATTTCTGGCAAGTACCTCTTTATTTTTGACAAGCTTGAGGAGGATAACATTTGCTTGTTTATAAGCTCATCCTTCGGATGAGTCCAACTTATTTTAAGATTTGAACCCTAAGAAGGAGTGGTTTGTTCCTGTTTAAAAATTGAACATGTCCTTTACTGTTAAATTTTAACGAGTCCAATATAGGAGAAACTCGGTGTTTTTCAATTTTAGGGAGTCAGAAGAAAAAACTTAAGAAAACTCCATGGGTGTACTTTTTTGTAAATTTAGTCTCTCGAACCCGAAAAAGGATAAAATAATGCGGGAGAGAACTCTATTAACTGTAATTAGTCAACATATACCTTTTTCGTAAATAGTCCATTTCAGTCCGTAAAAGGGGTAAACTTATACTGAAGGGACGATCATTCATTTACTTTAATGAGTTCGAATAATCAAGTGCTTGGCAATATTTTCATTTTTAGAGAGTCTGAAAAGGGCTTAAAAGAGAACTCCAGGGTTTCTCTTTTTCATAATTTTTAACGAGTTCGAAAAAGGGATAAAAATATACTCATGGTTTTCACTTTTTCGTAAGTTTTAACGAGTTCGGAAAAGGGATAAAAATATACTCCTGTGGCCAACTTTCAATTTAATTTATGAGCAAGAAAAAACAGAAGGAACTCAGCATTTTCATGTGTTTTATGAGAATGAAAGATAGCAAAATAATCTCAGGATTTTAATGAGTTTACTGAGTCTTGAAAACAACCGAAATTGACTCAAGATAGGTTTCATTTTTACAAAAGCTTGAAACAGATAAAAACTATGCTTCAAACTGGTTTCATTTTTACACAAGCTTGAAACAGAGAGAAATTGTGCTTGATGCCCCCTAAGCATAACTACTAGAGTGCATGCCCCCCCAGCTTCATTTCATTCAACTAAGTACACTACTGGTAATTAATAGTTGGATGGAATGAAGGTTCATTTACGAGATCATATGGAAGACCCAACCTAAAACTGTAAGAAAATTATGCAAAAACTTAAATAACTAACCTAAATATATGACTTAACATTTACGAGATCTAGTCAAAGACTCGACTCAATTAAGGGATGATTTGTTTCATTTTTTAATGAACTTGACACAGGAAAAGAACTATGGTCATGCAACATGTTTCATTTTTTAACGAGGATGACACAGTAAAAGGAACTTTCCTCAAATCTACTCTCTACAATTTACCTACTGATTCATTTTTTAATGAGGTTGACACAGAAAAAGAACTGTCCTCATACCTGATTCATTTTTTAACGAGGTTGACTCAGTAACAGGAACCATCCTCTGAAACTACTTATTTCTAATCTATTAATCTACTCTCTATAATATACCTACTAATTCATTTTTTAATGAGGTTGACATAGAAAAAGAACCGTCCCCATACCTGATTCATTTTTTAACGAGGTTGACACAGTAACAGGAACTCTCCTCATTACCAACTGATTCATTTTTTAAGAGGTTGACACAGTAGAAGAAACTATCCTTGCTAATCACTGATTCATTTTTTAACGAGGTTGACACAGTAAAAGGAACTATCCTCACACTCACTGATTCCTTTTTTAACGAGGTTGACATAGTAAAAGAAACTATCCTCAGACTCACTAATTCATTTTTTAACGAGGTTGAAACAGTAAAAGGAACTATCCTCGGGCCATTGATTCATTTTTTAATGAGGTTGACACAGTAAAAGGAACTATCCTCAGACTCACTGATTCATTTTTTAACGAGGTTGACACAGTAAAAGGAACTCTCCTCATAGGCCACTAATCATGGCTTCCAACTAGAAGAAAGACATGTCAATGGACACACCTTGATCATGGCTTCCAAGAGGTCTTCATCAGAAGGAAGAATAGCTCTCTAGAAGGAACACATGCAAAATGACACAAAAGGGATAAGAAAATCGCGTTCAAATAATCCCATAGAGTTTTCCATGTCAATTACCGGATCTAAGTCAAAGGAAGATGAGAAAATAGTGAGAGGCTCACTTACATTGGTAACTAAAAAAATGGGACTAGTTGCCACATAATTAACTCGTGGTGGGGTAGATACCACTTTCGTATGAAGAACATTCAAGGATGTCAGATTATTGGTAGTTGAATCAAGACTAGGGAACAAAAGATGGTCTACAGTCACAATATTCCCATTGTGAGGGAAAGACATCACGCGAAAGATTGTCGACACTACAGCTTTCGTTGCATAGACATAGTCTCGCCCAAGGAGTAAATTAAAATCCAAGGGGCCTCGAACTACCATAAGATCAATACAAACAGTTTTACCTTCCAAATTAATAGGAAACTTAGGAAGGATACCTAAAGCTTCACTAATGGTTCTATTAAAATCTTTCAGATTTTGCGTAATAGGCACAAGCTGAGGGGAGCCCAAAGCTTTCCAAGCAGTTGAAGATAAAATACTAATAGAAGCACCTTCATCTACCTGTGTGTGGTGTATGTCCCTACTACTAAACTTAACGATTATTTGGAAAGGGATGGAGGAAGGAAGACGAGGTTCTGTCAGTCTATTCCAATCAAAGGAAAAGACCTCGGTACTTGGAGGGGGTTCTATAGAAATAGGTGAAATTCCCCCTAGCGTAGAAGAATATGATGTAACAAGAAGAACCTGAGTGGTATGAAGTTCACTCTCTACAGGGAGAATGGGATCAACCGAATGTGAAATCGAATCGACCACTTGATGAACTAATGGATTATAAACCTAAGTAATATGAGTTTCAATATCCAATGGAAGAGTGGGATCGATTGTACTTGAAATTAGATCAATCACTTCATCAGTTGACGGTAGGTTGGGAGAAAGTTTACGGTAACCAGTTGGAAATTCTTGCTATGGAACAGTAAGGTTTTCCAACAATTTTGAGGCTTCATCCATGTGAGGGAAAATGTGAGTTTGATGACTCTCTTTGCATAGCTTACAAGGAAACCTAACTTTACCCTTTTTCCCAGGAACCTGACAATCATTGGTTGATGGATCAACGGAAAGTTGATGAGATTTTTCTGACCATACTTCCAAGACCTTTGGAATACCGGGAAAATTGATAAGGAAGTGGTCACCCTTACAAAGCCTGCAAGGGTATTTGGGTTTACGTTGCATGTTGGAGGTTTCCTCAACACTACTAACATTTACAGCCATGGTTGGTTGGTTGACTTCTTTCTTATCTTGCTTCTTCTTCTTCTTCTTCCCTTTCTTCTTCTTCTTAGCCACCTGGTTACTAGCGTCAAGGCTTTTGCCAAGCGAAGAGGAAGAAATGGAGGAAGAAATATTAGGCGAAGAAGGTAAAGGGTCAACAGAAGGTTGGTGATGTTGAGATGGTGAACTCTGTTGAGGTGAAGCATCCGGTTGAGGTGGAACAATTGGAGTATTTGGGGCCAACGAAGTTGAAAATAACCATATCGATAAGCCTGTTGTAAATCCAGGTAATGAAAAAGTAGCCATATAAGGAGGACCAACATTTCCAAAGCAAGGAAAAGTACTAGGATTCTTGTTAAGAGGGGCTCCTTGGTTGGTAAATTCTAGAACGGTTTCCATTATATTCAACTTCAGTGAATTTTATTAACAATTTAAAACTAAAATTAACAATTCACAATTCACACCTAACAATTAAAATTCACAATTCACACCTATAGTCTCTAAAAGTAAAAAAAAAAACAAATTAACACGCGCTATCAAATCTAGGAGTCAAACCACACACAAACAGTAGATTCCCGCATTAAAAACGCTAGTTGGTGATGAAATCCAACATCGTAGAATTTAATGCAGAAATGGCGGTTGGAACAGTTACCCCGGCAACCTACTTAATGAAACAGACTGGCACAAATTTCTTCACAAAACCATCTCGAGAGAAGAGAACCCCCCAGAGATTCCAAGTGAGTCTAGTCGACGTAGACAAATTTTTCATAAGACTGTGGATAATCCGGCAAACTCTTCACTAAATAATAACCACAGGAACTTGAAAACAAAAAATACATTGAGATCTTTCCTTCACCGTCACCTTAGGAAATAATCTTAAGATTATGGACACTAAGGTTACCAACAGTAACAAATACAACTGGGATAACAGTCTACGAACTGATTCTACGCACAAGGGCAGAGTAACAAAGCTCAATCCCCTTTAAGGCTCCTCGACATGGTCAATCTGAGGTTTACCGACAAGTGACCCCAGGCTCCTCGACAATGGTTAATCCGAGGTTTATCGTTTTTAATGCACGCAGATCTTCTATCTTTCCCAATGAAATAGAATTGTTTGTCTCAAAGGTTCAGACATGATCTCGTGATTAACTCCTTTAAGAGAAGCTTTCCAGATTGTACCAATTACAATTGGATTTATTTCCTACCGCAAGAATTATCTACTTGTTTTTTTTAGTTTCTTTGGAAATTTAACTACAACCTATTCCAAAGCACTAATCCTGAGCTAGATTGGTGGAAAGAGCCCTAAAAATGTAAAAAATACTAGATGAATTTTATTAAGCATTGTGTTATTTAGGCTGTTATTACTCGAAAGCGTAAATGGATATGAAACCAATGGTGTTATGACCCGACCCAAAACTGAATGCAATCGAATATGATAATGTAATCTTTTCAATTCAATGATTCCTAACTAAAGTAAGGAGAGAGTTTCCATTCACTTCCAACAATGCAAAAAATTGATCACTAAGAGAAAATATAACAAATTATCTAATGCACTAATTTCATCAAGAAAAACTAATGCAAATCAATTCCAAAACAATTTTTTTATTTTTATGTTTTTAAAACAAGCATAAAAAAAATCTGAATTCAAATCAAAGAAAACTTATCTAAATATACGATTGATTTTTCAGAATGTAAACTATGCAATTGTTATCTATGCACATTTCACTCATTTTCTGAGAATGAGAATTATAATTATGCAAATGTGATCTATGCAAGAGAATTCTCAAACACAAGATGATTCTAATGTAATCTAAGAACCAATCAAGTGCAAGTAAAGAAAATTGGGTGAGAGTTCCAAAGATCAAAAATAAAAATACTCAAAGGCGATTAACACTCATACTAAGACTCAAAACAAAAGAAAAAAGATGCAAAATTGTGAAAAGAATGAGACAAACCTCCAAGTAATGACCAAAGGAAATAAAATTAATAATTTCTCAAAAAAGAGACTCCAAACACCCAATAGCTTAATGGAGATTGATGAGATGAAAAATTTTCTGAAAGAAATTCATTCACAAGAGATTTTCGATAGAAGACACATACAGATTTGGGCAGACACTAAGAATCCTAATTCAAATCTAAACTAAACTAAAAGAAGAAATATAAGTTTTTCAATACTTTAAATAGGGTCTGCAACAATGTGCGGTCCCTAGAAAAGTTCAAGAAAAACAAAAAATACTTCAAAACTTTTCAAACCAAAGTAAATCTAAGTTACCCAAGCCCGTAGAAATCAATCAAAAATCAGAAAAAAGCATTTTCACAAATCAAAACAAAGGAAAATCAAAACAAGTTCTTTCCCCAGCGGAGTCACCAATTTGTTGGCTGGATAAATTGATCTTGCGGACAAAATCGATCTCCCTAGTGTCAGAAGACAATATAGCAACAAACGAACAACTAATTTTATCTTTCTCTAAATATATTCATTTTACAAATAAATGCTATGAAGGTGTCGATACTACTTTAGATCCAAATGCTTATTTTTGGTCGTGGTGCTTCCATCGCATCAATAATCCTTCCATCATAACAAGAGTTCTTCTGTCGCAACAAGAGTTCTTTTGTCACAACAATAATCCTTCTGTCACAACAAGAGTTCTTTCGTTGCAAGAAAGTGTCATCTTTTGTCGACCTGCAATCACAAACAAGCAAATATTAAATAGCACCTATATAGCAAATAATTATAAAAAATACCTATCATAGTGATCAAGGAATCTATGAAATAAACAATCAAACGACAGCTTATTGAAATAAACAATCGAACGACAATTTATTGAGAAATAAAAAGCTTGATTGTATTAATCTTAACATAACAGAAGAACCTTACAACCTTAGCCTTGATGTTTGAATAGGCCTTCCCGGGGTCCGAAGCAGGAGTCTCCTCTACTTTGATAAGTCTTGTACTCTTCCTCCAAGAGCACATAGAGGTATGTGATCTTTCCTCTCAAAAGCTCAGCAGAAAGAAGTCTAAATCTCAACAGCACTTCAACTCAATCACACATAAAGCTTGAACTCCTTTTGAGGCTACCCAATGCATCCTTTTATAGAGCAGATGAGGAGGTTAGTGTTCCACCTATGAAGGGATAGAATCCTCCTTCAAAGGGATAGGCTCCTCACATCAAGGGATTAGTTCCTTAAGGTGTGGGATACATGCACCTTATTAAAGCATACTCATCCCCAAAAATTCTCATCTAGAAGCTTCTAGAATTGACCTCAAATCAGCTTTTTATCTTTTGTTTCTTTCTTTTTTGACTTTGAGAAGGGTACACAGGAATCACAAGGGAAAAATGCGTTCTATAATGTAGGTAAGCAATGTATTACCTGTGTACCCAAGCTAGGAACGCATGCAGGCTTCATGTTACCTACGTACCCTAGGGTTTATGAGTTTTTTCTCCTGTTTTAAGGCTTGACATGAGGAGTAAAGGTTGTAAGACTTGCAGAGGAGGTAAGTATGAGTGTCAATGAGCTCATACAGTCAGCAGAATGTCAAGGTGACAGTTTTTTAGTGCAACAGGATGTTGTTGTGTGTCCCGACTCTCATGTATGTTAATTCTTGGGTTAAATCCTAGCGCTAAGGGTCTCCTATAATATTTCAAACCCTTGATTGGATAGCGTGATATATTGGCGCATTATGGTTATAGAATGTCATGTGTAATTCTAAGGTATGTATTCGATTGCCAGGGCCTTGGGTTATCGGAATCGAGATATTAAACGCTATATATATACGTTGGGTTAGTGTATAAAAAGTGAACATTGATTCGCATAAAAGGTAAAGGCTGAAGTTAAGCTTGGGTTTAGATACATGTTGTGTACACTATTGTGGATTAAATATTTTCCCGATTGAATGGAGTGAATTTATTACCTTGGGTTAGTTATGTTATTCAAATGTCAAATCGAATAAGAATGAAGGGGGTCTAAATATGGTTAGCCTTAAGTTTGAAGTAGGTAAGGGTCCCGCATATAAGGATTGTGAACTAGATTTTAATAATAGGCCATATTGTGTGCATTGTGGGGTTTTATAGAATTTGAGGGAAATAGCTTCCGCATAGTGGTGTATTTTTCCCAGATTTAAAATTATTTGGGGCTAGAAAGTGGAAGTGTATCAGTGTTATATGCACAGAGATTGAATATTGTGGGTTTAAGTAGGAAGCCGGGCATCAATTTAGCATGGTATGTTTGCAAGTTGTTTGAATGTTTGATTAATTGCATGACATGGGTATATATGTTTGTAAGATTTCATGAAGGAATGATCTTGTTTTAATATGGTTTTTCTAACACATATGTGCTAAGATAGCTGGTATATACTTGAGTGTAAGTAGGTGTGTTAGGGTCCTATAAATATAGTGATAAAGGTATGATTATCTAATAATTTATCACGGTGGGATGTTGTAGATATATTTTTTTTCATTCAAAATTTGTTTTAAACAAAAGAAAATAAAAACTGAAAGAAAAATAAAATTAAGGGGAGAAGAAAAAATAAAGAAATAAATAATAATAAAACCCCAGAGAGTGCACTATTCTAAATGCTGCCAATTTTCATTTTATTAAATTTTATTTTATGTTTGAAAAAAAAAATGTTTTAAATAAACTTGAAACGACATTTTTTCGTTTAGCATAAAGTCTTGGCATTTTTTGATGGTCGTGGTTGTCCCCATCTGGATCAACGGTGTGGGAGGATGTTCGGACCCCCCCTCCCCCCCAACCCTTTGGGACTTAATAGAGGGGGAGGGGGTGAAAAGTGGTCTCCAACTAAACCACTCTAGCATACATGTCTATCCCACAACTTTTTATGGTGGTCCCTTCCAGATTCTTCTTACCACCTCTACACACCCCCCCCCCCAAAATAAAACCACTATCCGAGGCCTTCTTTCGCCCATTCGCCCCCATGCTCTCCGCTCACCCCATTTGTCATTCACCACTTTCATGCATGTGACCTATCCTCCACATCATCCTACCATTACCATTCAAATCACGTGCCAACATGTGAAATTAACGTTGGCTAATTAATCCCTCCTGCCAGTGTATGAATTTTTAATTACTCCCAAGCTCCAAAAATGGTAATAATTCCATTAAAACTCCCTCCAATCCCACTATAAAATATCCTAATAAATTGGAATTATCCCTTTCAATAGTCAATTGGATTATGCAGGTTAACTTGAAGTGTTTTTAATATTTCCAGCATCATTTGCAAACCATCTCCCTCTGCAATTTCAATCAAACAACATCTTGAAAACTGTAATGTTCCAAAATTTTAGCCTCCAAGCTAAATGGAACATTAGAGTTAGCAGCGGCTCTAGCCGGTGAATAAATGTGGAGAAAAGCCCATAATTCTCCGAAGGAGGAATAAAATACTCAAAATTTGAAAGGGGGCACTCTTTCAAGCCTAATAAAACACCTCCATGTGTGAACAGGGTTAAAATCAAGCTGCTTTGACCAAGTCAATAGCAGAATTTTAGTGGAGGAGGAATCCAAGGAGGAATAACGTAGTTTTGGAGGGAGACGTATCCTTGGATAGAGATGAAATAATTGAGTGGGGCCAAGGGCAAGAAAAATCATGTCTTATATAAGGAAGAGGATGACAGCTTTATTGATCATGTCTTAGATTATTATTCTTGTCTGCCAAGACTTGTTGCTGCTTTGCTACTTAGCAGAGTTGCAGTGTTGTTTAGCATTGGGTGTTCCCGAGAGGGAATTCCACCTCTTTCCTTTGATGAGACTCATTGGGAGAGTTTTAATTCATCATTCCACATCAGGTTTTCAGGCCAAGCTTCATCCATCTTCATCAGCGCAGTTTTTCCAGAGATTTTGCAGTGATGCTGGGTGCAGCAGTGGAAGGGATTGGAATCCCAGTTTCTGAGATAGTTTCTCATTGGAAGAATATTTCCTTCACTTGAGAGACCTGTTTGGAGAGCTCTAAAGCTTATTTCAGATATGTGATATCAAAACACACAATTCCCATACATTCCCAGCATTGTTTCTGCTACGGAATGCATTATTTTGGATACAGTGTTCATTGCATGGTTTGGTGGCTTCGTTGCTGACTTTCCTTGTGATTGAGAGGTTCATCCTTTCATGGGAGGAATCCCTTGAGGGATATATAGAAGATCAGACATATTTCAGCCTTCTACATTCATGTACTTCAGTGTTACAGTGGTAATTCAGTAAATTACTGAATATCACAATTTGTATGCAGAGTGTTTGACAAGAAACCCTTGCCGGTTTCTTTTGTATTTTGTATAAGGAGATTAGATCTATGTTCTTCAGCATTATTTATCAATACATGAGTAGATATATTTTTATCCTATGATTTTATGTGTAAACCCTCTCTTAGACTATGCAGTCCCTTGAGCAGCTACTTAGGCATTTTGTAGTCTTGGGGTTTTAGCTCTTTTTTCCAATCCTAGGTGTGGGAGATCTGTTTAACCCACCTAGTTTGCTTTGCTTCAGCTCTAATATTGGATTTAGATTTCATATTGATTATTTTATGGGATATAAGGGTCCATTTCAGTATTTTACTGCATATGTTGCTAGAAATGCATTTTTGATGCATGATTCATGAGTTGTTCCTAATTTGGAATATTACAGTGGTATCAAAGCATGATCTTTGGCTCGGCCTATGAGATCCAGCTATCAGAGGAAGGAGAGATGGACAAAAACCAGAAATTTCCAGTATGTGAGAGGAAAAAGGAAGACAAGCTTACAAAGATTCTTCCAAAATCTATGCAGAGCTTTCAAGGAGAGCTGAAGAAAATGAGATTGGAGATGGGATCTCCAAAGGAGGTTGAATCTAGAGTTGAATCTAGATCTTCACATGGTGAGTGTGAGCATGCAACTGCACTCCATGATGCACAGCGCAGTCAAGTGCCCAAAGCTATCTTGAGATGGATGGCAGGAGGAAAAATGCCTAAGAGGAGAACTCTTAGTGATTATTTGTAGGAGTATGAATCTCAAACCGAGAATTTTAGAGATCATACTGATTTCCAAGTGTTTTGCAAGGTCTAGGTGGAGAAGAACCAGTAGAAGGATGCAGGTAGATTTCTTCTATCTACTTTTTCTAGATCACCTACATGTTCAGTTGGAGCTTGGGTGAAGGAGCTAGAATCCTATTTGCAGCTGCACCATATTTCCGGAGGTGAAGCTATCAGATTTGCAGCACTGCATTTCAGAGGTAAGGCTCATGCATGGTGGATTTTTGAGTCTTGTTCTTTAAAAAATGCAAACACTTCATCTTATGTAAGATTCATAGAAACATTGATGGGGAGGTTTGGTGAAAAACTTCCTAAGGCACATGAGCAAGGAAAACTTGAGAGAACAAAACCCTTGCATGTGATGGAGGAAACCCCATTTCATAAAACCATGCTAGGAGCTGATATGTTGCATTACACATTGCGGGAAGCAAGACCTCCAATTCATATTCTTGAACAAGAGGGCATGGGGATCTCCTTTTCACAAGAGGATCCAACTGTTGAGATGTTGCCCATACACGTTGAGGAAGATGAAGGCAACAATGTTGTCACATCTAGAGCACATCCAGTGCCTCATGGAGAGGGAGGAGGAACACATGCTCCAACAGGAGGAATTCTTGTATCCCTACAAGAATTTCCCCAGGATCTCATACATGGAGGCCCAAGCACAGTCAGTGAGAAGCATGATTGTGCAGCATTACAGCTGGAAGGAGGAGGTAGGGAGGAAGAGAAGCATCACTTGATGAGAGGCACACACCCTTCTCTGTTTTAGAAAGATAATGCAAGAAAGAGGCAGACTGATTTGCACAGTGAGGGCAGGGGCAAGGTTGCCCAATTATATGTACGGTCTACTCTTGACATTGATGTCTCACTATATGGAGGCATTCCACCAAGGAGGCCACCAGATCTACAGTTGATGAGAGATATCTTGTCTTTGGGTTCACCACTCTTGGTTTTTGGAGAGGTGAAGATTTTGGAGGAGAACTTTGGCATGGGGGATGTCAAAGTAGTAGGCAACAGCATGAGGATAGCTTCACATGCCAGATCACTAGCATTTTCTCTTAGGAGGACTGATCCTTATTGGAGATCTCAGCTTTTGGTAGAGTACTCCAAGGATCTTGGTGCATGCATAATTCTTGATGACCTGGATAGAGATGACAGATACATGGTGGATGATGTGGTCATCTATTACTATGGCAGGATCTTCTTGACTAGATCTTCTAGTCTTAAGGAGAAGCTGCTACATGCAGCACATGAGGACTTCTCTTCTATGCACTTTGATGGATATTTCTAGTTGATGGGGGAGTTCACTTGGGAGGGCATTTAGCATGACATATTTCAGCATATGGAGAGATGCATAGCCCGGAAGGTGATAGAGAGGATGTCACAGCCACCTTCCTACTCATTGGGAGTAAGGGAGAATTTTCAGTTGAGCCATTTCAACTCAAGACCTCAAGTACAGATGGAGGAGGTATCATTTCATATTTTGTATTGTACTTATTTTCCTTATTTCGGAAGCATGATGTAACAAGAAGAATTATCTCTTCTTGCATATTGTATGATGATGTACTTGCAACTACTTGTAGCATTGACTTTGGCTATCCTTTTGATGGTTTGTGGGGGAAGCCACATGTTTCTTGGTGTGCACCAATGACACCATATTGTAACTTCATGTTTTCATATTATGAGATGACTGTGGCAGCAAAAAAGTGGCTGGTGACGCACTTGTTATGTCTTATTTTGATGCAAGCAAAGGATGCACCACGCTGGTTCCATGAGAGGGACCATGATTCGCTCTTCGGTTGTCATTTAGAAACTTGTTTTTATTGTATCCTGCTTCCATGTATTGTTGATGTGTTTTTTCTCAAGGGAAGCTTTGTATGGAGAGAGAAACCAATTAGATGGCATGGCACCCATATGATAGAGCAGCAGAAGACTTGTTGGTATGGGGCATCATACAAGTTGACCATCATGATTTGTATGAGGGAGAGATGAGGCAATAGAAAAAATGTTTTTTGCTATGGTTACACTTGGGAGAGTATGGGAAAAATTCTTCCCATGCTTTTCATCATATTTCTGGAAAGAAGGAAGGCACTTGCATGGTGCAAGAAGGCTACCCTTCAGCATTGGAGGATTATGAGAGGCTTCCATGTTGGATGAAGATCTTCTCACATAGCAGCATGATGGTGGATGGCTTTGGCATGTGGAATGTCAAAGGGATAAGTCATCGAGTGACAAGAGCCTTGCTACTAAGGGCTACAATGCTGTCACTTGAGAGCATGTTTCTATTGATGGAGTGTTCCAAAGGGAGTATGCACCCTCTCCCTTGCAGAATTTTATGAGGAGATTCTTATGGGAGGGCTCACTCATGGACCTCACCTTCAGCTCACACATGATGGATGGTAAGAAATACATTTATGTGCTTGTTCATTACTCTATGGAGTATTTGTACTTTCTCACCATGTGTAGATAGTGCATTGCTCTTCAAGAGAGCAAGAGTATTTTTGGGTTTCATGGTCACTTTAGGGCCAATGTTTATGATGATAGTAGCCCATCTATACATGACTTTGGGAAAGTGTATTGTTATTTTATCTATGTACAGCTGATATACATTGATGCTTACTTCCCCATGTTGGAAGGACAAACATATACAGCTTGTAACTTGTTGCAGAACCACTTGCCACATGACATTCTCAAATAGTAGTCGGGGAGACTGCGTAATATCCACTTGGAGAACCTTTGGTACCATCCAAAATTGCACATAAATTTCAGCATTTTTCTGATTTGGATGCCAAATGGTGATGATTCGCCATTCATCTTGGATGGAATGGTTTGGGTTGACATGTCTCATGATTTTGGAGGAAGAGTTTTTGGAGACTCAATATTCTTCTTGCCATTGGAGGGCAATCATGTTGCAGCCCAAGAAGAGCATGCCCTATAAACGTATCATAAGTGGAGAGGAGGACAGCATGGGATAGGCTCTCTTGCCTATCATGTTCATTTATTCAGCCCACCTACATTTCAGGAGCACAAGGTGGAGGAGAATTTTCATGAGTTGCCATGTTGGAGGGTGACTCACTTCATTTGGATGATAGAATGGGTGAGGGAGGAACTCATTCACCATTATGATCATCACTTCTACTTTATGGAGACCATGAGACAACTAGAAATTTTCCATTCACACTTTCCACCTTTGATTGATGCAGACACCTTGGTTTTTCACACTTGGGAGGAAGCATTGGATGACAGTTTATTTGCAGATTCTCTTGATGCAGTGATGGAGGCTATTGATGGGCGGCCACATCAGGAAGAGGGGAGAAATTTTTTTCTCCTTATGCATTTTCTTGAGGACGAGAAAATATTTTGGAGGGGAGGACTGTAATGTTCCAAAATTTTAGCCTCCAAGCTAAATGGAACATTAGAGTTAGCAAAAACTCTATTCGGTGAATAAATGGGGAGAAAAGCCCATAAGTCTCCTAAGGAGGAAAAAAATACTCCAAATTTGAAATGGGACACTCTTTCAAGCCTAATAAAACACCTCCATGTGTGAACAGGGTTAAAATCAAGCTGCTTTGACCAAGTCAACAACTTAGTTTTAGTGAAGGAGGAATCCAAGGAGGAATAACGCAGTTTTGGAGGAATATGTATCCTTGGATAGAGATGAAATAATTGAGTGGGGCCAAGGGAAAGAAAACTCGTGTATTATATCAGGAAGAGGATGGAAGCATTATTGATAATTTCTTAGATTATTATTCTTGTCTGCCAAGACTTGTTGTTGCTTCGCTGCTTAGCAGAGTTGTAGTGTTGTTTAGCACTGGGTGTTCTCGAGTGGGAATCCCACCTCTTTCCTTTGAGGAGACTCATTGGGAGAGTTTTCATTCATCATTCCGCATCAAGTTTTTAGGCCAATTTTCAGCCATCTTCATCAGCCCAGTTTTGCCAGAGATTGTGCAGTGATGCTGGGTGCAGCAGTGGAAGGGATTGGAATCCCTGTTTCTGAGCTAGTTTCTCATTGGAGGAAGATTTCCTTCACTTGAGAGACCTGTTTTAAGAGCTCCAAAGCTTATTTCAGATCTGTGGTATTAGAACACACATTTCCCATACATTCCCAACATTTTTTCTACTAGGGAATGCGTTATTTTGGAGGCAGTGTTCATTGCATGGTTTGGTGGCTTCATTGCTGAGTTTCCTTGTGATTGAGAAGTTGATCCTTTCATGGGAGGAAATCCTTGAGGGATCTACAGCAGATCAGAAATATTTAAACCTTATACACTCATGTACTTTAGTGTTGTAGTGGTGATTCAGTAAATTACTTAATATCATAATTTGTATGCAGAGTGTTTGACAAGAAACCCTTGTCGGTTTCTTTTGTATTTTGTATAAGAAGATTAGGTCTATATTCTTCAGAATTATTTATCAATACATGAGTAGATATATTTTTATCCTATGATTTTATGTGTAAACCCTCTCTTATACTGCGTAGTCCCTTGAGTAGCTACTCCAACATTTTGCAGTCTTGGGGTTTTATCACTTTTGGCCAATCCTAGGTGTGGGAGATCTGTTTAACCCACCTAGTTTGCTTTGTTTCATCTCTAATCTCGGATTTATATTTTATATTGATTATTTTATGGGATCCAAGGGTCCATTTCAGTATTTTATTTCATATGTTGCTGGAAATGTGTTTTTGATCCATGATTCATGAGCTGTTCCTAATTTGGAATATTACAAAAACTTTGTTCCTCAATTATCCCTTGAAATCGAAATTTTATTCACATAAGGGAAACTGAAAGGGAAATAAATATGAAGAAAATATTATGATCACTCTTGTGATTAATCTGGATAAGTTGTATTTATTTGATACAAAGTACAAAATAGGTGAGACTTGGTGTGAATTTAACCTATACGAGCTTAGGAATTCAGAAACCAAAAGTTCTTATATAGAAGTGACAATCTGGACATCTAGGAATCCCTCTTGCCACATTTTTTCTTTCCCCAAACCCTTTTTTTCCTTGAGTTTGTCACTTGGTGTTATCTAAGATAACTCCCCATCCATAAATCAATTGTTTCCCAAAATGGCTAAGTTATTTTCAATTACCTTAGAGAGTATTTACTAGGCCCTTTAAATCAATCCTCAAGCCTCTATGCATCTATTTTTAACTAATACCCTAATGGAAATATACCAGAAGCTATGTATATGTCTATGTTGTGTCAGGTAATGTTGAGGGGTGCACCAACGAAGTGGAAGCAATGTGACTACGGCATGCAAGGATAAACATGGATAATGGAAATACATAAGAAGCAAGGTTTCTTGTGGGGTTACTGTGTGGTCTATGGATGTGCATTAATAATGTTGTGTATATGTGGTGCATGTTGTATATTTAGTCATTGTACCTATGGTGATGTGCACATGTAACAAATGTCATATTGAGTATATATGATGTTCTATGCATGTTTTATTTATGGTGTTTTGTGTATATTTCATATGCGGTGTTGTGTACATATTGTACGATGTGAATGTTGGATATGAGGTGTTGTGTTCATATGGTTTTGTGCTATTGGATTGAGGGGTCCTGACCTAGGTTCAGATTTATTGCACAACCAAAATCCCCTCCAACTATTGGCCCTTTTAGCAATGGCCTGCTTGTGTAGATCAAAGCCTCACACGAAGTAGTATGGGGAGTGATGGAGCCAGGTTTCCAAACCCCGGGGAATAATTTGATGTGGTGGCCCTAAACATACATATAAAAAAACTTATGAAGTCATTTCACTCGTTAGGCAGTGCGCGAAGGGGGTCCAATGACTTGTGATGGGACCTCCACTCTCAAAATGGATAATAATGTGTGAATGTTGGATATGTGATGTTGTGTATGTATGATGCTATGTACATGGTGAATACGAAGTGTTATGTACATATGGAGTTGTGTCTGTGATGTACATATGGTGCTATGTACATCTGGGGTTGTGTGCATAATTTTACATATGGTGTTGTGTACATGTTGTAAAAGTGGTGTTGTGTGCAAGTGGTTTCGTGTACATGTCGTGAATGTAGAGTTATGTACATGTGGTGTTGTGTACATGTTTTTCATGGGGTGCTATGTGCATGTGGTATATGTACACATTGTACAGGCGGTGTGATGTACATTTGGCATTGTGTACACATTGTGAAGGTGGTGTCGTGTACATCTAATGTCGTGCACGCATGTCCAGGTAGTGTCATGTATAGGTGGTTTTGCGTGCATGTTGTGCATATGGTACTGGTATACATGTGGTATTGCATGCATGGCATACATGTTGCGTTTTTTACATGTGGTATGTTGATATTCAACCAGATGATGATCCTAGTGAAAATTAAGCACCTTCACTAGGTGGGGCCCGCAGGCTATTTTTAGGTGTATGTCTATTTTTAGAATGGTGAGAATATTCTATAATTAACAAGAGACTAATTCTAGATGGTTGAGAAAATTCTCTTTTTAGAAAATTTTCTATTTTTAAATGCATGGGCAAAGTCTATTTATAGATCACATGTCTAAAAATAGAATGTCTGTCGATTATTATTAGCCCTTAATAATAATCAGGCAATAAATAATAATCTATTCTCTTGAAGCACTTTATTTCAGATAACTTATGTGGAAAACTATTTGATTGAAGGAATTACAAGTTCCAAGGTTGGTTGGTGGGACATGCATAGTGGAATTTTTTGTAACTGAGTGTGACAAAGTTGTAACAAAGTTGGAAGAGTAGTTATGTGAGTTGTTATTTAGTTTAACTCAGTTAAGTGAGTTAAACTCAGTTCTGCTAGTTGTAACTCAAGGTACACTAGTGAGATATCATTGAATTAATTATTTAGTTAATTCACAAGCAGTGTCTCACTTGCAACTGAAGAAATACTATTGTTAACTACTTGCATGTAAAATCCAGTGGAGACCCAGTGGAGAGATAGGTGAAAGGGTCTGTTTGACTAACAGTTGTGACTATAGTGGTGCATTCAATGCAAATACACACACATTAGATATTCCAATGAGGATTTCACAGTCAAATCAAGTAAAGATCGAATTCATTCAGGGATATTCATTAGTAGGGATTGCGCATTGGAGGTAGGCTGTCAGGAGGGAGTAAATTGGTGCATGTGTGAACCAATTTTTGTATGATAATGTGAGACAATTGTATATTTTACTGAGAGCTCTTGGAGCTAGAGCGTTGTATGAGATTTTTTCATGATCCATGATATAAATAATATATTATGGTTGGGGTTTTTAGCTTTAATCTTTCCCAGTAAAAACATTTGTGTTATGTGCGATTGATTTTTCCATGTGTTTGCAATTGGCGATTAAATTTCCGTAAAGAATTAAGTAGAAGGATTCTGTATTTAACAGTGAATATAATTGTTAGATCAGGAGATTCTGGTAATACATCACAATATTTATAAATTTCTACATGGTATCAGAGCAAAGCTAATCATTGGAGATTTCAATATTGAAGCAGTGTTGAGTTTTGTTGGTGGAACAATTCGAATTTGCTGCAAGAATTTCTTGGTGCGACAGTTGAGTAAACATCGAAATGGATTTAAATGGTTTGTGGTTGGAGTATGCAATCAAGGGCAGATAAAAATAAATTTCATGGAAGGATATGATGGAGGTGGTGCTTGACGATAATGGCTTGAAGGAATTCATCGACAGTGATGTTCCTAAGCCCACTTCATCGGATGTTGCATTACTTGGCGCAAGCCAAAAGAAAGTAGCGAAGATGAGAAGGATTTTGTTGGAAGGTGTGAGAGACCATATTGTCTCAAGCATTCATGGGAAAGCCACTCCATTTTCAATGTGGAAGGCTTTGACAGATATTTTCCAAGGCAGCGACGACCATAGGAAATTGGCACTAAAGGATAAACTTAGAAAAATCAAAATGGAAAAGGGCGACAGTATTCCAAAGTATCTCACAAAGTTTTTCCAATTTCGGGATGAAATAGGGAGTGTGGAAATTATGGTTTTTGATGATGATTTTTTTGAGCTTGGCTCTCTTGATACTTCCTAAGAGTTGGCACAATTATCAAGACTCTATCAATGGACGAGAAAAACTATCGGATTGGGAAAAATTGTGGTCGGATCTAGTGTAGGAGGAGTTCAAGTGGAACACCAGGGATGGCTCTTCATCAAATCATGATGATGAAGAGGATTTTGATTTGGCTGCCAAAGAAAGGAAAGGGAAGGGGAATAAATTCCACTCAAAATCCAAGGCTAAACGCAAGATTTGTCCAAGGTGAATTGTTTTCACTGTCACGAACATGGGCATCTCGCCACTAACTGCCCACAGGAAAAGAAGAACAAGAAGGTTGTTGGAGCTACAACTGGTGAGGCCCTTTCCTCGCAATTTTAACTTTATTTCTCTTTGATCACATGCTTGGTTTCAAGCACAATGGGATCAATGTGTTATCTTGATAGTGGTGCTTCCTTCCACATGACGGGAGATAAGGATATTTTTAGTGACTTGGAAGAGAAATATCTCCAAATGCATATAGAGATGGGTGATGATGGACGATACAGTGCGACTAGCATTGGTACCATTACCTTTGAAAGGGAGTCAGGTAAACCATTTCTGTTGAAATATGTTATGCATGTTCTAGGTCTAAAGAAGAACTTGGCCTCAATTGCAATGTTGGAGGACAGAGGTTATGACGTTGTTTTCAGCGATGGAAAAGCGGCATAAAACAATGGGTCAAACCAAGAGGATATGGATTCGAGTTAAGAATCTCTACAAGATGGAGGTAGATGGCCGCACTGCAATGGTGGGCAAAGAAGAAGAAGTGGTGAGCCGGGATGATGGAAAATTATGGCAGAGGTGATTGGGCCATCTTCACCATGGCACCCTAAATATTTTGTAGCAGATTTCTACTGGACTTCCCAAGGGTACACTTGCGCATATATATCATTGCAAAGGATGTACTATGGGTAATTTTGTGAAGACCACCTTTCATGAAAAGGAGAACTGTGCTTCGGTGATCCTGGAGAGAGTTCACACAGACATGTGTGGGCCATTCTCGGTTGCTTCAACAACAAAACATAGGTATTATGTTATTTTTGTTGATGACTATTCTTGTAGATGCTAGATCTTCTTCATGCAGAAGAAAGATCAAACATTCTCAAAGTTTTGTGAGTTTAAAGCATTACTGGAGAAAGAGCCGAGGAAGCAAGTGAAGGCTCTGTGGAGCGATAATGGTGGTGAATATATCTCGAGCGATTTCAAATACTTCTGTATAAAAGAAGGAATTTGAAGAGAAATCATAGCGCCTCATAACCCATAGTAGAATGGGGTCGTGGAGAGGAAGAATAGAATGATCGTGGGTGCTACATGATCAGGGCCTACCAATGCATTTGTGGGCAGAAGCATGAAACACTATGGTTTATGTGCAAAACCATTGTCCTCATAGAGTGCTTGGCATGAGTACACCTGAAGAAGCTTTTACTAGTAAGAAACCAGATGCTTCTCAATTTAAGATTTTAAGCTCATCTGTTTATGTGCATGTGACCAAGAACGCCAAGAAGAAGCTGGAGTTGACTGCTGAAGTTGGGATATTTGTGGGGTACACAGAAACACCCCATAGCTATCGTGTGTATTTTCCAAATAGTCGAATGAATATGGTGCGACGGGATATAAAATTCAATGAGTAGAAAGCCATGAAGTTTTCACTTGAGAGGGAGCTAGACTTGCATGCAGAGGAGGAACTGCTTGCTCCCATAGATGAACCTTTAGATGTGGATCAGCCATAGGAGGAGGTTCATGTAGTGGAGGAGTCCACTCATGCAGAGCCAAACATCAAAACTATTAGAAGGCGTACCACATAAGATGAGAGGTTGAAGCTTGATGCAACACAGAATGTAGGCGTCCCCACTTCATAGCATAGATAGAGATAGTCTCCTGACCAATTCACTGGATACATGGCTCTCATGAGAAAATGTGTTGTGACTGATCCATCTTCCTTTCAGGAAGTAGTGTAGGATCCCACATGGGTAGATGCAATGGTGGAGGAGTATGACTCCATTGTCAGAAATAGGTCTTGGGAAACTGTTCCAAGGCCAGTTGATAAAACAATGGTAGGTTCAAAATGGATGTATAAGGTAAAGCAAGCTGATGATGGGAGTGTTGAGAAGTATAAGGCAAGATTTGTTTCTCGGGGCTTCTCACAGATCGAGGGGATTGATTATGAAGAAAGCACATGTCGCACAGTATTCTTCCATAAGGACCATCCTTTCTCTCTCAGCGTAGATGGGTTGGCACATTCATCAGATGGATGTGAATACTGTGTTCCTTAATGGGATCATTGAGGAAGAAGTGTACATTGAGCAGCCTGAAGGATTTGAGATCTTTAGTAGTGATTTTCACATGTGCAGACTCAAAAGAGCACAGTATGGGATGAAGCAAGCACCATGTGCTTGGTACACTTAGATCGATAGTTGTTTCACTGTACTTGGCTTCACCAAGAGTGAGGCGGATTCAAACCTATACCAAATTATGGTGGAGGGTAATATTTGAATCATTTTTCTTTATGTTGATGATTTAATACTGACTGGTGATGAGCAGCTGATACACTCATGGAAGGAGGATGTTGCAAAGGAGTTTGAGATGAAGGATATAGGTCTCCTTCACTATTTCCTTGGATTGGAAATATGGCAGTGAGAAGGTGAATTGTTTCTATCTCAAGGCAAGTATGCAAGGGATATACTTGGTAAGTTTCACATTGAGGGTTGCAAACCCATGGATACTCCTCTTCCAAGAAATTGGAGGAAAGAGGATGCTACATTGGGAGAGGTAGTGGATGCTACTATCTATTGTAGCTGGTGAGTTTTCTCATGTATTTAGTTAATACAAGACTGAACATATGATATACGGTGAACCAGTTTAGTCAAGAAATGGTTAAGCCTACCAAGCTCTTTTGGAAGGCAGGAAAGCATGTCCTGAGATATCTCAGGGGCACATTTAAGTATGGCTTATGGTACAGACAGATGGATGAGGTGAATTTGAATGGCTTCACGGATTCAAATTGGGTAGGAAGCCCAACGGATAGAAAGAGCACATTAGGAGGGGTTTTCAGTATCGGATCTATAGTTGTTTCTTGGTACATCGGGAAAAAGAGATCTGTGGCACTCAGTTCAGCAGAAGAAGAATACATGGCAAAAATTCAAGTTGCATGTGAGGCTATCTGGATGAGGAAGATCCTGGTCATTTTTTTCAATTCCCATTTAGATCCTACAGTGATTCATTGTGATAATAAGAGTTTTATTAAACTCTCAATTAATCATGTGCTTCATAATAGATCTAAGCATATAGATATCTGGTATCATCATATCAGAGATTGTGTGCAGCGAAAGATCATGTTTCTTTAGTACATTTCTACGAAAGATCAGGATGCAGATATTCTGACGAAGGCCAAGAGAAAATTTGACTACCATAGAGACAAGATCGGGGTGAAGGATAATTCCTTTCTTGTTTAGAGGGAGTGTTGAGATTCAACAAGATGATGATCCAAGTGAAAATTAAGCACCTTCACTAGGTGGGGCCCGTAGGTTGTTTTTAGGTGTATGTATATTTTCAGAATGGTGAGAATATTCTAAAATTAGCAGGAGACTAATTCTAGATGGTTGAGCAAATTATGTTTTTAGATGCATGAGAAAAATATATTTATAGATCCCATGTATAAAAACAGAATGCATGTCGATTATTATTAGCCCTTAATAATAATCAGACAATAAATAATAATATATTCTCTTGAAGCACTTGATTTTAGTTAATTGATGTGGCAAACCATTTGATTGAAGGAAATACGAGTTCGAAGGTTGGTTGGTGGGACATGCATAGTGGAATTCGTTGTAACTAATTCTGACAAAGTTGTAACAGAGTTGGAAGAGTAGTTATGTGAGTTGTTATTTAGTTTAACTCAGTTAATTGAGTTAAACTCAGTTCTGCTAGTTGTAACTCAATATACAATAGTGAGAGATCAGTGAATTAATTACTTAATTAATTCACAAGTAGTGTCTCACTTGCAACTGAAGAAAACTACTATTAACTACTTGCATGTCAGATGTAGTGG
Organism: Pinus albicaulis; assembly: GCA_034641835.2. NCBI lineage: Eukaryota > Viridiplantae > Streptophyta > Pinopsida > Pinales > Pinaceae > Pinus > Pinus albicaulis. The sequence goes on along the minus strand of CM076575.1, from coordinate 855,473,349 downwards.
AGACCTAGTGGAGAGATAGGTGAAAGGGTCTGTTTGAATATCAGTTGTGACTATAATGGTGCATTCAATGCAACTACACTAACATTGCAGATTCCAATGAGGATTTCTTAGTCAAGGCAAGATAAGATTGAATTCATTCAAGGATATTCATCAGCAGGGATTGCACAGTGGAGGCAGGTTGTCAAGAGGCATTGAATTGGTGCATGTGTGAACCAATTTTTGTATGACAGTGTGAGACAATTGTATATTGTACTGAGAACTCTTGGAGATAGAGCTTTGTATGAGATTGTTTCATGATCCATGATATACATAATATATGATAGTTGGGGTTTTTAGCTTTAACATTTCCTGATAAAAACATCTGTGTTATGTGTGATTGATTTTTATTCATGTGTTTGCAATTGGCGATTAAATTTCCACAAACAATTAAGTACAAGGATTTTGTATTTAACAGTGAATATAATTGTTAGATTAGGAGATTCTGATAATACATCACAGAATTTGTTGGGCCCAAATCAAGGTATGTTCTCACCCTGTAAGTACTTCAAATTATGTTGCAATTTCTGGGGAATTCCTCTTCATATTAATGATAAAGAGAATAAAATATTATGAAAACGAGAACAATTAGACTAATCATGAAAATGATGTTTTTGTAACAGAGAATTGACCTCTCTTATCTCCACATGTAGGAATGCAGAATGGATGGACCAATAGGAAATGGAAGCTAACAAACAGACACAAACATATGAGATCCTGGTAACTCACATCGGCTGACAGAAGGCAGACAGATGAATTCGAGTCCAAGAACTCAAACGATAGCCATGCGCAACACGCTGTCATTTGGGAAATGATTTTTGAATTTTAGAAATCACCTTTAAAAGGGCGGAGGAGGGAGAAGGGGAGTCGGAGAGATGATAGGAAATTCATTCTATAATCGACACATCAGAAACAATCTGTCTAATTTTATTTTTGTAACATCACTAGATGTAATATAGAGCTTTGACCAATAATCTTTTGAATTTTTTACTGTGCTAGAGCTTCTGGTTGTTTGGGCCCAAACTCTGGAAGTTCCTCGCAAGTTTTCATACTTTGTGTAGTTGCAGAACCAATGCTTAAGTATCTGATGCAGTTATAAATTATATTTCAATTCAATAAAGTTACAATTCTCTTTCTTCATGATTGTTATAAATTGCCTTCTTGAATTAGGAAAATTGAAATCGTATTTTCCGACTTATGGCAATATTTAATTATCAATAGATAGTTCCAGTTATTTTAATACCATTTCATTTGAGTTACAGATTGTAGAATAAGCTAATTTTTATTTTATCTGTCTTTATGGATTGCATTCTCCTTTTAGCATAACGAAGCGTTCAATCGTCGATCAATGTCGATTAATTAAGTCATAAAGATAATTCCATTGAAAAAATACTTAAATAATTTTTGTATGATTTATTTAATTCGCTTCAGTTATATTGTTGTTCCATTACTGCTCAGTTAGTTATAATTTTGTTCCATTACTGCTCAGCTAGTTATACTGTTGTTCCATTACTGCTCAGTTAGCTATATTGCTAATTCAATTCAATTCCATTATTGTTCATCTTAGTTAGACTATTGTTCCATTCAATTCCATTTTTGTTCTGTTTATTTAGATCATTTTTTAATTCAATTCAATTACTGCTTGATTTCTCTAGATTGTTGTTTGGTTCAGTTAGACTGTTATTTAATTCAATTAGATAGTTGCAAAATCTTGCTGCTCAATCTTAGGTTAAAAAAAAATCCAAGCCACCCCTCGTAGGATAAGCAACTTAGGAAGTTAGAAAATTATTCATAAGTGACAAGGAGTAACTATTAGATGACCTGACTCGCATATATTGTGCCAACACTCTTTAAATAACAAGACTTACCCCAGGTTGATAATTAAATGAGAAAGCACCAGAGTTGTCAATCATAAGCCACCTCTATGAGCAACAACATTTTAGCGTCATTGCTGGGGAGAGTGTTAAGAGTCATCTCCTTTATTCATCTTTCTCCATTGTTGTGAAGAATTGGGTATTGAAAACAAGAGGTAAGAACATGCATACCAGCAAGCAACATGCTTGCCCTCTAGCCTTCTTACCAACAAGTCATGTAAAGAACCATAGAATAGGTGCTCTTGTTTTATGTCTAGGAAGAAAAATATAGAAATAATCTGAAATCATTCACAACCATCATCACAATCCAAGGGATTGGTGATCCTTGGAAGAACAAAATATATATACGTAATCATTAAGAAAGTTGAATCTCAGGCATCTATAGGACCTAGAATTATTTCCTAATAAACTCCCTCAGGCGGCAGCCTCACCATTTGTAGCCTACATTGAGATTCACTGCAAGACAGAGGGGTCTAAGAAAAGCCTGTAGACTACCGTTCATATAGGCACTAACCCTTCAAAATAGGGAGGCTCTTGCAACCTACAAGAAGGAGGGGGAGAAACTAGTGGAGGAATTCACATAGAAATATCAAAACCTACGTCCCTTAAAGAAGTGATCAAAACAGAAGTACTTAGGATCCGAGATTAGGGAAGTTCTGTAAAACCCCCACTGTATTCACCTCCCAAGCCTATTAGAATCACTCCATATCAAGAAGCTCTCGAATATTTCTGGCACCTCTTCGATCAAATGGAAAATAATCAAAATCAGAATCAGAGGCAAACATCAACATTAGAATACCCTATTTTTGATCATGCTGCCAATGCCCCTATGAAAGACATTCCCTTGCACAACCTCCCCACCTTTCATGGATTAACCACAGAAGATCCTGAGGCATTCCTATTTGAATTTGATGTCTTATGCATAGGATATGAGTACACCACTGATCCTCGGAAACTAAAACTATTTCCCTTTACCTTAAAAGGAACCGCACTCCGCTGGTTCATGGGATTAGGAGGGGGAACTATAAACAACTGGGACCAAATGAAGAATATTTTTCTTACCAAATACCAAGACTATTATCGAACCCAAGATCTAAAATATGAACTATTCAATATGTCCTCAAAATACAATGAAACATTAGAGGAATATGTAGAAATATTTCAATACAATTTACAAAGATTCCCATATACCACACTGTCCAAGGACATTTTAAAAGCCACGATGCTTAAAGGGATGAAGGAAGAGTGGGTTGAGATGCTTAACATAATGGGGAAGGGAGATATTTACCAAGAAGAATACGATGAGATTATTTTCTTATGTATTAGATGCTCCCAGGGTAGCTCACGCAATAGACCTATTGGGCGTGATTCTATGAAGAAAGACCTTAAGCAAAACAATGGCAATGTAACCAGAGCATAATTTGGAAATCTGCTAGAAAAATTTAAAACTAAAATATTAGGTATGCTGAAAACACAACGTGATGTTTTACAAGCCAAACAGAAACAAGCTATAGCAGAACAAAACCTGGCCATATTTTGCCCAAGATGTCGGAAGAAGCACAGCCAGAGGGAATGCCCTTTAGACATGGTTCAGACTTGTTCTATCTGCACTAAGGATCATACCACGGACTAGTGTCCTTCACTTCCCAGGTTGAAAGTCGTCTACAAGGAAGTAGAAGAAAAAACAGAGCCAATCTATTTAATGAAACAACATCAGCAATGGAAAGCACAACCTGGCATACCACAAGACCTGCCTCAATACTTTATGCCACCACATTTTAGCCAGCAAAACCCTACAACAACTTGGTAGACTCAAAACCCCTTCCCAACTTGGCCAAACCAAGAGTTTCCTATTCCACCTTGGCCTACACATCCTCCATCAGGGAGTAATTGGCAGAACTTTCCTTGATCTCCCCCTTATTGGCATAATGTCCCGTATCAAGGCAAATGGCCAAACTCCCCTACTCAAAACACCAATTGGAATTGGCAGTGACCTATGGGAATGGCCAATATACCGATAGGAGAAGGGACCCAAAATCAACCTACATTGTCAGCCCCCTACCCAGTTGAGCATAACCAGTAGCCTACCATACGCCCTCAATTTCTAGCCCAACCCAATCCTAAACCCAATAACAGACCGGCTCAACTAATTCACATCATAGAAAATCCAAAACTCAATGCTGAATAGAAACAGTGCAACGAATTGAGGTTAAGATCAGGAGGTACCATCTTACCTATAGAGACCACAACTCCACCTCAGTCCCAAGTTGAAACCTCGAGAGAGCCTAGCTTAACAAATATAATAGAAATAGGTAAAGATAAGGAAACAATTGACCAACAAAGACCTGAAGAAATTAGGGTGACTCCACCTCCATTTACTAAAAGATTAAATCTACTCAAGCCTATAATCACTCCAGATTTTGACATCCTGGGGGAACTAAGAAACTTTTGTATCAAAATTCCTCTTCTCCAGGCCATCCAAGACATTCCCATCTATGAAAAGATAACCAAAGAATTATGTGGAAAAAAACAAGTAAAAAAAACAAAGGCTGCACCCACCGTTCATATGGTAGGAATGCTATCTGACTTGTTGTTAGGTAGGGAATCATCTATAAAATATGAAGACCCAAGAAACCCCATTGTAACCGTGAAAATCTCTGGTCACTCATTTCCAAACACATTGGTTGACTTGGGGGTAGGCATTAACATCCTAACTGCTGGATCTTGCGAAAAACTAGGCATATCATCTTTAGAACCTACAACCACTCTTCTGGAACTAGTTGACAGATCTGTTATCAGACTGGCAGGCATAGTGCAATACATCATGGTCTCTGTGGACTCATGGGAACACCCAGATAATGTTTTAGTCATTAATCCGAAAAATAGGATGGAAGGGCACCCATTGATTCTTGGGCGACCTTGTCTAGCCATAACAGATGCTTACATTGGCTATCAAGCAGGTAGCATGACAATCACTAGTGGAGATTCTATAAAAAATATCATTATTTATCTGCCTGCCAAACCAAGCCTACCGACGGTAAAAATTCACAAACATCCAGATACATATTGGGAGTAAAACATCCGTCCACCTCTAACACTAGTAGAAGATCTCGAATTCAAGGATCAAACTGAAGATGATGTAATCAATAATTTTATGAATCAATCAACCACACCTGAAAATATGAAATTCCAAATGTTGAAAATAGTCCTTCAACATGAAGATCAAAAGGATCCTGTGACAGACTTTGAGACTCAACATATCTCCACAACCGATGTTCATAACAACATACCTATTGAGATCGAGCCAGGAAAGGTTGTAAATATTAATGGAAGTTTGGATAAAAACCAAAAGCAGAAACTCATAAAAGTCCTCCAGAAGCACCAAGGTGCATTTGCGTGGGACTGCCAAGACATGAAGGGTTTGGACCCAAAACTATGCACGCACCACATCCGTTAGACAACCCCAACGAAGATTAAACCCGCACTTAAAAGAGATTGTAAAAGATGAGCTGCAAAAACTATTAGATGTAAATTTCATTTATCCTATTTCAGACAACAAATGGGTCTCCCCTCTGGTAGTCATCCCTAAAAAGAATGGGAAGTGGAGAATCTGCGTAGATTATAGAGAATTAAATAAGGCAACGCAAAAAGACCATTTCCCCCTACCCTTCATTGACCAAGTCCTTGATACATTGGCTGGAAAATGATTCTTCTCCTTTCTTGATGGATTCAGCGGACACAATAAAATCCAAATAGCTCTCGAAGACCAAGATAAGACAACCTTTACCTACTCGTAGGACACTTTTTCTTACATAGTTTTACCATTTGGATTATGAATGCCCTAGCAACATTTCAGAGAGCCATAATTAGCATTTTTTTTGACTTAATAAATGAATGACTTGAAATCTATATGGATTATTTTACACCCTATGGGGAAGACTTTGATCAAGCTCTAGAAATGCTATAAAAAGTCTTAGAACGATGTATTACTACTAGACTATGTCTAAGCAGTGAAAAATATCACATGATGATGACTGAGGGGGTAATCCTAGGTCAATACATTTCTGTAGCTGGAATATAGGTAGATTCGGCTAAAATAGAGGTAATCCTTCTGTTGGCCACACCCTGTACACAAACAGAGGTGCGCAGTTTTCTAGGATATGCAAGATATTATCATAGATTTATAAAAAAAATCTCACAGATAACTGCACCTCTGTATGCATTAACTGGGAATGTTGAATTCCATTGGACTAACAAATGTGACACCACTTTTACAGACTTAAAGAGACTGGTCTCAACAGTGCCAATCCTACGAGGTCCTAACTGGAAACTGCCCTTTCACATCTCTTCTGATGCATCTGGTACAGAAATAGGAGTATTCCTTGGCCAAGAAGAATACCAAAAGCCTTATGGTATTTATTATATCAGCAAAAACCTTACTCGTGTTGAATTAAATTATACAGTAACCGAAAAAAAATTCCTGGCTGTAATTTATGCTATCAATAAATTTAGGCGCTATATAACTGGATATCAAGTTTTCTTGTATACTTACCACTCTGCTATTAGATATTTAGCTAATAAACCAATCACAAATGGGATAATAACTCATTGGTTACTGTTGTTGCAGGAATTTGATATAACGATCAAAGTCCGTCTAGGGAAGGAAAATGTGGTCGCAAACTTCCTGTCCAGAGTCCCCAAGACAGATGACATGCTAATAGTTGACAATCGATTCTCCGACGAACACCTGTTTGTTGTAGCAGTCAAAACACCATGGTGTGCAGATGTGGAAAATTATCTGGCAGTGGGGAAGCTACCCAGACACTTAACATCGAGAGAATGTAAATTGATTGTACAGTGCAGTGCATGATTCTCTTGGATTGGAGGATACATATTCCATACAGGGGCTGATATGCACATACATAGATGCATAAGGGAAGGTGAAATCTATGACATCTTATGAGCCTGTCACGATGAACCCTATGGTGACCATTTCACAGAATGACGGACATGGCATAAAGTGTTACAATTAGGCTATTATTGGCCTACGATTTTCAAAGACGCAAAGAAGTATGTCTAGGCTTGTGATAGTTATGAAAGAATAGGCTGCCCAAGTGAAGCTGATGAAATTCTGCTACAACCACAATTAGTGGTGGAACCATTTGAATGGTGGGCATTGGACTTCGTTGGGCCATTCAACCCACCATCAAACCAGAAATCGTACATAGTAGTTGCCACAGATTATGTCACCAAATGGGTAGAAGCAGTGGCCTTGTCATGAGCCACGGAATAATTAGTAATTAAGTTTCTCTTTGAACTATTCGTGCAATACGGCTTGCCAAGGGAAGTGATAACCGATTGGGGGGCACAATTCACAGAAAATAAGATCACATCTACCTTAAGAAATCACCATATCATCCACATAGTTACATCTCCTTACCACCTGCAGGCCAATGGGCAAGTCGAAAGCACCAACAAATTCTTGGAGGAAATCCTTACCAAGACGGTAGCAGCACACTGTCAGGACTGGACCATTAGACTACCAGAAGCCTTATGGGCTTATCGAAGAACCTGGCGAAATATCACTGGATATTCATCATATCAGCTAGTATTTTGGAGAGAACCTATCTTCCCTATTGAATTCGAAACTAAAACTCTGAGAACAGCCCAGGAAGTGGGATTGGACTTAACAAAAGCTTAAGCTAAGAGATTCTAGCAAATAAATGAACTGGACTAAATTCGAATGCTAGCCCTGCAATGCAAAATGATCATTCAACAACAGCGAGCCAAATGGCATGACAACCTAATAAAGAAGAAGGTATTTCAAAAAGGAGATTGGGCACTCCTCTATGACTCTAGATTCCAAGACTTTCCATGAAAACTGCAAACAAGGTGGCTCAATCCATATGAGATTCAGGAAGTACATAGCAATGGTACCCTCACCTTGACCACCATAGATGGGTCTGGTTCAAAATTTTGAGTTAACGGACAAAGCGTACACCTCTATCGCAAACCTCTCACGAAAGAATCTTTCTGTCAATAGGTACGAAATGATCCCACCATCCAAGTTTTGGTGCAAGGGGGTGATAACCCCACAAAATCAAGTACATGAGAGGTTTGCCAGCATCACTTGTAAATAATGTATATAATTGTCTTGTCTTGTCGTACATTCTTCACATTTGCAATTTATTTTTCCTGTAAGATTGTGTTTTTATTGCTGTTCAATTCGAGAACAACTGTTGTTCTATATTTGAATGGCTGTTGTTCAGTCGAATTGAACATACGTCCATTTGTTGTGTTTTTATTTTTTGTTGTTCGATTCGTGGACAGTTGCTATTCAATATTTGAACGACTATTGTTCAGTCGAATTGAATAGCCATTGGCTGTGTTTTTTTGTTGTTCAATTTGTAGACAGTTGTTATTCAAACTCTGAACGGTTGCTGCTCAATTGAACAACCATTTGCGGTGCTTTTATTTTTGTTGTTCAATTCGTGAACAAATGTTGCTCAGTATTTGAACGGTTGTTGATTCAACCAAAATTGAACAGTCGTTTTTACGTTTTTTTACCTTTTTGTTCAATTTGTGAACAGTTGGTGCTCAATCTTTGAACGGTTGTTGTTCAATCGAACTAAACAATTATTTGTTGGTGTTTTTATTTTTATTGTTCAATTCGAGAACAGCTGTTGTTCAATCTTTGAACGGCCACGGTTGAACCAAATTGAACAGTCATTTGCTATTTTTTAATTTTTTCTGTTCAATTCATGGACAACTGTTGTTCAATCTCTGAACGGCTGCTGCTGAGTCGAATTGAACAGCCATTTGTGGTGTTTTTTTTTTTTTTTTCAATTCGTGGATAGCTGTTGTTCGATCTTGAATGGCTACTGATTCAACCACAATTGAACAGTTGTTTCATGTTTTTTATTGTGTTGTTCGATTCTTGAATAGCTACTGTTCACTTATTGGGTGGCTTTTGTTCGGTCGAACTGAACAGCAGTTCATTGCTCTGTTTTTATTTTTTGTTGTTCAATTCGGGAACAACTATTGTTCGATATTTTAACGGCTATTGTTCATTCGAATTGAACAACTGTTTTTTAGTGTTTTTTAATTGTGCCAAGAAATATCTGAACAACTGCTATCCGACCAACTTAAATATCCATTATTTTTGTGTTTTTCTCAAATTGAGTAACCTTGAGTAGGGAATGGTAGTTCGAAAAAACAGGGAAAATGGTAAAATTACAAAGATGATGGCCCTTTGGCACTATAATTCTTAAACAGGAAGCTGACATTATACACACATGAAGTGGAAGGCTAAGTCACCCATAGTTCAAATATGACCTTATGATGATATATCTTTTTTCACTGTTCGAGTAATATGTCCCTACAGCATGAATAAATGGAACAAGGGGTATTAATAGTATTGGAATTTTTTTCGCTTCTTTCACCATCCCTCACTCTTAAGGAGTTAATGAGCCTCCCTCTATGTATAAGAAGAAATTATTATGTGTTCATGCAAATATTTAAGAGGATAGGGGGTCTCATTACGAGCCAGCCTACAATGATCATAGGGATTTAACAAGTGACATGCCCACAATGGCTACCACACCAGGGTAATGGCCTTATTAACGACTTGAAGGAAAAAAGGTCTCATCACGAGCTGGCTTGATCCCTCTGTTACAATTCTAGTGAATGGCATTGTGACTATCTGGCTACCACACCAGCACAGTGACCTCCTTATAGATCAAGATGTTACAATTGGGAAGTACTACATTTACATGAAAATATTAAGAGAGGATAGGGGGTCTCATCATGGTCCAACCTACCACATTCATAAGGGTGTAGCAAGTGACATGCCCACTATGGCCACCACACTAGGGTAATGACCTTCTTAAAGACTTGAAGGACAGGAGGTTTCATCACGAGCCGACCTGATCACTTTGCTACAACTCTAGTGAGTGGCACCATGGTTATCTGGCCACCATACTATCATGGTGATCTCTCCATAAAATTGGAAAAACAACTCTTCTTACATAAGGATCCTGGTTCATTTTTCAGGTTAAAATAGCAACCCTGTCGAGGCTATGAATGCCTGCTAGCAGCAGTGGATTTGCTTGTGGTATCAAAGTATGCTCCTTCAATAGCCAATTGTTTTTATATAAACCTTGTCTTCCATTCTTCAACCACAATCTATTACTCGAATTAGTAATAATTATGACCTATCATAAGAATAACTAACAAAGATATGTTTACATATTTTGAACTTCGGGATGACAATGCCAATCATTACTTGACTCAGTTTTTCTTCCGTCATAACTTTTCAGTTGTATAAGGACATCATATTGCAATAATGGTTATGCTATTTCCCCTCGCTTTCCGGTCACTTCCGCACAAGATACAATTATGAAAACTTATAAATCTGACCTTTATACCGCATATGTTATTAATTACTCAATCGCCCTGTTATAGCATCATTTCTCACCTTGACATGATTCATGATTGCTTCATGGCTTTATGGGTACCCATTCCTACAGACTTGGACAAATTCACTTAAAAACAGTGGAAAATCCTCCATACGCGACTATGCCCGTGTTTTTCCGCGTGTATATGCGAGTACAGCTAGACTTTTCCGCGTATGCCATTTTAATGATTAAAAAATATATAAAAATCCCTAATTTCGCGCTGGGTTGATGGTTACTCAAGTAGTTCAACCACCCCAGCCCGTGGCCAACTGTTTCCAACTGCTGAAACTACTTGGAGGGACTATAAAAAGACCTCATGTGTATGGCCTAAGGGAGAGAGAGAAAGTATTGATATTATACTCTGTTGGTTCCCTATCCAAGTCCGATTCCCCGTGCCTCCTGCACTTTCCCAGTTCATTGTAGGAAACCCTTGTTTCCTTGAGATTTACATCCCTTTATATGTTATCTCGTATGCACCAGTTTGGAAGGAGTCTTAGCGAGGCAAGGGCTGGACGGATCCGGACGACGGTCTGCGAAGGCCTTGGAAGGATCAGGTGATCTCTCCACGATTACTTTTGTACGTACTATTTATAATACAGAAGTATCATGCTGTTCCCAAAATAAACGTGTTAGTGTATGCTTTTATGTATGAGAATATTTGTTATACAAGCATTCATTATGATTTATTTAATGTTTTATATGAATCTCACTAACATATAGAGTAGAAATATGCTGTACAACTTGTCCTTTGTGCTGGTTTCTTCTTGTATTTCAGGTTAACGAGGAAGGACGGTTGCAGGGAGTTTGAACTCCACGTGGATCTACTTCAAACGTAGGACCAACGGGTAAACCTCTCATTCTGCTCTATGTAGTTTTTATGAATGTGCATGATCGTGTGGGTCTCTGTTAAGTAGTACGCCCCTACTCTGTGGAGGTTGAATCCCAACCAACCTCTAGGGTGTTAATTCCTCGAAACATGCCCGCTCCTTCACATGTAGATTGTCATTACCAAATTCTAACATTCCCCTATCTGCATTCATGAGCGACCAAATATCTCCTGTACTTGAGGACGTGGGCGCCCTTTCTTCAAGGGAGGGGATGTAATTGGACTTAATTCAGCAAACATGTGAAATCCCTGCACAAATCTCGTTAGACGCATCAATAAGACCAAAGAAACACTACAATTAAGGCATGTAGATTATCTACGTAGAGCCACAATCTATTTTTTGTTTCCATACAACATCCAGTCGAAACAACAGAGCCAAGAAGAAAAACAATCAAAGGAAAAGAGCATATCAGCTATGGGAGGAAATACCCTTTGAAGCGAGCCTTCAAAATTTCCAATTTTAGAGGCATCGAGTGCCATCCTCTAGCAAGCTGGATGGCTGACATATGTACACAGACTACAGGGATTCGACACAAGAATTACAATTGAAATTCTACAAAATATGCAATAAGGGAAAAACAGAGTCAAAGGTCGAACTATACCAGTTATAGAGGGAATTATCACAGAAGTTTTTGGAATACCAGCGCAAGGAGAAATATGGGCAGAGAAGCATCTCCTCTAGAGAGAAGTAGTAGCAGCATACCAGGACCTAGATGAACCATTGGAACAAAAAAATAGAGGGATTAACTCTGCCTCACTACACCAGCCATGGCAGGAGCTAGCGACATTAATCCAAAAGTTTATTACATGTGAAGGACGTCGAGATGTGGTAAAACCTTGACAACTCAAACTTTTAGCTGCTCTTAAACAAAAGATTTCAATTCATCTGCATGCCTTTTTGAATTCTGTATTGCATGATACTATTGTTCGATTGAGGAAAGCCAAGAATCCCTAAGCAGTGGTTAGTCACCAGGGATTAATAAAACTAATCATCATTCATGAGCTAGATAGGCAACAAATAGCCTGGGATAATTTTGTTAACCCTGACGCACAGGAACCAGAAATAAACCCTGATGGAACCGAAATTGAGCCCCCCATGGTAAATACACCAAGAATAAAAAGGACCCGAACCTCAACGTCAGAGCCAAGTAGGCAAAAATGTTCCAAGGCACTCCAAGTAACCTCGAACCTCATGGAGGAAGCAGAACCATCCCATGCACCCTCGCAAGAGTTAGAGGAGGAAATGGCTCGAGTCCTATGACAAATAAGGACAGACTATGAATCGAGAAACCCATTGGAGCAGGGGAGCAAGAGGAACTTTTTGATTAATTCGCCACCCCCAGTAGCACTAGTCACACTAACATCCTACCTGAAAAAGAGGAACTGCAATATGATGAGGCTCTGTCCCCTATTGATAATTACGGGGTGCATAGTGATGGATAGACATAGGAGAGAATGGAATCACAGGATCATTCAGGTGACACTATCCTTGTGGAGCAGAGCACACACACAGAGAAAACCCCTTTGTCACCAGGAGGTAGCATCGCTCCTCCTATTCAGGACCCTCACATTGAGGTAAATTCTAAAGACATAATCAGAAACACCATTTTAGACGCCATCCCTGAAAAGGAGAATTCCGCTCCCCTACCACCTCTTGAAATAAGGACAGGTGAAGATTCAAATGAAAGGAGAAGTGAGAAACTAAGAAGGAACTGCAAGAGATTGAAGAAATTGGTAAAATATCTGAGAAAAAAACTGAAGAAAGAAATAAGGGCCCATAAGCCAAAGAAAGAAACCTCTACTGGAGGAATTCAAACATAACCAGTAAATCCTGTCGAAAGCGAAATGCAAACTGACTTAGCTGACACCGTGGAAAATAGAATATAAACCAATTTTATAACTACTACTGAGGCTGAAACACAGACCAACCTAGCAGACACCATAGAGGCTGAAGTGATGACAGAACTAGCAAACACCATCGAAGCCTCCACCCAAACTGAGCAGAAGGTTATAGAGGAAAAGGGGACCCAAACAGAGGAAGCCCCTGCCTATGCCCATCTAGTAGAGAAAACTTCCAACCAAAAATTATGCAATGAACTAGTGCAAGTGCGACATGAACTAACACACTGCAGGAAGGAGGTGGTGCCATTACAAGAATATCAGGCACTACTAAAAAATTTCACTGACCTCTCCTCCATAGAAGATGAGACATTCGCCCAGCTTAGAGGAGAACAGGCAAAGGTTAAAGTGGTACAAGAGTAGGTGGAGCAAGCTAAGAAGAAAATATCTATAATTTTCTCTCTATATAATGATGCGCTATCATGCAGAGCTCTAAAAACCAACTATTTCTTGTTCCTAACAAAACGGTATTTACTATTGAAAGTTAAAGCTGTCAGGGCAGGAAAATCCACTAATTTCAGGACCATAGAAGAATTTGTCCATTGTCATAACGATTAGGATGAGCAGGTCCAGCGCCTCCTGTGTGAGCTTTACATGCATAAATTCTTCTTAGAAGAAGACACAGACAACAACCCTAGACCCTTCATAGGGGATGTGTAGCTGCAAGCCTTCCTTTCATTTGCTAAAAACAAGATCAAGTGGGCCAAAGCCTACGCCATCTTCCAAAAAAGAGAGCATAGCCTAGATTTATGGGTCAGGGGGGAGCCTACAAAACCCCTACAACTGATCATTCAGCACAAAAACTTCATGAGAAGGCAAGGTGTGAGGACCAGGCTAGGGCCCATCCATAAATATATCATAGAAAATTCAAAATAATACTTTGGGGACATTCGTGAAGCGGCCTTAGCAGCAGCCAAGCAAAGATGGATGGCCTCCATGAACAATCTGAAGAATAGGGAGCCATTCAGTTATAGGAATTTCAAGGTTGTTTCCTCTAGATTCCTTTCGTATAGCAGCCTGGTCTATAACATGGGGCCTGCCTGGTTGGGATGTAGATACAGAAAACCTCTCCTCTGGTATCCTCCCGAGGATTATAATCACAATTATGAATTACCAGAAGGAGCCACAGGCACTGCCTTTGCACTCATGAAATGAAAACAAGGCTTCAGAGCATACAATGAAAAGGCCTACCCTACCTAATCCTTAATGAAGCCACATCTCAATCATCTGTTTGCATGAGGACATGCAACTAGGTAAGAAAGGGAGTATGTTGGGCCTAAATCAAGGTATGTTCTCACCCTGTAAGTACTTCAAATTATGTTACAATTTCGAGGGAATTCCTCTTCATATTAACGATAAAGAGAATAAATTATTATGAAAAAGAGAACAATTAGACTAATGATGAAAAGGATGTTTTTGTAACAGAAAATTGACTTCTCTTATCTCCGCATGCAAGAAGGCAGAATGGCTGGAGCAATAGGAAATGAAAACTAACCAACAGATGCAAACATATGAGATCCTGATAACTCCCAGCAGCTGGTAGAAGGCAGACAGAAGAATTCGAGTCCAAGAACTCAAACAATAGCCACGCATAGCGGGCTGTCATTTGGGAAATAATTTTCGCATTTTCGAAATAACCTTTAAAAGGGTGAAGGACAGGAGAAGGGGAGTTGGAGAGAGGATATGAAATTCATTCTATAATCGACACACCAGAAACAGTCTATCTAATTGTATTTTTGTAACATCACTAGATGCAATATAGAGCTTTGAACAATAATCTTTTGAAGTTTTTACTGCGCTAGAGATTATGGTGGTCTGGGCCCAACCTCTAGAAGTTCCTTGCAAGTTTTCATACTCTGCGTAGTTGCAAAACCAATGCTTAAGTATCTGATGCAGTTGTAAAGTATATTTCCATTCAACAAAGTTACAGTTCTCTTTCTTCAGGATTGTTGGAAATCGTGTTCTTGAATTAGGACAATTTCAATCATATTTTCTGATTTATGGCAATATTTCATTATCAGTAGATAGTTCCAGTTATTTTAATACCATTGAATTTGAGTTGCAGATCATAGAATAAGCTGATTTCGATGTTATCTATATTTATGAATTGCATTCTTCTTTTAGCATAACGAAGTGTTCAACCGTCGATCAATGTCGATTAATTAAGTCATACAGATAATTCCATTGCAAAATTACTTAAATAATTATTGTATGATTTATTTAATTCGCTTCAGTTATACTGTTGTACCATTACTGCTCAGTTAGTTATACTTTTGTTCCATTACTTCTCAGGTAGTTATATTGTTGTTCCATTACTGTTCAGTTAGCTAGACTGCTGATTCAGTTCAATTCCATTACTGTTCAGCTTATTTGGAATGTTGTTCCATTCAATTCCATTGTTGTTTATTTATTTAGATTGTTGTTTAATTCAATTCAATTTCTGCTTGATTTCTCTAGATTGTTGTTCGGTTCAGTTAGACTGTTGTTTAATTCAATTAGATAGCTACAAAATCGTGATGCTCAATCTTAGGTTGAAAACCAATCCAAGCCACCCCTCGTAGGATAAGCAACTTAGGAAGTTAGAAAATTCTTCATAAGTGACAAGGAGTAACTATTAGATGACTTGACTCACATATATTGTGCCAACACTATTGAAATAAGAAGACTTACCCCGAGTTGATAATTAAATGAGAAAGCACCAGAGTTGTCAATCATAAGCCACCTCTATGAGCACCAACAGTATTTATAAATTTCTACATGGTACTATGTGCATGTTGTACATGTGGTGTTGTGTGCATGTTGTAATTGCTGTGTTATGTACATGTGGTATTGTGTGCATGTTGTACATGTTGTGTTATGTACATGAGGAACCAAGTATGTGCATTATGTAGTCATGGTGTCATGTTAGTGTATTCGTTGTGTTGTACTTGGTATATGTACATGTATATGTATTGTGTTGTGTTGTACATCAGGTGTGGGTGTATGTATTGAGTGGTGTTGTACACCTTGTGTAGATATATGTGTGGTATAATGTGTCTTTGTGTACGTGAGTAAGGACAAGAAAGGGAACTGGTTTCTTTCTGGGTGTGGGAGCTGATCTGTTCTGTGTACTGAAAGAACAAAGGAAAGAGTGAGGATCGATGAAGGATAAGAATTGATATTTTATTTTAGTTCTATTATGCATGTGATCTACGATTCTAAATTATGATGGTTACATGTGATTTATTATTAATATTTATGATTATTGCATGTGATTGATTATTTTTACCTATGATGGTTTTGCTTTGAGCTAACCAGATGTGATATGTTTATACATGATGATTTGATAAAACATCTAGTTTGATTTGTTGTGACTAGAAGTGAATAAAATTGCAAGTGTACCTTATTGATGAGGTACCAGTGAGGTATGATTTGAAGTTATTTCAACTTATTTTGAATCTAATCACATTTATGTGCTTGTTAAGGAAGCATGGAAATTCCCAGTTGGGTGGTTGAAACAGATTGCAAGAATTGGGAGCAATGATAAAGGAATTGAAACAAACAGTAGTGTGTTGGTAAAGCACTTTATGAGCAAGGGAATTGTGGGACACTGGTACCCAATAGTGTCCATTGATTTTCATGAGCATGCTATGACAAGTATGATGATTTTGAGACAGGTATATACCTTGGTTTTTGTATCTTCCAATGCGAGGAATCCTTGCCAAGGGATGGACTTCCTGGGATGTGGGTTCCATCGGAACTTGGAAGGTGTGTGACTGCACGGAAGAGGGTGACCGGATTTCCCAAAGGACTGTGTCGCATAGAAGGGAAGGCCGAGCATGGATTTTGTTTGGTCATTATCATTCTCAAATGGAATCAAATGCACTTTGGGAGTGTTCACTAGAAAAATGATCTAGTAATTATTCACTAAGAGGAAAATAGTGTGGAATTGTAGCATTGGAAATTAGATGTAGCTTTGACTTTGATAATGGATTCTGGACCTCCTGGAAAGGAGGTGAATCTTGGTGTTAGCCACCTATAAATTCTGTTATATCAACTGGTGGCTAAATGATTCTGGGTAGCCTTCAAGAAACAATTTCATTACTAAATTGTTGGTTCTTAAAGTCTTTTTGATAATATCCTATCCTTTGGATAATCATCACTACTTTTCCCCTTTTCAACTCAGAGATTCTGTTGTCATTCCATGAAGAAAAACTGCTACAAGCACCTTTTTCCTTTTCCCCCTTCTTCCAAAACTGACCTCATTTTATCCCTCCATTTCCCATGAAAATCCCTCATTTTCATGTTTTCTTCCCTTTTCCTTTCATCAAAACCCCTTTGATAAGGTCTAAGACCCCTTCTTAACCTTATCGAAACCCACCAACTCCTTTGAAAATCAATGAAAAATGCCTAAAAAACACATTTTCATATTATGGACTTAAGCCCCCTTGGGCTAAGTCTTTAAACCTCCCCTCCATGTGTCTTGGTGCTAGAACCGAGTGCCAACCCTTCAGGCGCTTATCGCGTCACCTGATGCCGATTAGCCCTCTTCTTTAACCCTCGGTCTTATTATCTCCCATGCGCCCAAAGACCCCGCAGACGGGCGCCAAACCATATCAAAAATTAACCTCTCGCCCCCAAAGTCTAAACCTTAGTTTTATTCAATTTTTGTCGGATTTATTACGAAATAACGTTTCCGTCGGTGCAAAATTCCAAATCAATCTCCATTGTCGATCTGATCTGCAGATCGACGATGTGCAATCCATCGTAGTCGATGGTCCCCACCAACCACTCACCATTCCAAAACCGAGCGGTATCCATCGCACCACCTTCAAGCGGAGGGTGGATTTTTCCCGATCGGGAGCGATTCCATATACCACCCGACACGTGTCTTGTGCATTTTTCAGAAAACTGCCGCTCATCGCACGTTAAAGATCGGACGTGGACCCGTCGTGATATTGATGTGCACCGTCCGATCTGAGGCCGCTCATCGAACAATAGTCGCTCTCTGAAGATGCCCGTGAAATATCCGCAGGTACGGTGCAGTATTAAAAGCATTTCCACCGTCGATATGATCTGCAAATCGACGGCCCAAAATAGTCACCCTAGTCCCCGCAGCCACGACAGCACTCCCGAAGAATCGGTGGTCCCGAATGCCCAGTCAGCATCTACCCGGCATCTACAAATTGGGGTGGGTTTTCATTATTCCCCCGCACAGTCAGCAAGCCTATTCTATGACCCGAAATAATTATACAGTATGATTGAATTAAAGGTTTGAAGTCTGGGTTTTGTTTTTAAGGTCTTGTGGCGTCGTCCTCCACCGTTGATCACATGGGCCGATCCCATCCGGCGGCCCACATTTGTCTCGATTCCCAAACTTGATTTCGTGACCATTTTTGTCCAAAACCCAGGTTTTAACCCATTTCTCCAGTTTTTCCAAAAACTGACTCCTCCGCTTTGACTTTTTGCCTCTGTTCCCGACCGTCGATCTCTACGCGATCGACGGCTCCGATTTAACTTCTCCCTTTTTATTTTTGACCCCTTTTTGATTAATATCGATCGTTGGATGATGCCATCCAACGGCCATGCTCTCCCCACATGTCCTCCCGCAGCAATAAACCTATACATGCATGATTTTTTAATATTTTTTGTATTGTGCAGGGTTCCAATTGGTTTTTCCACTATGCCTGAAGAAAATTCAAAAGCAGAGGGTGATGATCCTCTTGCCTTCGATTCACCAAAGAAAATCAATTGCAGGGTTTAAACTTCATGTTTCATCGATGTTTCATGAGGCATTGATGCCATATCACGCCTGTGCGGCTCTGCATACCAGAAAAACACAGTAAATCAAGCACAGTCAGAGAGTATCAGTGTCGAAGAAAAAAATGTACCAGGACAGAAGATTGAAGACAGATTTGTGGGGATCACGGCTAAGAATGATTATCAAAAGCCTAATCCCCAATTAAAACATAGTTTAAAGAAAATCTTAAGTGTTTTATCAACAGAAAGCCTCCACTGCCACATCTGAGACAAATTGATTCCTCCCAGCTACCGAAATGCCACCTATGCCTCAAAGTATTCAATCAGAGGACGAAGTTATTGATCAAGACCAAATATCTACCTCACAACATAGCCAGAGGATAAATTCTACAGGAAAAATGATGAAAAAATATCAGCAGAGTAACCTCGACATCACACAGAGCCTTAAAGGTCAACAAAAGCTCCCACCGAGCTTAATCTTTATGTAAATCATTTAGTGTAGAAGACACTTATGTAAGCTTCTTTATTGAGCCCCTCAAAGGCCGAGAATCCATTTAAGTCTGTATTAAATAGTTTTTGATATCTTTTATCAGATCTCACCTCCTCATTCTTCTATATATGCTTCTAAAGAAGATGAGTGAGGGGTTGGTTGATCACTAGTTGTAATATTGGAACTCTCTCAAATAATATATAGTCTGTTGAAGTTGAAGAAGAATTTGAAGTCTTGAAGCCCTGATGATGTTGTTGCATGCTTGTTACTGTGAAGGCTCTATCATCGGATCCATGAGCTTGGCTGTTGGTGAAGTATTATGAACTATTTTATGTTTTTCCCCTATTTTCATTATGTTCCATAATTTCTTACTACAGTAGGTTGAAATTTTTAGGCTAAGAAATGACTCCTGGAAGCACCTTAGACCTGTTCATCCTTCACTGTTTTATGTTTTCTTCTGCTGAAGTATTTTAGAGTCTTTAATCTCTCTCTTTAGTCTTCATGCTTGTTTATTTCCTTAATAGTTTGAATAGTTGGTTTCAGCATGATTTATGGCTCTCCCTGCTTGTCTTCTACCACTTTAAAACTGTTATTGAAGTCTCCCTTTGTATTTTTTTGTTTACAGTGAGTCAAGGAGGTCTGTTCTGATCTTGCCCTTTGTCCTTACTTAAACAGTTGTCTCAAAGGTCTTTGTAGTTGTTATCATAGATGTGTTAGGTGTTCCCTCTTCTATGACTGCAATTATCAGTGAATCTTTTATGTTTTCTAAATCATTTGAAATAAAATCTTTAAGGAGATAGGGTGTTCCCTGAATCTTAGATTTTGTTTTAAAAGTTGTTTTGAAATCATTGTTTACTTAAAGGTGTGATTTTTAGAATTCATGGTTAGCCCTATCTATCAAAAAGCTCTTTATTGTTCAAATTGTGTTTTCAAATTCCCTTTGTTGAGAATTAAACTTCTCTTTCCAAATCATTGATGTCCATCTCATTCCAAAAACCAAAGGATCCTGTGGCCAAGTTAGATTTTCCCCCCGATATCCCATAGCCCTGATAAGTATGTTATGACCTCTTTTTGACTCCATTTCCCAATGAACTAGGTGTTCCTCCATTCTATATGTCTTTCCTAGGCCTTTCATGTTCTGTTGTGTCAATCCAACCAAACAAACAAACAAACACCTGCACTTAATAACTAGTCTAAAATTTATACTCTAAGCACACAAGATAAACCTTTGCAAATAGACATTCGAGAGATCCCTCTCTAAGAACAGGAAGACTAGATCCTGGGACTCTAAAGATTGGTTCTGATGTTGCCTTGTCTTTTGATTTTCCAAACTATCAAAACATGGGACACCGACATAATGGTGATCACGGTGGGACATTGAGTAAAATCTTCAAAACGAAACACTCACTGTCTAGTATAACATGAGTAACCTCCCTCAAGCACTACTAATCAATGGTAATCATGATAGGACCTTTTGAATCAGTGATAAAGTAATTAACCCTTAGGATTCTCATAAAGCCTTATCAAACCTTGAAGGATTCAGTTACCAAGCCATAAGAGTGAAATTTGTACAATTTGACACCCTAGCTAAGTGTTAGGTCAGATTTAGCACACTCTCATAACCTATAAAACCAGAATAACTCAGAAAAACCCAAAAAACATTTCAGTTTGGCTTCACAAATAAACATGGTGGTGGAACCATCCAATATCTTACCTTCATAAAAGCTAAAAAGTTTCCACCTGGCGACTCCACTAGCCCCAGTAGGCATATTACTCATCTAGATTCCCAGGTCTCTTTAGGACTGTGTTAAACAACTTTGAAAGATTTTAGGAGTCCCTTACTAGATAAGACATTGTGAGAGGTAAAAAATCCAAAAAATAGCCCTTAAAACCTCAACCTCTCTCATTTTTTGAAGAGCAGTCTGGCTTCACATAGGATCAACACTATATCCCATCCAGACCCAAATCCTCCTTTAATCATTGACAATCCTGAGAGAATTCTATGGCAGACTTCTGACTCAGGAAAATCAGCTGCTAATAGGAGCCTCTTAAGAACAATTTCCATCCCTAAAAACCTTGTTGTCCTAGAGGATTCACACTTTGATTTACATCATACACATAACATATTTAGAACTAGATCTCAAGGTGATTTAAACAAGACTGATCTTAACTTTACAGATTTGCAACAGAGCTTTAGTAGAGAAGCCTCACCTTCTACTCCTCCTGATTCCCAGCTTCTTCATCACTTTATTCTTTTCCATAACAAGTCTGCTCAAAATCAGTTTGTTGGCCCAAGTATTTCTTCCACTCCAATTCATACTACCACTATTCAAAACACTTCTGTTCAGCCCACTTTTACTCTTGTAAATCTCCCTCTTGTAAATCCACCCTTATTTCCAGCCAGGAAACATGGTATGCCCCATTAGTGTTACCACAACCTCTACTTCCCTTACCAAATGATTACCAATCTAAAATCCCTCACTTCACTGGAAAAGAGTCTAGAACAACCGAACATCATGTAGATAGGATGGAAGATGCATTTGATTACATGGAGATAGAAGAAGAAACTGTGAAGATGAGGATCTTCGCCCAAATTTTAGGAGTATATGTAAAGAAATGGTTCAAAAACTTACCTCCTAACAGCATAAATGATCTCCCTACCTTGCGTCAAACATTTATCAACAAATGGGAACTCAAAAGGAACCCTCTCCAAATACTAGCAGATTATAGCAGCCTCAAGAGAAATAAAGGGGAGAGTGTCCATGATTACTCCACTAGGTTCAATAGCATTTACAATGCTCTCCCACCTCACATGAAACCTCCCCAAGGCATGGCCTTGGTAAGGTATCCCGAAGGCCTTGATGCTTAAATGACTTATGAATTAAGAGGGAGAGATTACTTAACCTTGGAAGACATGCAGAAAGGAGCTTTGAGTGTAGAAGCAAACATAATCGAGAAAAGAAATAGGTTGAGACTAGAGAAGGGGGTAACTTATCATGATGACCTACTACCCTCAACCTCAGCTTCTGACACAAAAATTGACAACCTAGTGAAGGTGATGCAGATGATGCTTTAAAAGATCAATTTAAATGAGAGACTGCCACCAAGAGAACCTCAAAAAAATCAAAACAGAAATAGAAATCAGAATTATAGAAGAGAAAACAATCAAGACAAGAAAAAGGAAAGCGAACAACAAATTAGACCTCCCTTCCAACAGAACTATGTAGATCAATATGAGGAAGATAGGGAGTTGGAAAGGTTGGAAGAATCTCAGGTAAACTTGACTGGATCAGATAGTGGGGATGATGTTTTCCTCACTAAGGAAGAACAAGGTTTCTTTTCTTATGATCAAAATACAAACACCTATGAAGATTCTGATGACTATAGATTGGGTTTTGAAAATGCGATCATGGAGGTACACAAACAGTATGATCTTAGGAGCAAGGGAAGCATATATAATTCAAAGGATAAGAATACTAGCATTGCTGCCGAGAAAAACGCAGAAAACTAGCCCAAAAAGATAGCAGAGAAAACCAACATTTTGGCCAAGAAACCAGACTTAAACAAAGACAAAAGTGTCCAACCGAATGTTGAACAGAGCACCCCTAGCACTTCAGTTAGTGGTCCTAATAAAAATTTCCCAATTACCAGTCCAAACAAGGTTCAGCAAATCAAAGTTGCTGAAAAGAATTCAATTGAAAAGACAGATGTAAATATCAACAAGTCAATTATTCCTTTCAGCCTTGAGGGAGAGATTACCAAGATAAAAATTGCCATTCCCCTAGCTGAACTAGTAACCCAAGAAGTGTACAAAAACCAATTTTTGAAAGCTTTGAACTTAGGAAGTGATACTGACACCTTGAACTTGACAGATGATAAACCTGAGTTGTTGTTTAGTCTTGAAGTTGAAGGAAAATACCAAGAAGGGGTTGTCCCTCCCTTCTATGTTAGCTTGAACATACACGAGAAAATTTTACACAATCCCATGTTAGATTTAGGAGCTTCACACAATATAATGCCCAAGGTGGTAATGGATAGCTTAAGCTTATAGATTACTAAACCATACAAAGATTTGTATTCCTTTGACTCAAGCAGAGTCAAATGTTTAGGTTTAATCAAAGATTTATGTGTTAATCTAGCTCAAATCCCTGCTAAGAGTCTAGTAATGGATATAGTTGTAGCCGACATTCCCCCTAAGTATGGCATGCTCTTATCAAGATCTTGGGGAGCCAAACTTTAGGGAAGCCTTCAAATGGACATGTCTTATGCCACCATCCCTGTTTTCAACCAAAACAGAAGACTATATAGGGAATCTCACATGAAGTACATGGTGAGTAACCTAGACAAACCAAACAACACTCCAATCTACTCTATTCAATCAAGTTTAGATTCCTTTATATTATGTAACGAAGATGAAATCACCCAACTAGATAAGGAAAACATGCACCCAATCAGTTCACCAGAACAATCAAATCTTCCCTTCGATCAAATTCAAAACATTGACAATCAACAGCCACAAGAAAATGAAAATGAGGCAAATGTACTTTGGACAATAAAATTTGATGGATCCTGTAAGAAAACAAGTGCAGGGGCAGGTGTTTGGATCCAAAATATGAATCAAAGTTTTTCATACAAATTGGATTTCCCATGCACTAATAATATCGCTGAGTATGAAGCCCTTCTCCTAGGCTTACAATTGCTTAAACAATTAGAAGCCCAGAAGATATCGATCTTAGGGGATTCTGAACTTATCATAAAACAAATCAAAGGTGAATACTCAGCTAGAAATCCAAGGCTTAGGGAATATTGAAATGCTGCCCTTGATCTATTGAAAACCTTTGAAAAATATGAACTCATTTTCATCCCTAGATCACTGAATCATCTAGCAAATGAACTCGCCTTCAATGGCAGAAACTACCAAATACCTGAGATGAATGAAAAATTATGTGTAAAGGTAAAACACAGGCCTGTTGTGCCTGATAACAAGGATCACTGGTAATTTTTTGAATCTGACAAACACATAGATGATTTCTTGAAATCAGAAAATGATTTCAGCATACCAATATTAGAAACTAGCCATAAAGAAAATTGTTATTGAACAAATCCCAGTAGTTGAAATGACATATTCTGATAATATAAATCATTATGAGAATCCTTTTGAAGAATAAATAAATGACAGCGCAGACCAAGAAGACTTGGAAGTTTTACAATGCAAAAATGACCAAATGCCAAGAGGTCTCACACCTTTAGAACAACTTTTCGATTTTAACGATGTAGCCAAAGAACCGAGAATGGAACCTTTGGAAACCAACGTGGAAGAGCATAACATAGGAAATCTAGCAGAACCCAAGATGATTAAACTATCCAGTACTCTCCCAATTCACATAAAATCGCAATACATAGAGTTGTTCAAAGAGTTTAAAGATGTTTTTCTTGGGGATACAAAGACTTAAAATCATATGATACCAGCATCATCCAGCACAAGATTCCCCTCAAGGAAAATCAAAAGCCTTTCAAACAAAAACTAAGGAGAATAAATCCTCTCTTACTACCTCTAGTTAAGGCAGAGATTGAAAAAATGCATGATGCTGGAATCATAGTACCCATTAGATTTTCAGAGTGGGTATCAAACTTAGTTTTTGTTAGAAAGAAAATACGGGAAATCAGGCTCTGTATTGACTTCAGAAATTTAAATAGAGCCTCTTTAAAGGACAACTACCCCTTGCCCAAGATGGACCATATACTTTAAAGGGTAGTTGGTTCAAGAAGGATATCCCTCTTAGATGGGTTCTCGGGTTACAACCAGGTGTTAGTGCTCCCAAGTGATCAAATCAAAACTTCTTTCACCACACCTTGGGGCACCTTTATGTATTTCAAAATGCCTTTCGGATTAATGAATGCAGGGGCCACCTTCCAAAGGGCCATGGACATAGCCTTTTCTAAAGACATTGGCTATTTCATAATCATTTACCTTGATGACATAATCGTTTTCTCAAAAATTGATGAAGAACATTTGATTCACCTGAGAAAAGTTTTTGAGAAGTGTAGGAAATTTGGCTTATCACTGAATCCCAAGAAGACACTCTTTGGTCTCCAAGAAGGTAAAATTCTTGGCCATCTAATTTCAGAAGAGGGAATCAAAATAGACCCTACAAGGATAGATGGCATATTGCAGATCAACCATCCAAGGAGCCTCAAAGAATTGCAATCTTTCATCGGAAAGATTAATTTTCTAAGGAGGTTTATTCCTAATCTTGTTGAGCTATTAAAAAACATTACAAACATGCTTAAGAAAAATGTCGGTGTAAAATGGACTTTACCAGCTAAACAATCATTCGAACTGGTCAAAAAAGCTCTTACTCAAACACCAGTCCTGATTAGTCCAGGTTTTACCAAAGACTTTTACATATTTTCTTTTGCATCCAAAGATACAATAGTTGTAGTTTTACTTCAAAATAATTTTTTGGGGTAGGAAAAACCAATATCTTTCTTTAGTAGGGCCTTAATAGATGCTCCTCTCAAATATAATATCATGGAGAAACAAGCCTTAGCATTAGTGAAAGCTTTAAAAGACTTTAGGGTCTATATTTTACGCTCTCACATAATTTCTTTTGTTCCACATACTGTTGTCAAGGACATCCTAAGTCAAGACCCTGATGGCAAAAGGGGAAAATGGATTGCAACTATTCTTGAGTATGACTTAGAAATCAGGCCCACCAAACCAGTTAAAGGGCAAGGATTAGCAAAACTTTTCGCTAAGTCTAACTTCAAAGCACTAGACATGAATATGGTAGATGTGTTAGAATAAATAGAAGAATCTACTGCTCCTTTTATTGAAGAAACATTTCTGAATTCTCCTTGGTATGCTGACATTATTTATGTGCTTTTATATTTAAATGCCCCCCCTTCTTTGTCTAAAACTAAAGCTAGATTTTTGAAACAAAAGGAGTTGAGTTTTTGCATCCTGGATGGGGTATTATATTGGAAAAATATTGTTGGAATATTACTTAAATTTTTACTTGAAGATGATGCAGGGAAAATCATGCATGTGTTGCATGACGGAGAATGTGGAGGACACCTCTACTAGAAGGCCACAGCAAACAAAATTCTTAGATCAGTTACTATTGGCCTACCCTTTTCCCAGACACTCAGAAGTTTTTCATGTCTTGCCATAAGTGTCAAATATTTGATGGCAAGAGAAAACTCCTTCCCTTACCCTTACATCCTATAAAATTTGAGGCACCTTTTCAACAATGGGGGCTGGACTTCATTGGGGAAATACACCCATCCTCCTCAGCTCAACATAAGTGGATCCACATGGCCACTGACTTCTTTACCAAGTGGATAGAAGCTATACCCTCCAGAAATTCTAATGACTCTGTCATTATCAAGTTCCTTGAAACAAATATCCTATCCATATTTGGTTGTCCTAGAAAAATCATAACATACAATGCTGCTGCTTTTAAATCTAAAAATATGGTTGACTTCTGTTAAAAATAACACATAACCTTGGGCCATTCCACTGCTTACTATCCCCAAGGAAATGGATTAGCTGAATCTTCCAACAAGAGCCTCATCAATATCATTAAAAAGTTGTTGGAACAAAATCAGAAATCATGGCACAGTAAACTGGTTCGTGCCTTATGGGCTGATAGGTTAACTACAAAGAAATCAATAAACATGTCCCCCTATCAGCTATTTTATGGCATGGACGCAGTTTTTCCCACCTTGTTGGGAGTGCCAATCATGAAGCTCCTTCAAGAATTGCAGGTTGAAGAGAATGATATGCAGAGGAGAATCAATCAAACCATCCATTTGCAGTAGTCCAGAGAAGAAGTTTATGGAAGAACACAGTTAGTCCAAGAAAATATGAAGAAGATATTTGATAAGAGGACTAAGGAAAACAATTTCCAAGTTGGAAATGTTGTTCTTAAGTGGGATTCAAGGAGAGAAGAGAAGGGAAAACATGGAAAGTTTGAGAACTTGTGGAAAGGGCCCTATATTATTCATGCTGAGAGGGGTCACAATACATTTTTCTTGAAGGAATTGAATGGAGAAGACTTATATGGAGGTCCTGTCAATGGCAGGATGCTCAAGCATTACTTCTGCCAGGAATCTTAAGTTTTAAAGAATTTTATTTTTCATTATAAATATCATAGTCTACACATTGCATTCAAAATTGGAGAAATAAAAAATACAAAAACAAAGAAAAGAAACAAAAGAGGGCAGATTGTAAAAATAAGAAAGGTATATCCCCATACCAAAAAAGAGAAAAAAATTCTGAAAGTGTGCAAGCCCAAATGCCACTCCTGAAAAACACACATCTAGTTAGTCAAACAGCCTAATCTTGACTAATTAGCTTTAAATTTTCTTCTGATAGGATAGTGAATTCGATTGGCCAAACTGTTTAATCTTGGCTTATCAGTAGATAGTTTAGGATAGAAATTAAAGGTTCAAACATGCTCAAAATCTGAACCTGAGTTCCGAGGAGAAAATGACTCAAATCTGTTTCAAGTTCTGAGTCAAAGGATGTAAAAATCTGGTTCTAATCAGCCCAAAATCTGAACCAGTTAGCAAAGGAAAGACAGCTCAAGAAAGAGTCAAAACAGAGATGAAAAAAAGAGGAAGGAAATGTTTTAAATCTCAGATCTCAAAACTTCCATTTTTGTTTTAAATTTTATGCAAAATAAATGTCTATGTGCAACTTGTTTTTATGCCATAGATCACAACAACTCAAACAACTCAATCTTGACTTGACTGTTTTTAAATTTATGTTTTAGAAATTAGAGAAATAAAGTTTGTTGGACAGTTTAATCCCAACAGATAATAGATTAGGTAGAGAATCATATGGGCTCATCTGTTTAATTTGAGCCCATGGAGAAATAAGGAGTAGAAATAGATTAGTTTCCCTGTTTTCAAAAGAATAAAATGTTGTGTAAGAGTTTTCCAATCCAAGTGCACTCTGAAGAAGAAAAAATGTTAGATCGGTAGGATTGGGTAGGTAGAAAGATTGTATTGATGAAGATCCATTATTTTTATGGCTGCTAATATGTTTTCAAAACAAGATCATCCCAAAAAAGGAAGGGCAACCCAATGGATGAGGCAAATGATCATCCTCCCAGAGAATCCAACTCTGAAATTCTTGATGCCTTCAAAAAAGGCACCATCCCCAAGTGGAGCCACTATTAGCCACCTATAAATTTTGTTATATCAACTGGTGGCTAAATGATTCTGGGTAGCCTTCAAGAAACAATTTCATTACTAAAATTGTTGGTGCTTAAAGTATTTTTGATAATATCCTATCCTTTGGATAATTGTCATTGCTTTTCCCCTTTTCAACTCAGAGATTTTGTTGTCATTCCGTGAAGAAAAACTGCTGCAAGCACCTTTTTCCTTTTCCCCCTTCTTCCAAAACTGACCTCATTTTATCCCTCCATTTCCCATGAAAATCCCTCATTTTCATGTTTTCTTCCCTTTTCCTTTCATCAAAACCCCTTTGATAAGGTCTAAGACCCCTTCTTAGCCTTACCGAAAACCACAAACTCCTTTGAAAATCATTGAAAAATGCCTAAAAATCACATTTTCATATTATGGACTTAAGCCCCCTTGGGCTAAGTCTTTAATCCTCCCCTCCATGCGTCTTGGTGCTAGAACCGAGCGCCAACCCTTCAGGCGCTTATCGCATCACCCGATGCCGATTAGCCCTCTGCTTTAACCCTCGGTCTTATTATCTCCCATGCGCCCAAAGGCCCCGCAGACGGGCGCCAAACCATATCGAAAATTAACCTCTCACCTCCCAAGTCTAAACCTTAGTTTTATTTAAATTTGTCGGATTTACTATGAAATAACGTTTCCGTCAGTGCAAAATTGCAAATCAATCTCCATCGTCGATATGATCTGCAGATCGACGACGCGCAATCCATCACAGTCGATGGTCCCTACCAACCACTCACCATTCCAAAACCGGGCGGTATCCATCGCACTGCCTTCAAGCGAAGGGAAGTTTTTTCCTGATCAGCAGCGATTCCATACACCACTCGACACGTGTCTTGTGCACTGTTCAGAAAACCACCGCTCATCGCACGTTAAAGATCAGACGTGGACCCGGCGCGATATTGATGCATGACGACCGATCTGAAGCCGCTCATCGAACGATAGTCGCTCTCCAAAGATGCCCGTGCGATATCCGCAGGTACGATGCGGTATTAAAAGCATTTCCTCCATCAATATGATCTGCAGATCGACGGCCCAAAACAGTCACCCTGGTCCCCGCAGCCACGACAGCACTCCCAAAGAACCGGTGGTCCTGAATACCCAGTCAGCATCTATGCGGCATCTACAAATTGGGGCGGGTTTTCATTATTCCCCCGCATAGTCAGCAAGCCTATTCTATGACCCAAAATAATTATACAGTATGATTGAATTAAAGGTTTGAAGTCTGGGTTTTGTTTTTAAGGTCTTGTGGCACCGTCCTCCACCATTGATCACATGGGCCGATCCCATCCGACAGCCCAGGTTTGTCCCGATTCCCAAACCTGATTTCGTGACCATTTTTGTCCAAAACCCAGGTTTTAACCCATTTCTCCAGTTTTTCCAAAAACTGACTCCTCCGCTTTGAATTTTTGCCTCTGTTCCTGACCGTCGATCTATGCACGATCGACGGCTCCGGTTTAACTTCTCCCTTTTTCGTTTTGACCCCTTTTTGATCAATCTCGACCGTTGGATGATGCCATCCAATAGCCATGCTCTCCCCACATGTCCTCCCGCAGCAATAAACCTATACATGTAGGATTTTTTAATATTTTTTGTATTGTGCAGGGTTCCAAGTGATTTTTCCGCTATGCTCGAAGAAAATTCAAAGGCAGAGGGTGACGATCCTCCTGCCTTTGATTCACCAAATAAAATCAATCGCAGGTTTTAAACTTCATGTTTCATCGATGTTTCATCGATGCATTGATGCCATATCACCCCTGCGCAGCCCTGCATACCAGCAAAACAAAGTAAATCAAGCACATTTAGAGAGTATCAGTGTCGAAGACAAAAATGTACCAGGACAGAATATTGAAGACAGATTTATGGGGATCACGGCTAAGAATGATTATCAAAAGCCTAATCCCCAATTAAAACATAGTTTAAAGAAAATCTTAAGTGTTTTATCAACAGAAAGCCTCCACCGCCACATCTGAGACAAATTGATTCCTCCCAGCTACCGAAATGCCACCTATGCCTCAAAGTATTCAATCAGAGGCCGAAGTTATTGATCAAGACCAAATATCTACCTCACAACACAGTTAGAGGATAAATTGTGCAGGAAAAATGATGACAAAATATTAGCAGAGTAACCTTGACATCACACAGAGCCTTAAAGGTCAACAAAAGCTTCCACTGAGCTTAATCTTTATGTAAATCATTTAGTGCAGAAGACACCTGTGTAAGCTTCTTTATTGAGCCCCTCAAAGTCTGAGAAGCCTTTTAAGTCTGTATTAAATAGTTTTTGAGATCTTTTATCAGATCCCACCTCCTCATTCTTCTATATATGCTTCTAAAGAAGGTGATTGAGGGGTTGGTTGATCACTAGTTGTAATATTGGAGCTCTCTCAAATAATATATAGTCTATTGAAGTTGAAGAAGAATTTGAAGTCTTGAAGCCCTGATGATGTTGTTGCATGCTTGTTACTGTGAAGTATTCTGAACTGTTTTATGTTTTTCCCCTGTTTTCATTATGTTCCTTTAATTTCTTACTACAGTAGGTTGAAATTTTTAGGCTAAGAAATGACTCCTGGAAGCACCTTAGACCTGTTCATCCTTCACTGTTTTATGTTTTCTTCTGCTGAAGTATTTTAGAGTCTTTAATCTCTTTCTTTAGTCTTCATGCTTGTTTATTTCCTTAATAGTTTGAATAGTTGGTTTTAGCATGATTTATTGTTCTCCCTGCTTGTCTGCTACCACTTTAAAACTATTATTGAAGTCTCCCTTTGTAGTTTTCTGTTTACAGTGAGTCAAGGAGGTATGTTCTGATCTTTCCCTTTGTCCTTACTTAAATAGTTGTCTCAAAGGTATTTGTAGTTGTTATCATAGATGTGTTAGGTGTTCCCTCTTCTATGACTGCAATTATCAGTGAATCTTTTATGTTTTCTAAATCATTTGAAATAAAATATTTGAGGAAATAAGGCATTCCCCGAATCTTAGATTTTGTTTTAAAAATTGTTTTGAAATCATTGTTTGCTTAAAGGTGTGATTTTTAGAATTCACGGTTAGCCCTGTCTATCAAAAAGCTCTTTATTGTTCAAATTGTGTTTTCAAATTCCCTTTGTTGAGAATTAAACTTCTCTTTCCAAATCATTGATGTCCATCTCATTCCAAAAACCAAAGGATCCTGTGGCCAAGTTAGATTTCCCCCCTGATATCCCATATCCCTGATAAGTATGTTATGACCTATTTTTGACTCCATTTCCCAATGAACCAGACGTTCCTCCATTCTATATGTCTTTCCTAGGCCTTTCATGTTCTGCTGTGCCAATCCAACCAAAAAAACAAACAAACAAACACCTGCACTTAATAACTAGTCTAAAATCTATACTCTAAGCACACAAGATAAACCTTTGCAAATATACATTCGAGAGATCGCTCTCTGAGAACAGGAAGACTAGATCCTGGGACTCTAAATATTGGTTCTGATGTTGCCTTGTCTTTTGATTTTCCAAACTATCAAAACACAGGACACCAACACCTGGTATTACTTTGAGGGTGGAGGTGTGATCCTATGAATTCCCTTGTTGCTAATACGGGCATCGTATCCATTTATGTGTTGGTTAAGAAAATGTGTATATGCATATATTATTGTAAATATTGTATCAAGCCAGTTTATAAATCTCCACAGACAGTATGGTTATTTTTTGGTTTAATCAAATATACATGACTATCTTTGGTTGTTATTGTAAATACTGTAATGAGTTGTGTTATAAAGCTGCAGTAAACGATATAATTGTCATGTTTTCAGTAGTGGTATTTCTAAATACTACAATGAGATATGTTATAAAGCTCCATAGGTAGTATGTTTTTTTTTAGCATTTTGATGTTTTGTACGTGTCATTGAACACCGAGGACGGTGTTCCCACATGGGGGAGGCTTCTATAACAACCCTCATAAAAATCCATATAAAAAACCATAACACCACTGTTGATGGGACTCATGTTCCAAGTTGAATGGTGGGCATAAGATCCTTGCGAGGGTTCATTTCCATTATTATGGCTAAAGGAAATTGGCAAAGGAAAAGGCAAAGGCTTTAGAAAGGCATGAGGCATTAATTGGCATTTTATTTATAAAAATAATAGAAATTAGGAGAAAATGGAGGTGAAAGGTCATAGGTTGAATGTGAGGAGGAAAATAAAGGAAAATAATAGAAAATGAAGAAATTATAGGCCTCATTGATCAAAATTATTATGTGGATCAATGGGTGAGCTTTTTTTCAGTGTAGTTTTGTAGATCTCATTATTCTCTCTCTCTCTCTCATACTCTTGCATACTGAGATTTTACTTGGAGCATTATTTGAGAATGTGGATACTTGGTGATTTGGAGCAAGAAGGAAAACGAAGAGCAGGAAAGAGCAAGAGGACACCAAGACCAACATTTACAACGGGTTCTAAGTGCAGCTACAAAGTTACATGTAGGTTTTACTCACTAGTTTTGGCATGCATGGTGTGTGCATGTGGATTTTCCTATCCTTTCCATTTTTTGGATATCCATGGTGTTGTGGGTTTATTTCCATCGATTTTTTTTTGGTTGATTCTCATGATTCATTTAGTCATGGGTCGAGTTACTAGTTCCTGGAAGCCTTGGATGGTGTTGTCCGGATAAATCAATCATGCGAACAAGATCGATCTCCCTAGTGTCAGAAGAAAATCTAGAAACAAATGAACAACTAAGTTTATCTATCTCTAAATATATTTGTCTTACAAGTAAATGCTATGAAGGTGTCGATCCTACTTTAGATCCAAATGCTTATTTACAACCATAGTTCTTCCGTTGCATCAGTAGTTCTTCCGTCACAACAATAGTTCTTCCGTCACAACAATAGTTCTTCTGTCGTAACAAAGTGTCATCTTTCGTCGCAACAAAGTGTCGTCTTTTGTCGCAACAAAGTGTCGTCTTTAAAGACCTGCAATAATAAACAAGAAAATATTAATTAGCACCTATATAACAAATAATTATAAAACATACCTATCATAGTGATCAAGTAATTTATGAAATAAATAATCAAACGATAGCTTATTGAAATAAAAAATCGAATGGAAATTTATTGAGAAAAACAAACTTGATTGTATTAACTTTGAAATAATAGAATAACCTTACAACCTTAGCCTTGATGTTGAACAGGCCTTCTCGAGGTCCAAAGCAGGAGTTTCCTCTACTTTGATAAGTCTTGCACTCTTCCTCTAGGAGCACATAGAGGTATGTGATCTTTCCTCACAAAAGCTCAGCAGAAAGGAGTCTAAATCTCAACAACACTTCACCTCAATCACACACTAAAGCTTGAACCCCCCTTGAGGCTACCCAATGCCTCTTTTTATAGTGAAAATGAGGAGGTTAGGGTTCCACCTATGAAAGGATAGAATCCTCCTTCAAAGGGATAGGCTCCTCACATCAAGGGGTTAGCTCCTTGAGGTGTGGAATGCATGAACCTTACAAGAGCGTACTCACCCCCAAAAAATCTCATCCAGAAGCTTCTAGAATTGACCAAAAATCAGATTTTTCACTTTAATTTCTCGCCCTTTTCAATTTGACAGGGGTACGCAGGCATTATATAGAGAAACTACGTTCTGGAACGCAGGTAAGCTTCACATTACTTGTGTACCCCAGCCAGGAACGCAGGTAAGCTTAAAATTACCTGCGTACGCAGGGTTTTGGAGTTTTTTAGGGTTTTTCTCCTATTTTTAGGGCTTGACATGAGGATTAGAGGTTTTAAGACTTGCAAAGGAGGTAAGTATGAGTGACAATGAGCTCACACTGTCAGCAAAATTTCAAGGTGACAGTTTTTAGTGCAACAGATTTCCCCCTAAATTGCGAAGTCTGGAATAGATGAAGATGAAGTTTGTCATATATGAAGAGTGATGTAATTTATCATTTCAAGGATCATACTGTGGACACCCCAGTTGGAACCTGTAAAAACATTCAACGCAAAACACATATATGTAAACATATCATCGCTAAGGTAGGCATTCCCATACTCAGATCAAAACTAACTAGAAAACTTATTTAAATTGTTCTGATACAGGAATTATTTTCAATACATCAACAATATATACATGTGTAGACACAGTATGGACACAACCATCTATTTATGAATATTCCACTGTATAAATGAATAACAAAATTCCTCACAGCCTGGATGGTAGAAACTAGATCCAGGGTCTTGATTTCCTCTTCTCGAACTAGTACGATCCTATCCATGTGAATGAATGTGTCGAAGTCGAACATGGTAGAAACCACTTGATTACCAGTCAATAATGTGAACTGTTAACAAGTGTGAGAGAAACCACCAGTAATGTCAATGGCTCTCAAAGTACTCAGTACAATCCATGAAATGTGAATGAATGAGTTGAAGTCGAACATGTCACCGAATCATTCGATCGAAGTTCAATGATGCAAGCTATTGTCGAAGGCGAGAAACCTGCTATTAAAGCATGCAGATTCCAAGGTACTAATGATTTCTAGATCAACTTCCTAGATAATGAGATGTCGTCAATAGAAAGTGATTTGTCGTAGGCAAGCCCACAACACGAAATCATATATCAAGTTTTGAAGAAATATATTGGCAAGGACTGACTCAGGGATGGTCAAAATGGAAGACAAATATTTTGTAGATGAATGGTTTGTTTGAACTATCCTCTTGAACACATAACGACACTGCAGATGGCTTGGTGACAATTGACCCAAAGGTAATACCCAGAAACCAGCTGAAGACTTTCAATATGGTTTGATTAACTGTTAGGCAAAGGATTTCCCAACCCAGGTGAACAAAAGTGTCGTGTTCAAGAGTGGCTAACTGGCTTTTCAAATAATAAAAATACAACAAACAGGTTCATTTTTCTCTCTTTTCCCCCACCATTTCTGGCAAGTACCTCTTTATTTTTTAGAAGCTTGAGGACGATAACATTTTCTTGTTTATAAGCTCATCCTTCGTATGAGTCCAACTTAGTTTAAAATTCGAACCCTAAGAAGGAGTGTTTTGTGCTTGCTTAAAATTGAACAGGTCCTTTACTGTTACATTTTAACAAGTCCAGTATAGGAGAAACTCGTTGTTTTTTCAATTTTAGGGAGTCAGAAGAAAAAACTTAAGAAGACTCCATGGATGTAATTTTTCGTAAATTTAGTCTCTTGAGCCCGAAAAAGGATAAAATAATGCGGGAGAGAACTCTATTGACCGTAATTAGTCAACGTATACCTTTTTCGTAAATAGTCCATTTCAGTCCGTAAAAGGGGTAAAATTATACTGAAGGGACGATCATTCATTTACTTTAACGAGTTCGAATAGTCAAGTACTCAGCAATCTTTTCATTTTTAAAGAGTCTGAAAAGGGCTTAAAAGAGAACTCGAGATTTCACTTTTTTCGTAAGTTTTAACGAGTTCGAAAAAAGGGATAAAAATGTACTCATGGTTTTCTCTTTTTCGTAAGTTTTAACGAGTTCGAAAAAGGGATAAAAATATACTCCTATGGCCGACTTTCAATTTAATTTACGAGAAGGAAAAGATGGAAAGAACTCGGCATTTTCATGTGTTTTACGAGAATAATCTCGGGATTTTCATGATTTTAACGAGTCTTGAAAATAACCGAAATCGACTCGAGATAGGTTTCATTTTTACAAAAGCTTGAAACAGAGAAAAACTATGCTTCAGATAGGTTTTAATGCCCCCTAAGCATAACTTCTAGAGCGCATGCCCCCCCAGCTTCATTTCATTCAACTAAAAAGACTACTAGTAATTAATAGCTAGATGGAATGAAGGCTCATTTACAAGATAATATGAAAGACCCAACCGGAAACTGCAAAAACTGAAATAACTAACCTAAATATACAACTTAACATTTACGAGATCTAGTCAAAGACTCGACTCAATAAGGGGAGGATTTGTTTCATTTCTTAATGAGCTTGACACAGGAAAAGAACTATGCTCATGGCAACATGTTTCATTTTTTAACGATGTTGACACAGTAACAGGAACTATCCTCACCTACATGTTTCATTTTTTAACGAGGTTGACACAGTAAAAGAACTATCCTCAAATTTACTCTCTACAATCTACCTATATAACCTACTAATTCATTTTTTAATGAGGTTGACACAGGAAAAGAACTGTCCTCATGGTCTACTGATTCATTTTTAACGAGGTTGACACCGTAAAAGAATTTTCCTCATACCTGATTCATTTTTTACGAGTTTGACTCAGTAATAGGAACCATCCTCAGAAACTACTTATTTCTAATCTATCAATCTACTCTCTACAATATACTTACTGATTCATTTTTTAATGAGGTTGACACAGGAAAAGAAGTATCCTCATACCTGATTCATTTTTTAACGAGGTTGACACTGGAAAAGAACTTTCCTCTTGGAAGCTTGTTTCATTTTTTTTTAAACAAGCTTGACACAAGAAAAGGAACTATGCTCTCAACTAACTGATTCATTTTTTAATGAGGTTGACACAGTAAAAGGAAGTATCCTCACACTCACTGATTCATTTTTTAACGAGGTTGACATAGTAAAAGGAACTATCCTCACGGGCCACTAATTCATTTTTTAACGAGGTTGACACAGTAAAAGGAACTATCCTCTTTGATTTGATCATGGCTTCCAACTGGAAGAAACACATGTCAATGGACACACCTTGATCATGGCTTCCAAGAGGTCTTCATCAGAAGGAAGAATAGTTCTCTGGAAGGAACACATGTCAAGGGACTAAAAAATGATAAGAACATTGTGTTCAAATAATCCCATAGAGTTTTCCATGTCAATTACCAGATCTAAGTCAAAGGAAGACGAGCAAACAGTGAGAGGCTCACTTACATTTGTAATTGAAAACATGGGACTAGTTGCCACATAATTAACCCATGGCGGGGTAGATACCACTTTCGTATGAGGAACATTGAGGGATGTCGGATTATTGGTATTCGAATCAAAAATAGGAAACGAAAGCTGGTCTACAGTCACAATATTTCCATTGTGAGGGAAATACATCACGCGAAAGAGTGTCAATACTACAAATTTCATTGCATAGACATAGTCTCGCCCAAGGAGTAAATTGAAATCCAAGGGGCCTCGAACTACCATAAGATCAATACAGACAGTTTTACCTTCCAAAGTAATAGAAAACTTAGGAAGGATCCCTAAAGGTTCACCAATGTTTCTGTTAAAAGGTTTCATATTCTGTGTAATAGGCATAAGTTGAGGGGAACCCAAAGCTTTCCAAGAAGTTGAGGATAAAATACTAACAAAAGCACCATCATCTATCTGTGTGCGGTGTATGTCCCTACCACCAAACTTCACAATGATTTGGAAAGGGATGGAGGAAGGAAGAAGAGTTTCTATCAGTCTATTCCAATCAAAGGAAAAGACCTCAGTACTTGGAGGGGGTTCTGTCGAAACAGGTGAAATTCCCCCTAGCGTAGAAGAATCTGATGTAACAAGAAGAACCTGAGTGGTATGAAGTTCACTCTTTACAGGGAGAATGGGATCGACTGAATGTGAAGTTGGATCGACCACTTGATCAACTAATGGATCATCAACCTAAGTGATATGAGTTTCACTCTCCAATGGAAGAGTGGGATCGAATGTAATTGAAATTAGATCAATCACTCCGTCAGTTGACGGTAGGTTGGGAGAAAGTTTACGGTAACCAATTGGAAATTCTTGCTATGGAACAGTAAGTTTTTCCAATAATTTTGAGGCTTCATCCATGTGAGGGAAAATGTGAGTTTGATGACTTCCTTTGCATGACTTACAAGGAAACCTAACTTTATCCTTTTTCCCAGGAACCTGAATATCACTGATTGATGGATCAATGGAAAGTTGATGGGATTTTTCTGACCATACTTCCAAGACCTTTGGAATACCAAGACAATTGATAAGGAAGTGGTCACCATTACAAAGCCTGCAAGGGTATTTGGGTTTACGATGCATGTTGGAGGTTTCCTCAACAGTACTAACATTTACAGCCATGGTTGGTTGGTTGACTTCTTTATTATCTTTCTTCTTCTTCTTCTTCTTCCCTTTCTTCTTCTTCTTAGTCACCTGGTTACTAGCGTCAAGGCTTTTACCAAGCGAAGAGGAAGAAATGGAGGAATAAATATTAGTCGAAGAAGGTAAAGGGTCAACAGAAGGTTGGTGATGTTGAGATGGTGAACTCTGCTGAGTTGAAGCATCCGATTGAGGTGGAACAATTGGAGTATTCGGGGCCAATGAAGCTGAAAATAACCATATCAGTAAACCTATTTTAAATCCAGGTAATGACAATGTAGCCATATAAGGAGGACCAACATTTCCAAAGCAAGGAAAAGTACTAGGATTCTCGTTAAGAGGGGTTCCTTGGTTGGTAAATTTTGGAACAGTTGCCATTATATTCAACTTCAGTGAATTTTATTAACAATTTAAAACTAAAATTAAAAATTCACAATTCACACCTAACAATTAAAATTCACAATTCACACCTATGGTCTCTAAAAGTAAAAACAAACAAATTAACACGCGCTATCAAATCTAGGAGTCAAACCACACACAAACAGTAACTTCCCGTACTAAAAACACTATTTGGTGATGAAATCCAACATCGTAGAATTTAATACAGAAAGGGCGGTTGGAACAGTTACCCCGACAACCTGCTTAATGAAACAGACTGGCACAAGTTTCTTCACAAAACCATCTCGAGTGAAGAGAACCCCCCAGAGAGTCCAAGTGAGTCTAGTCGACGTCTGCTCCAGGTACAGTGAGATCTTTCCTTCACCATCACCTTAGGAAATAATCTTAAGTTTTTGGACACTAAGGTTACCAAAAATAGCAAATACAACTGGGGGAACAGTCTACGATCCGATCCCACGCGCAAGGGCAGAGTAACAAAGCTCAATCCCCTTGAAGGCTCCTCGACATGGTCAATCC
This sequence comes from Pinus albicaulis, assembly GCA_034641835.2. Lineage (NCBI taxonomy): Eukaryota > Viridiplantae > Streptophyta > Pinopsida > Pinales > Pinaceae > Pinus > Pinus albicaulis. Next base: position 855,433,822 of record CM076575.1, on the reverse strand, counting down.
GAGGTTTACCAACAAGTGACCCCAGGCTCCTCGACAATGGTTAATCCGAGGTTTACCGTTTGTAATGCGCGCAGATCTTCTATCTTTCCCAATGAAACAGAATTGATTGTCTCAAAGGTTCGGACATGATCTCATGATTAACTCCTTTAAGAGAAGCTTCCCAGATTGTACCAATTACAATTGGATTTATTTCCTACCGCAATATTTATCTACTTGTTTGTTTTAGTTGCTTTGGAAAGTTAACTACAACCTATTCCAAAGCACTAATCCTGAGCTAGATTGGTGGAAAGAGCCCTAAAAATGTAAAAATTACTAGATGAATTTTAATTAAGCGCTGTGTTATTTAGGCTGTTATTACTAAAAAGGGTAAATGGATACGAAACCAATGGTGTTATGACCCGACCCAAAACTGAATGCAATCGAATATGATAATGTAATCTTTTCAATTCGATGAATCCTAACTAAAGTAAGGAGAGAGTTTCAATTCACTTCCAACAATGCAAAAAATTGATCACTAAGAGAAAATATAACAAATTCTCCAATGCACTAATTTCATCAAGAAAAACTAATGCAAATCAATTTCAAAACAATTTTTTTACTTTTGTGTTTTTAAAACGAGCATAAATGTTGGCAATATGATGCAGATTGTTGTCCTTGATGGCAACCCACTGAATGAAGATGAAGACATGCGACTGTTGACTTGTGTTGTCCTTGATGGCAATCCACTTGATGAAGCTATTCTTGACTTGATGGACTTGGTAAATGATGTAAATCTGATGTGATATGATGTTTGTTGAACAATATGATGTAGAGAGTTGTTCTTGAATGGCAACCCACCTGATGAAGATGATGGCAACTTACTTGATGAAGTTGTGCTTGATATAATGTCTTGATGAACCTGTTTAAAGATGAAAGTCTGATGTATCTACAGAGAGTACAGAAGGTAATGAAGAAAGGAATTCATTATGGACTAGATCTATGATGAAAAGAGTATGTTTCAAGACATACGCGGATCTGTCTAGGGGAAGTCGCGTATGCACGCGGGAAACAACGTTTCAAGTCGCGTATGGGAAAAAGCACTCATAAAGTGCAAATCCAGGGGTAACCACCATGGTATGGACCCATTGTATCGGGTAATGATTCGTCTAAATGACCCCGTCTAGGAATACCATAGGAAGTAATGTAGTTTTGGGCTCATGGTATTGTTTTGGCTCATGGTATTGAAAAAGGGGCCCGTGGTATTGAAGGCTCGTGGTATTGTTTTGGCTCATGGTATCGAAAAAAGGGGCCCGTGGTATTGAAAAAGGATAAACCTATATAAGGAGAAGAAATTCATTGTGCAAATCATGAGTGTGGGAGCTAGATGTCTGAACTTGAATGAATACTTCTCTCTGAAGTATATCTGAATGGAAAGGGTTATAATTAAATGATAGATCTGAATGTATGATGCTCCAATGAAGAAATGATGAAGAAGGGAATCTAGATCTGGAATATATTTGTATCTGCTAGATCTGTTTATGGAATGCTTAGATCAGAAATGAGGCGAACATCTGTCTAAAGGGTTGAATCTGAACTGAATGTCTGATCTGAAGAAGTATGCAGATCTGAAATGGTTAAAGATCTATACGCTAGTTCGTCGCAGAGGAAGCGCGTATATACGCGGCTTTGCTGAAGAGAAAGCGCATATGCGTAGTGAAATTAATACAGAGGTATACGCTGGTTGATGTGGACGGAAGCCCGTATATACGCGACATCAGTGAAAGGAAAGCGCGTATGCAAAATAGGGTTTACTGAAGCATGGGGTATGAAATCTCTGATCTGATCTGCTCTGTTTTAGCTATCTGTTGTTGATGTTTGACAGTGCTTAAATGTATGGAGAGGGTCCAGTCTGAAAATATGATGAAACGTGACCTGCAAGTTGTGTTCTATTGAAGTTGTTGGATCCAGTGTGAAAATTGATGAAACGTGGTCCATATTGGTTCTGAGGGTTGTAGCCTTCAGTCAGGGGGTCGTAGCTCCCTTCCAGGTGAGGCTGGGAAACGAGAGCAGGGGGTCGTAGCTCCCTTCCAGGAGAGGCTGGTAAACGAGTCAGGGGGTCATAGCTCCCTTCCAGGAGAGGCTAGTAAACGAGTCGGGGGGTTGTAGCTCCCTTCCAGGAGAGGCTGGTAAACGAGCGCAGGTGGGTGCCTGCGTGCTAGTAGAGTCTGCGCCAGCACATATGTTGTAAGATGTTTTCTCTATAATAAAATATTGAAGGCTGAGCAGCTGCAGCGGTGGTTTTCTCCCGACTTGGGTTTCCACCTAAAAATCCTGGTGTTCATGTGTGATGCTTTGTGTGATGGTTTATTCTGTTGTTACTACACATGTTTACTGATAACTTAACATCATATGGATGAATGTTGCAAAGAACTAAGTTAATAAATATCTGCATAATTAGATCTCTGCTAATACGCGAGTTGTATGAAGGATATCCGCGTGTATACGCGAGTTCACTAAAGGAAAGTAGCGTATGGGTTTTAAGGAATGAAAAAGTACAAAGTTTTGAATATGCAGTAAATACTGATTCACCCCCCCCTCTCAGTATTTTTCCCAACAATTGGTATCAGAGCAGGTCCTTCTGCAGAAGCTTGATCGCTTGAAGGAGATCCGTTGCAATGGGAAGTCAAGAAGGAGTAATGTCTATAAAGCCACCTCTATTCAATGGAAGCAATCTGATATTCTGGAAGGTACGAACAAAAGCGTATCTGCAAAGTCTTGGTGCAGATGTATGGGCAATCGTGGAAGAAGGTTATCAATACCCAGCAAGTATTCCTACTGATGCAGCAGAAAGGAAGAAGTATGAAATCAATGCCAAAGCAGTGAATGTCTTGTTAGGAAGCATGTCTGAATCAAAATTTTCTAAAGTGATGCAGCTACATTCAGCAAAAGAAGTATGGGACAAAATCATTCTAAGCTATGAAGGAGACACAAAGGTAAAAAGTGCAAAACTCCAAACTCTTAGAATTGAATATGAAAATTTGAAGATGCATAGTGGTGAAAGTGTTGCCAGTTTCTTTCTTCGTCTAGATGATATTGTAAATCGGATGAGAAATTTGGGTGAAACCATAACTGATACTACTCTGGTAGAAAAAGTCTTAAGATCCTTGACTTCAAGATTTGACTCTAAAGTTTCAGCTATTGAAGAAAGGCAAGATCTGCAAACACTTACTATTGTTCAATTACATGGTATTTTGACTGCTTTTGAAATGAGACAAGGAGGTCCTTCTCAAATCAGAGAAGTTTCTTTTAAGGTGTCTGCAAAAGGAAAGGTAAAGGAAGTTGTCAAAGAAACCAGCTATATATCTGATGAAGAAGAAGCGAATTTCGTGAGAAAACTCCAACTAGGAACTGGAAGATTCAAAGGTAAGCTTCCCTTCAAATGTTTTGAGTGTGGAAAAGTTGGTCACTATGCTGCTAAATGTCCTTATAAAGAAAAACATGGTAAAGGAAAACAATTTGAAAAGAGGAAGAGTTATTATGCAAATGAAGATGATGATGAAGTGTCCAGTGAAGATGAAGAAGATTCTGACCAAGCTCTACAAGTGCTCATGGAAAAGAAGCAAAAGAAGAAGGTTACTCGAGGAAAGGAGATACCTCATAAATCATGTATAGCAAAAATTGAAGAAGATGAAATAGATTCTGACGAAGCTCTACAAGTGCTCATGGCAAAGAGGAAAAAGAAGAAGGCTACTCGAAGCAAGGAGATATCTCAGAAAATTGAAGAAGATGAATCTGATAGTGATTTGGGCCCTTGTAATCTTCTTTGTGCAAGCAATGGTGTAGAAAGTGAAAGTAAAGTTGTGGATCTAGAACAAGCTATCAAGATCAAAGTTGAAGAACAAAAAAAGGAAATTGATAAAAAGATTCTATCTACAAAGAGATGATCTCTCAAATGAAAGATCAAATAGAAATGCTGAATGGATAGGTGGACAAGTATCAAAGGTTTCATACTTATGCATCCAATCGTATTAAAGAAATAGAAGCAGAAATCAACGATCTAAATGTAGATCTCGAGAAATCAAGCAAGAAGAATGCAGGACTTGAAGTTGAAATCATCTTTCTACAAACAGATCTTGAAGCATCAAATAAGAAGAATGAAGAACCTCTGTCATTTGAAAAGGAAGGCCTTGAAGAAGAAATCATCTCTCTCAAAGAAGATCTGGAAAAATCAAATAAGAAGAATGAAGAGCTGCAACAAACATGTGAAGAAAACGAAAATTGGTTGAAAGAAGAGATTCTAAATCTGAAGGATCAAGTAGAAGATGGAAGAAGGAAAGAAGAAAGCTTGACGAAGCAATGTCAAGCCTTGGAAGTTGAGGTAAACATTCTCAAAGGTAAATTAGAAGAAAAGGTTAAACTTTTGAGGTTTCAAGATAGTACTAACATTTTGGACAATATTCTGAGTAATCAAAGGTCTCCTGCTATCAAACTTGGTCTTGGTTTCCATGAAACTATTAAAGGAGAATCTAGCTCACAAGGAAGTGCTAAAAATTCAGAGGATGTCAATACAAAACCTGAAGTGTTGAAAGAAACAAAAGGTCAACCAACAATGATGAAATCTCAAAGGAAATCAGTCAATAAAGTTGAATGCTTTAAATGTCATAATTATGGGCATGTTGCAGCAAATTGCAGGAGCAGATCATTTCAGCCTCAAACAAACAGTTCCTACATAGAAAGGTACTCTGGTTTCTTCAAAGGATATTGTTTTTCATGTAACAAGTATGGACATAAAGCAGTTGATTGTAAAAGGAGGAAGATTAGAAATACTCATTATGATTCTTATGCTTATTTCTCTGGACACATGAGATGTTATTCTTGTAACAAGTATGGACATGTAGAAAAAGAATGCAGGTTGAACAGATATGAGAAATTGGATAACTTCCAGCACACCAATAGAAAGTTCAAACAAATTTGGAAAAAGATGGAGGACCGATCAGAAACGTAGGGAATTTCGACCCTACTGTAGTCATACGCTTCTGAATCTTACTTCTCTTATTGATTGCAGGAATGATGTGGGACACATTATGAGATTTAGTAATGTATCGTCACAGGGGGAGCAATGCATGATGACTCTCATGGTTGATTTGATTATTCTGGTTATGTTTACTTCTGATAGCACATCTGATGTGGAAAGGACAGGTACAGGAGGTAAAAGCTCAGGAGGAAATGAAGGAAGATGAAAATTTTCTATACTTCACTTTCCATACGCGGGTTATATTAACAAAAGTCGCGTATACACGCGAGTTTCATCAGACACAGTCGCGTATGCATTGATGATAAGAGAATTTATATGCTAGCTGAAGATCTGGAGCAGAGGTTCAGGGGGAGCATCAGTCTGATTGTTAATAACTGTATTATTGACTTTGTATCAGCTTAGTTTCTCAGTTCTAAATAATGATGATATGATACATGGTTTCTTGTGTTGAAGATTGTGGATGAGTCCTGTTTGCTTGTTGATGAAGAGTATTCATTGTTGAGATGAAAGTCCTATAATTCGGAGATAAGGGTAGCCCATGCAGATATTGTTGCTGATGAACGTGTTCAAGTTAGAAAGGAGCACTGGTCCAGGGGGAGTAGCAGGTTGAATACTAATGATTGCATTGTTGGCAATATGACTGCTTATTCTTTGGTTTTTGTGATACTCATGCTCAAATGATGATGACTTGGTACATGGTTTATTATGATGAGAATTTGAGCCCTGGTTGCTGATAAATGTTGTTCTGGTATGATAAATCTCTCTTGGAAAGATTGTATTGATGCGACAAAGGCTTGGTTTCTAATGTGCTTATGCTACAACCGTTGGATGACGCTTGAAGACACAACTACATTGTTCTATCTATTTGTACTCCAGGGAAGCATTCAAATATCCCAGAAAGAAGTTGAACACTATATTTTTCTCACAGAGGATCAGATTTGGTTAAAATTTAGAAGATGGAATTGGATACGCGGGTTTCCTGAAACACAGTCGCGTATATACGCGAGTTCATGCACAGAAAACCGCGTATGTCTGATTGCTGACAATTTTCTGTTTGGAGTCAGCTCTCTTCAGCACAGTTGCAGTGCTGTTTGGTATCTCTGATATTGTTTGGTATCTCTGGTGGTGTTCCAGTTCTCATAATTCTATTTCTAATGTTTTGATAAAGATGCCTTGATGATTTGTTGGTGAAAGTGTTCAGGATGCACAAACTAAGGGGGAGCCTTAGTCATATGGAAAAGATGCTTGGATGCACAAATTCAGGGGGAGCATTAGCTTTGCTGAGTATAATGCATTGTTGGCATTATGATGATTCTGAAATATGTTCTTTGAAGTCTTTCTGGTATTGGTCATAAATGGTCATATTTGTAATTTGATGAAAAGGTGTTGTTGAGACCCATGATGTAAAATTGTAATTTTCAGTCATGTAAGGACTTGTCAAATTTGTAAACCCACTTGGTTGGGTAGCTGAGTCTAATTTTGTAAACCCACTTGGTTGGGTAGCTGAGTTGAAATGTGTAAACCCACTTGGTTGGGTACTTGAGTCTCTTATGTAAATCCACTTGGTTGGATATTTGATGTAAGTATGAGTCTTTGGTGATAGGAAGTTCATAGAGTCATGTAATTTATTGAAAAATATGTTTTGAACTCAGGGGGAGCTTGGTCACTTCAGTATATATCAGATCTGCAAAACGCTTCTTCCACATGAGGAGAAAAGGGGGAGAGTATGTTGGTATTTGATCCGCCCTTTGCCCTTGATGTCAAAGGGGGAGAGTGACATGGTGTTTGAATGAAGAGAAAGAATGGTGTCAAAAATGGAGAGAGTGACATGGTGTCATTTTATTCTTAATGTACCTATCTGTTGTGGTAACCAAACACCATCGTGGTTGCCATCAAGTCCAAAGGGGGAGATTGTTGGCAATATGATGCAGAGTGTTGTCCTTGATGGCAACCCACTGAATGAATATGAAGACATGCGACTGTTGACTTGTGTTTTCCTTGATGGAAATCCACCTGATGAAGCTATTCTTGACTTGATGGACTTGGTAAATGATGTAAATCTGATGTGATATGATGTTTGTTGAACAATATGATGTAGAGAGTTGTTCTTGAATGGCAACCCACCTGATGAAGATGATGGCAACTTACTTGATGAAGTTGTGCTTGATAGAATGTCTTGATGAAAATCTGATGTATCTACAGAGAGTACAGAAGGTAATGAATAAAGGAATTCATTATGGGCTAGATCTATGATGAAAAGAGTATGTTTCAAGACATACGCGGATCTGTCTAGGGGAAGTTGCGTATGCACGTGGGAAACAACGTTCCAAGTCGCGTATGGGCAAAAGCACTCATAAAGTGCAAATCCAGGGGTAACCACCATGGTATGGACCCATTGTATTGGGTAATGATTTGTCTAAATGACCCCATCCAGGAATACCATCGGAAGTAATGTAGTTTTGGGCTCATGGTATTGTTTTGGCTCATGGTATTGAAAAAGGGGCCCGTGGTTTTGAAGGCTCATGGTATTGAAAAAGGATAAACCTATATAAGGAGAAGAAATTCATTGTGCAAATGATGAGTGTGGGAGCTAGATGTCTGAACTTGAATGAATACTTCTCTCTGAAGTATATTTGAATGGAAAGGGTTATAGTTGAACGATAGATCTGAATGTATGATGCTCCAATGAAGAAATGATTAAGAAGGGAATCTAGATCTGGAATATATTTGTATCTGCTAGATCTGTTTATGGAATGCTTAGATCTGAAATGAGGCGAACATACGCCTGAGGTTAAATACGGGCGAGATATCGATATGAAGAAGTATGCAGCTGCGAAATGGTTGAAGATCTATACGCTAGTTCGTCGTAGAGGAAGCGCGTATATACGCAACTTTCTTTGAAAGAGAAAGCGTGTATCTGCTTGATGAAATTAATACGGGGAGGTATACGGTTGATGTGGACGAGAAGCGCGTATATACGCGACATCGGTGAAAGGAAAGCACGTATGCAAACTAGGGTTTGCTCAGAGAGGGAGGATATTGAAATCTACGATCTGATGTAGCTGTTTTAGCTATACGGTATTTGATGTTTATTTGTGCTTAAATGTATGGAGAGGTCAGTCTGAAAATATGATGAAATGTGGCCTGCAAGTTGAGTTCTATTGAAGTTGTTGGATCCAGTGTGAAAATTGATGAAACGTGGTCCATATTGGTTCTGAGGGTTGTAGCCTTCAGTCAGGGGGTCGTAGCTCCCTTCCAGGTGAGGCTGCTAAACGAGAGCAGGGGGTCGTAGCTCCCTTCCAGGTGAGGCTGGTAAACGATATCAGGGGGTCGTAGATCCCTTCCAGGAAAGGCTGGTAAACGAGTCAGGGGGTCGTAGCTCCCTTCCAGGAGAGGCTGGTAAACGATCGCAGGTGGGTGCCTGCGTGCTGGTAGAGTCTGCGCCAGCACATATGTTGTAAGATGTTTTCTCTATAATAAAATATTGAAGGCTGAGCAACTGCAGCGGTGGTTTTCTCCCGATTGGGTTTCCACCTAAAAATCCTGGTGTTCATGTGTGATGCTTTGTGTGATGGTTTATTCTGTTGTTACTACACATTTTTACTGATAACTTAACATCAGATGGATGAATTTTGCAAAGAACTAAGTTAATAAATATCTGCATAATTAGATCTCTGCTAATACGCGAGTTGTATGAATGATATCCGCGTGTATACGCGAGTTCACTAAAGGAAAGTAGTGTATGGGTTTTAAGGAATGAAAAAGTACAAAGTTTTTGAATATGCAGTAAATACTGATTCACCCCCCCCCCCCTCTCAGTATTTTTCCCAACAACATCTAAATTCAAATCAAAGAAAACTGATCTAAATCTACGATTAATTTTTCATAATGTAAACTATGTAGCTGTAATCTATGCACAATTCACTCATATTCTGAAAATGAGAATTCTAATAATGAAAATGTGATCTATGCAAGAGAATTCTCAAACACAAGATGATTCTAATCTAATCTAAGAACCAATCAAGTGCAAGTAAAGAAAATTGGATGAGAGTTCCAAAGATCAAAAAATAAAAACACTCAAAGGCGATTAACACTCATATACAATTTAGCCCCACCCCCCCCCCCCGGCGAATGAGGGGGAATTTTTTTTTGCAAAAACAAAAGAAAAAAGATGCAAAATTGTGAAAATACTGAGACAAACCTCCAAGTAATGACCAAAGGAAATCAAATTAAGAATTCTCAAAAAAGAGACTCAAAACACCCAATTAACTTAACGGAGATTGATGAGATGAAATATTTGTTGAAAGAAACTCATAAACAAGGCTTTTTGACAGAAAAATACATATCTAGGTAGATGCTAAGAATCCTAAATCAAATATAAACTAAGCTGAAAGAAGAAATATAAGTTTTTCAAGACTTTTAACAGGGTCTGCAACAATGTGTGGTCCCCAGAAAAGTTCAAGAAAAACAAAAAAGACTTCAAAACTTTCAAAGAAAAGTAAATCTAAGTTACCCAAGCCCGTACAAATAAATCAAAAATTAGAAAAGCATTTTCTCAAATCAAAACAAAGGAAAATAAAAAAAAATTCTTTCCCCAGTGGAGTCGCCAATTTTTTGGCCGGATAAATCGATCTTGCAGACAAGATCAATCTCCCTAGTGTCAGAAGAAAATCTAGCAACAAACGAACAACTAAGTTTATCTTTCTCTAAATATATTCGTTTTACAAGTAAATTCTATAAAGGTGTCGATCCTACCTTAGATCCAAATGCTTATTTGCAACCATAGTTCTTCCGTCGCATCAGTAGTTCTTCCGTCGCAACAATAGTTCTTCCGTCGCAACAATAGTTCTTTCGTTGCAACAAAGTGTCGTCTTTCGTCGCAAAAAAGTGTCGTCTTTAAATACCTGCAATCATAAACAAGAAAATATTAAATAGCACCTGTATTAAAAATAATTATAAAACATACCTATCATAGTGATCAAGGAATCTATGAAATAAACGATCAAACGACAGCCTATTGAAAGAAACAATCGAACAACAATTTATTGAGAAAAAAAACTTGATTGTATTAACTTTGAAATAATAGAAGAACCTTACAACCTTAGAATTAATGTTGAACAGGCCTTCCTGGGTTCCGAAGCAGGATTTTCCTCTACTTTGATAAGTCTTGCACTCTTCCTCCAGGAGCACATAGAGGTATGTGATATTTCCTCACAAAAGCTCAACAGAAAGGAGTCTAAATCTCAACAGCACTTCACCTCAATCACACACTAAATATTGAACTCCCCTTGAGGCTACCCAATGCCTCTTTTTATATTGTAGATGAGGAGGTTAGGGTTCCACCTATGAAGGGATATAATCCTCCTTTAAATGGATAGGCTTCTCACATCAAGGGGTTAGCTCCTTAAGGTGTGGGATGCGTGAGCCTTACAAGAGCGTACTCACCCCCAAAAAATCTCATCCATAAGCTTCTAGAATTGACCAAAAATCATCTTTTTCCCTTTACTTTCTCACCCTTTTGACTTTGACAGGGGTACGTAATAATTACATAGAGAAACTGCGTTCTGGAACATAGGTAAGCTTCACATTACCTGCGTACCCCAGCCAGGAATGCACGTAAGCTTCAGATTACCTGCATACCTAGGGTTTTGGAGTTTTTTAGGGTTTTTTTCCTGTGTTTAGGGCTTGACATGAGGATTAGAGGTTGTAAGACTTGTAGAGGAGGTAAGTATGAGTGAAAATGGGCCCATATAGTCAGTAGAGTTTTTAGTGAAATAGATGGACAAATGCTCTATAAGCTCGGTGGACAACTATGGGTTGAGTTACTAGTTTTGGAAGCCTTGGTTGGAAAATGATCTAGAATCCCTAGGTGGGTTGAGTTACTATTCCTAGGATCCTTGGTTGGATAAACGCTCTGGAAGCCTTGTAACATCTGGGGTTGAGTTACTAATCCTGGAAGCCCTGGTTGAGTGTTGACGTGGTTTTGCCTCTGGAAGCCATGGATTGATTATGATTTATTTGTTTGACTAGATCCCATATTCAGGCTTGGAATATGGCATGGGGGTGATTGGTTGAAGTGAGACTTGGATCAACCAATCTATTGTCGGATGGAACGTGGAAGTCCCATCTCTGGTTGGTTTCTACATTCTGTAATGAAGAGCTCATTCCTCTGGTATTTGGTATGAAAATGTACTAGTTTATGTATGTATTTTATTGTTGCTTTATCTATTAGTGTAAATTCTTAACGCAAGTGTACGAAAAGATATCACTTTATCTATGCGTGACAAACAACCATAACAAAAAATATGGCTTCTTAACTTCCTTAGATCTGCAATAGATAATCGAAACAAATGTTTCCAGAAACCCAATCTATGTCATAAAAGTAGCTAAACGGTAAAAATAAATAAGAAAATACTCCAGATATCCATTGGAAAAGGCAAGATATATAAATAATTTGATTTGTATTAACACCTGGGAGGGGAACAAATAATGATATTACCAGTCCCCGTTATTGGGTCAAATCCAGCAGTTTCTCTCTCTCAATGGTGTAGAAAACCCAAGATGTGTTGAAATGTATGGGAGCTCAAGAAGTAAGAAAATAGTAGCAACAATTAGAATTATCAAAGCACGGCAATGAAAGTGATAAAAGTGAATAATGAATGGAAAACCCTCATATTTATAAAAAAAATATTGAGTTATCCTCGATAATGGCGAATAATAAAATATTATTAACCAAGATCTAGATCAAACTGCTTGGAATATTTTATTATATTTCGTTGGAGTGAAAAGGAATTTAAATTGGTTAAATACCTTTATTTAGAAATAATAATAAAATAAATTATTTATTTATCATTTCAAGAATGGGGTTAAGGAATAATTTAACAAATAATGATTTGTTTAATTATTTCTAGGTGATTTAGTCAAATTCTATAAGGAATAATAACTAATTAATTATTTAATTAACTATTCCTAGAGAAAAAATAAAAAAAAATAATGGTTTATCTAATTATTTTTCATAATTGGGTTAAATATGACCAGGAATATTATTTAAAAAATGGTTTAATTAATTATTCCTAGAGGAAAATAAAATAAATAATGATTTATTTAACCTCATGGGGTTTCTGGTTTGAACCAGAAATAACTTAATAAAATATGGTTTATAGAATTATTTCTTATAGTGAAAGAAATTTTAATATGGTAAATTTAGTCTTACATGGTGAACTTCGATCCATATAATTGTAAATGGTTAGATGAACAAAAATTGGTGTAATAGATTTCTCCCCAATGTGCGAGCGTTAGGAGCTAATCGTATAACCGAAGTATGTTGTAAGAACACAATCACTAGACACTGAAGGGGAGTCAGATGGAGAGAGATACATAGACGGAGTGAAGCGAGAGAGGACGATAACTAAGGGGGCGAGACCTAAAAATGATATAAGTATCCTTTAATGTTTGGGTACCTATTCTTAGTGAGCTGGGGGAGGCATACCTATGCCTGCCGAGATGAAAAAGTACAAATAATGGTGCACCCAGAAAAATAGGGTTGAGCTATAAAGTAAATGATAAATGGAACATGACATGCTAGCATAAAATGGGATAGCCAGAAATATAATGGATCCCACATACATACTGCACTTGGGACAACAACCAAGACTTAATATAATAATATCTGAGTACATGAGACATAATAACAGCCAAAGAAGCCCTCATAAATAGGAAAGGGCTCTGAAAATATGAATGGACCATCTAAGTGATACATGCATGCTATAGGCGCTGCAAGTGGCTAGAACCAAATCCATCAAATCCGTGGAGCTTCATCTGAGGTTGTAGCATAAAATTAGGTCATCTCGGCATGTGGGGTGGCTACCTGAAGGGCCACCCCCTCATGAGGTCTGAAACATCTCACACACACCCGAGAATCATTGGGACAATCTGGCACTGGATCACCAAACCATCAAGTATACGAATCTCGATCACGCTGAAGTGGAGCATATGAGAAAGAATTTAAGTCAAAGGGCAATGAGGAGTCCCTTTGCCTGATCTGAGGCAATGAACAAGAATAGAAGTTGGAACCAAGTTACACCACCCTCTAGACTTTTCTTCTGGAATGAACGTGCTAATGTCGATAGAAGGAGGTCCGCCATAGGTGAGGCAATGAGGAATCCCCAACTAAGGCATGAGGGATAATAGTAGAGTGACTGATGGACTGAAGCTAGGGATGATGATGGAATGGGAGATACTTAGTAGAAAACAAACGACTTCCCTTGTTAGAGCATAAAAATCATGGATGATCTAGCAGCAACAAACTCGACTCCTAAGGGCATGGGAGACTGGATGATTGGAGGCCAAAATGGGCGATAGGAGAGAGGTACAAGGAAAAAATGGATGGAATATTGTAACAGGAGGCAAAGGGACTTAGGAAAGACTCCATGAATGTGATGGTGACTAAACTCGGTCTCTAATCAAGGGTGGCTCGATGAGGCTCCCACACAAAATCGGCCTGGTTGGGACCATAAAAGCATGAGAAAAATATGGTTACTCATGTCTAAAATCGACACACACGTTGACAAGTATGAAGGAAATGTGGTGCCCCAAGTATATGTAGCGCAAGTCAAGAAATATGATTTTGAGAGGCAGTGAAGTGACCCTTCTTGGAAAAATGGCTTCGAGGTGAAGTATCAAATTACCAAAAACAAAAGGGTGCCCATTTTAGAGCTTGGTGAGAGCTTTCCAAATTTGCTGACAGTTCGTCAAACCGAGCTACGGTTTGGTCGCAATTGGTGAAAGAAAAATTATGGTTTTTCTTTTAATAGGATGATTTCCATATAATTTGATTCATTTTCTAGTAGAGCTATGGTGAATTTAGTGAGGAGGATAAGGCCCTAAATCTTGTGGCATTCATAGCGGACAATGCAATAGTTGGAATTGAGATCCATCAGCTGCAGGTAGGTGGCCTAACCTTACTCTTCATTTTTAGCAGTTTATTTTTTCAGATTAGGTGCCCAGAGCCCAAGAACATCACCCTGCCCATCTCTATGTATGAATAACACTTATTGGGACCTGTTCTGTGAGTTAGCTCACATTTTCTGGAGGGGAAAATTGCGGGCTAGAAGGTACAGGGTTGGGAAACTGCGAATTGGCTAGAAAGGTGGGTTTTGACCTATTTTTTGGCTGAAATATGGGACTTGATATTTTTTATGCAGTTTTCCTTCCTCTTATTGAAAAACATGTTAGGTTTGTGCATATATGAAAGAGCTAAAGATCAAATAGAGAGAAATATATTTGGATGAACTATGTTCCAAGATCCAGGGGGATCACGTAGTCTGAGGCATATTAGCGAGGTACTGGATTCTCAAGATGATTGAGAATCCACTGATGAGGGCAAGGGAGCCCTTTCTATCTAGGATAGTCAGATATTAGGATCCAGACCAGGACACCTTTGTAGTGCAGGGGCAACAGATCAAGCTGACCATACAAGACATTTACTTCTTGACCAGAGTACTGACACTAGGGGTGGTGGGAGATATACATTTGGTGTTACAGCAAGGGTAGAACAGGTTAGCCCCCTATGAATTTTTTGACAAGAAAACAGGGGGCTAAAATGTTTTTGAGCCTTCAAGGAATGCATTTCCTCTGAAAGCACATCATCCTTGAAGCCTCCTTGTGTATTTTTCCTTTGATAAATCCTCACTGCGGTTTCCATGAGAAAATACTCTCTGTTTGTGAAGAAGAATGCCCAAAAGGCCCCATTCTCCCTTCATTTCAATCTGCCTAAGCCTCTGTTTTCATCACCTTTTCCCCTTCTACAAATGCCTCTAATTCCTCACTTACCCTTTAAATAAACCCCAATCCCCTTTTAAACCCCTCAAATACCTTTTGTTTGGCTTAATACTCCCTTTTTCCCTCTACCGAATCCCTCTTTCAGCCTTAAAAATCCTCTTTTTTGGCTTAAAAAATCACTTTTTACTTTGTAACAAGCTTAGCACATTTCGGCCAGCCCTCTTAACCACTTCCCCACCATATTCCCTGCGCCCAAGACCAAGTTCTTAAGGCCCAAGTGCTAATCACAATCGAAAGAATCACCGAGTGCGCAAGTTCTTTGTTATGTTCGAAATTCCCCGATGCTAGGTCTTTTTCATTATGGACCACGAGCACATTCTTGACTGTAGATATTTCAAAGATCCGACGGTCAGCACTAAACTCTACACGCGCTGGTTTCCTCTCTCCTCTCAACCTTCGATTACCCAAGAGTCGTCAATATGTCTCCAGATCGGACGATGGTCACTCAATCGCACCATCGCACTCGCCCAATCCCGAATCATTGGCCCTTCTGATTCTCGCGCCCCGATTGGATCTGAGTCGTCCATCCCACTCGATCCAACGGCCCAGATTCATCCTCACTCTGTCCTTGTGCCCCCGGTTGGTCACCCCCAACCCAATCTCCATCGTCGATCTCTGCAGATCTGACGGCCAGTATTAAACCCACCATTGACTTTTCATCGTTTAACTGACCGCGCATCTCCCCTGATCGCGCTCCATCCTCTTCTGTCTGATCTCTTTGCTACAGATCCAACAGCCCACAGCAATATCGCGTTCATTTTTTTTCCAAAGTTTAACAACTCAGATCTGCGAGATATGGGTGGTTTCAAAACGCTATGTGTCGCTCAGTGACGTATATTGCATTTTTTTGGGCAGATTTCAAAACCATTTTTCCGCAACGCGATACAGGCTTCTTTTCTCGTCTAAAACCGTTTTCCTCCCTTTTTTCCCCCATGCCTCCATATTCAATCTCATTCGTCCATTGATTCCTAATCAACGGTCCATATCCCATCTCACATTTCCATTACATCTTCTCATCGCGCGATCATAGAATTCCATCGGACCATCACAGCCGTCGATCTCCTTTTGAGATCTAACAGTCCAGGATAAATCACCCTCTGCTATTTCTGGGTCCCACCATATCAGCTCATTTCATCGCATTTTTTCTCATTTCCTTTATATTCCATCCAAAGGTCGAATCATATGTTTTACATTGAAAAACCTTTGTGATCTGCCTGCATTAAAATTTTAAATGTTTTACGTCAAATATTATACCATCCCACCTATCATCACAACTTTAATGTTTTACATTAAGTTTGTTGCATTTTTTCCAACCTTCTAAGGTCATTCGGCAATTCATTCATCACCGTCGATCATCGCCCCTTGCCCTGATCGAATGGTCCACATGCATTCGTCCACCAAACCTCCATTTCACTGCATTTTTCACCTATTTTCCCTACAGCCATTGTTTCCACAGTTGCGCCACTATTCCTCCAGGCCTTCACAACATCCCTTCCACCACCTCTAGGTTTTATAATTGGTTTATTTTATTATGCAGGGATCACAAGAGTGATGAATTCATTCTGCTTCCACAGTAACAGTCACTGTTACTGAAATTGCAGAGTGAATTTTACAGTAGCAGCGAAGGGTATCATCAGCAGGGATTAAAAGGTATTAAAGCCCATAATTGAAAATTAAATGGTTTAATCCATGATCAAAGAATTAAGGCACAGTTTGAATATTAAAGAGCACATGAAATAAGAAATATCTGTGCTTCAGCAGCAGCAGTACATTCTCTCAGACAGTACACCTCCGACAGAAGTATCCATGCCTCCCCAAGCTCCCAAAGGCCATTTTCTCTGACAGAAAGCTTCCAAAGACTATCAAGACAACAATAATGGAAACATGGAAACCCAGAAGACCTTCAGTCACCTTAAAATATTCAGAATCCAGAACAGAGTGCCTTACAGATAGAAAGGACTTTAAAGAACACATTCGATGGTCAAAATCGACCTGACAGAGACTTTGAACCAGACTACAGGGTATAGTGCAGAGCTATTAAGCAGAGTGGGCGTGGATACTTCATCCACTCTGCCTTAATGAATCCATTAAATTCACATCTACTGCTGCTATTATTCATTCTCCTATAAGATCCCCAAAGAACATATTGTAAAAGGTTGTTGTTGTTGTAGTTGTTGTTAGAGGGTTTCATTTAGCTGTTAGAATAGTTTTGGGGGGAGTAGTTGAGTAGTTTGTAATGTAGTAGGCTGGGAGGAGAAAGTTTGGACTGTAATCAGCCATTGAGCTCAGTGTATGTGACTGGTTTTGCATCAATTAATCAAGTAGTTTTCACAGGATACTGGTCTATTATTACGGGTGATGTTTCACTTATTACATTGTTTTATTACATTATTCATGATGTTCATTTTGTCTTCTGGTACACATCAGAAATCTAGCACAGGATATACCCTTGCATGGTACCCTATGTTTCTGCTCTCCCTACCTTTGATGTTTTCTGCTGATAGTGAATCTAAGGGAAAATTCATGTAATTTAACCAGTGTAGTAGCTGTTATTCACTGCTAGTTGATGTGTGAATTTGGGGTTTGCTGCTTAGTTGTTCTTGTTGGGTTTGAGCTGCAAGAATTGGGATGCCAGGGATTTATTGTGAGCCATGTCCACTGGGGTCCTTTTCAAACAGATTGGCCTTTCAAAGATCTCTTGAACTAGTGTCAAATCATTGAAGGTTGAAAGTCCTTCTCTGACCTTAGGCCTAGTTCTGTGTTTAAATCTTAAGTGTTTTTCCTTTGAGAGTATTGTTGAAGAAGATCTAGAGTTAGATGACCTCCATTCTACTATTAAGCTGCCCTTTGTGTCTCTCCTTCTCTCCTTAATGTTCCATTTCACCATCTATTTTAAAGATCCTTTAGTATAGATGACTTTCCCTTTGGAACCTTGGCTAGTTGTTTTGCAAGTAATTTCCTTTCATGACTCCATAGCCCAATGGATGGCACATTCCTAACCTATCCTTTTTTACCGAAACGTCCTACTGCCTTGCTCCTTTCCTTCCATTACCTTCTCAGTTAATGATCTCTTACTCAACCCAACAACCAACCAAATCATTTAAAACCCCCCTCTGTGCTTCATACCTAGCCTAATACCTCATTTTGAGCTTCAAAGATATATCATTCTTTTCCTTATTGGAGAGATCCCTCTCCGGGTCCAGGAGGGCTAGATCCTAGGGCCCCAAAGTGGTTGTGATGTTGTCCAGTATTTTGGTCTTGCCAATCTGGCCAAAACACTAGAAACCCAACATAATGGCGACTCCACTGGGGAATAACTCAGACCAATGCCTTTAGATTGGTATTTCATTGCTGGTGGTGGAAAACATTCTGTTTCAAGTATCCAAATTCATCCACCTGGTGACTCCACACCCTATAATTCCTAAAATACCTAATGACTCCACTGGTAGAAGACTCTGAACTGGTTGAGAATATGAAGTGACCTTCTTTGCAGAAACATGGATCCAAACATGGACAGAGATGCAAAGATAGATGCTTTGGCAAACAAATTAAACGGAATGGAAAGCATGTTTGGCGAAGTGCTGGAAATGTATATGGCTAATTTGAATGCAAATGTTGATTATTTAGAACAGCCCATGCATTTTCCAGAGCAAGGGCCAACTCCAGACCTAGATAATGAGCAAGACATGTATGATGATTCGGGTCTGGAGTTTTCTCTTGCTCTGGAAAGTTCTCGAGAAGAGGCTCAGGAATATATCCTGCCTCTAGATCAGTTCGTACAAGAAATAGAGGACTGTTGTTATTCTGTCTGTGTTAAAAAATAAATTCCTTCGTTGACAAAAGAAGAGATGGACTGAACATTAAACACGCAGTCCACCTCTGAAATCTTTTACAGAAATGATACAGATCCATTAAACTCCTCTGTGGATCAGAATGAAGAAAGACTTGATGAGAATCCGACAAGTTTGATTGGTGACATTGCTTACGATTATGAATTTCCTAGTTATGATCTGTTTGATGATGATTGTTTACAGAAGGAAGCTGAGCTTATAGAACCATCATCGGTAGACTCATGGGAGGAAAGTCAAGGCCAACAACTCTAGAGAAGCAATGAACCAAGTCAGCCTATCTATGACACTGATGGGGAAAGTTATGAAAGCATCGTAACGGATGAAGATTCAATAAATTTTTACTCTATTGCACGACAGACCATCAGTCAGGGATTCCATGTATTTGGAAACCAGCAGCCTTTCACTTTGGAGGATGAGGAAGAAAGAAAAGAAGAGATTTTTGAGCATGATAAAAGTAAGGAGCCTTATCTTGAAAAAGAGGAAGCGATAGAACATATCCCTGCTAAAAAATACATGGATATTTTCACAGAGCTCAGCCCATTAGATCAGAATATATCAGAGCTCCAAGAGGACACAGCTGCAATATATGATGAGTCCTCCAGTTCAGAAAATGAAGAAGATGAAGGAGATTCTCTTTCTCAAGAGAGTCTTATTCTTGATCCAGTGGTAGAAGAAGAAATTTTGGTTGAAGCCTGCCTACCAAATATTCATCACCAGGTATCATTTCATGATCCTTATGTCAATTTCCTGCAAATATTTGAAGAAGGATCAAAGGTCTTTTTGAGAAGCATGTTGTAGACAGCAAGAAAATTTTTAAAAGCTGTTGTTAAGAAACAAAAAGACTGGGAGCAGCCCTACCTATCCAGCATGCTCAAGGATCTGAGCAAGAAGGATCATTCATGGGATCACTTGATGGACTGGTTGCATTATAAGAGAATGTTTGTAAGCTAGACTTGTGAATATGTCAAGTTAGAGTAGGTAGGTAGGAAAATCTCAATAAAGCTCAGTCTGTGAGCATTTAGTTACTTGTTTAAAATTTCTGCAAAGTGTCAGTCCATGAGCAGTTTTGTCTTTATGCCATGGTCCACAGCAAGCCAGATAGTCTAATCCTAGCTTGACTATTTTTGAATTTTTGTCTTCGAATATAGAGAAGAAGTCTGCTAGATAGTTTAATCCTAGTAGACATTAGTTTAGGTAGAGAAAATATGAGGCCAATAGTTTAATCTGGTCTCATGGAGTAATAAGGGTAGAAATAGAATAGATTTATTTTCCTGTTTGAAAAAATTGATGATGTAAAGGGCCTGCTAGTCCAAATGCACCCAGAAGAAAAATTTTAAGACTATAGTCTAGGTAGGTAGTTGTTTGGGAGAGCGTTTCTGCTGATATAATGTCTTCGTGATTTGTGGTAGTTGATCCAAGAAATAAAATGGATGTGTCAAGTACCAAGCATATAGTCTACTCCAAAGATCATTTTATGAATTCTTGACTCCTTCAAGAAGAAGCCATCCCCATGTGGAGTGACTGTTAGCCCCCTATGAATTTTTTGACAAGCAAACATGGGGCTAAAATGTTTTTGAGCCTTCAAGGAATGAATTTTGTCTGAAAACACATCATCCTTGAAGCCTCCTTGTGCCTTTTTCCTTTGATAAATCCTCACTGCGGTTGCCATGAGAAAAGCCTCTCTGTTTGTGAAGAAGAATGCCCAAAAAGGCCCCATTTTCCCCTCATTTCATTCTCCCTAAACCTCTGTTTTCATCACCTTTTCCCCTTCTGAAAATGCCTCTAATTCCTCACTTACCCTTTAAATAAACCCCAATCCCCTTTTAAACCCTTCAAATACCCTTTTTTTGGTTTAATACTCCCTTTTTCCCTCTACCGAATCCCTCTTTCAGCCTTAAAAATCCTCTTTTTTGGCTTAAAAACTCACTTTTTACTTTGTAAAAAGCTTAGCACCTTTCGGCCAGCCCTCTTAACCACTTCCCCACTATATTCCCTGCACCTGAGACCAAGCACTTAAGGCCCAAGTGCTAATCGCAATCGGAAGAATCACCGAGTGCGCAAGTTCTTTGTTATGTTCGAAATTCCCTGATGCGAGGTCTTTTTCATTATGGACCACGGGCGCATTCTTGACCGTAGATCTTTCAAAGATCCGATGGTCAGCACTAAACTCTACACGTGCTGGTTTCCTCTCTCCTCTCACCCTTCGATTACCCGAGAGCCGTCAATCTGTCTCCAGATCGGACGATGGTCACTCAATCGCACCATCGCACTCGCCCAATCTCGAATCGTTGGCCCTTCTGATTCTCGCGCCCCGATTGGATCTGAGTCTTCCATCCCACTCGATCCAACGGCCCAGATTCATCCTCACTCTGTCCTTGTGCCCCCGATTGGTCACCCCCAACCCAATCTCCATCGTCGATCTCTGCAGATCTGACGGCCAAGATTAAACCCACCATTGACTTTTCATCGTTTAATTGACCGCGCATCTCCCCTCATCGCGCTCCATCCTCTTCTGTCTGATCTCTCTGCTACAGATCCAATGGCCCACAGCAATATCGCGTTCATTTTGTGTCCAAATTTTAACAACTCAGATCTGCGAGATATGGGCGGTTTCAAAATGCTACGTGTCGCTCAGCGACGTATATTGCATTTTTTCGGGCAGATTTCGAAACCATTTTTCTGCAACGTGATACAGGCTGCTTTTCTCGTCTGAAACCGTTTTCCTCCCTTTTTTCCCCCACGCCTCCATATTCAATCTCATTCGTCCATTGATTCCTGATCAACAGTCCATATCCCATCTCACATTTCCATTACATCTTCTCATCGCGCGATCATAGAATTCCATCAGACCATCACAGTTGTCGATCTCCTTTTGAGATCTAACGGTCCAGGATAAATCGCCCTCTGCTATTTCTGGGTCCCACCATATCAGCTCATTTCATCGCATTTTTTCTCATTTCCTTTATATTCCATCCAAAGGTTGAATCATATGTTTTACATTGAAAAAACTTTGTGATCTGCCTGCATTAAAATTTTAAATGTTTTACATCAAATATTATACCATCCCACCTATCATCACAACTTTAATGTTTTACATTAAGTTCGTTGCATTTTTTCCAACCTTCTAAGGTCATTCGGCAATTCATTCATCACCGTCAATCATTGCCCCTTGCCCTGATCGAATGGTCCACATGCATTCGTCCACCAAACCTCCATTTCACTGCATTTTTCACCTTTTTTCCCTACAGCCACTGTTTCCATAGTTGCGCCACTATTCCTCCAGGCCTCCACAACACCCCTTCCGCCACCTCTGGGTTTTATAATTGGTTTATTTTATTATGCAGGGATCACAAGAGTGATGAATTCATTCTGCTTCCACATTAACAGTCACTGTTACTGAAATTGCAGAGTGAATTTTACAGTAGCAGCGAAGGGTATCATCAGCAGGGATTAAAAGGTATTAAAGCCCATAATTGAAAATTAAATGCTTTAATCCGTCATCAAAGAATTAAGGCACAGTTTGAAGATTAAAGAGCACATGAAACAAGCAATATATGTGCTTCAGCAGCAGCAGTACATTCTCTCAAACAGTACACCTCCGACGGAAGTCTCCATGCCTCCCCAAGCTCCCAAAGGCCATTTTCTCTGACAGAAAGCTTCCAAAGACTATCAGGACAACAATAATGGAAGCATGGATACCCAAAAGACCTCCAGTCACCTTAAAATCTTCAGAATCCAGAACAGAGTGCCTTACAGTTAGAAAGGACTTTAAAGAACACATTCGATGGTCAAAATCGACCTGACAGAGACTTTGAACCAGACTACAGGGTACAGCGCAGAGCTATTAAGCAGAGTGGGCGTGGATACTTCATCCACTCTGCCTTAATGAATCCATTAAATTCACATCTACTCCTGCTATTATTCATTCTCCTATAAGATCCCCAAATAACATATTGTAAAAGGTTGTTGTTGTTGTAGTTGTTGTTAGAGGGTTTCATTTAGCTGTTAGAACAGTTTTGGGGGGAGTAGCTGAGTAGTTTGTAATGTAGTAGGTTGGGAGGAGAAAGTTTGGACTGTAATCAGCCATTGAGCTCAGTGTATGTGACTGGTTTTGCATCAATTAATCAAGTAGTTTTCACAGGATACTGGTCTATTATTACGGGTGATGTTTCACTTATTACATTGTTTTATTACATTATTCATGATGTTCATTTGGTCTTCTGGTACACATCAGAAATCTAGCACAGGATATACCCTTGCATGGTACCCTATGTTTCTGCTCTCCCTGCCTTTGATGTTTTCTGCTGATAGTGAATCTAAGGGAAAATTCATGTAATTTAACCAGTGTAGTAGTTGTTATTCACTGCTAGTTGATGTGTGAATTTGGGGTTTGCTGCTTAATTTTTCTTGTTGGGTTTGAGCTGCAAGAATTGGGATGCCAGGGATTTAGTGTGAGGCATGTCCACTGGAGTCCTTTTCAAACAGATTGGCCTTTCAAAGATCTCTTGAACTAGTGTCAAAGCATTGAAGGTTGAAATTCCTTCTCTGACCTTAGGCCTAGTTCTGTGTTTAAATCTTAAGTGTTTTTACTTTGAGAGTATTGCTGAAGAAGATCTAGAGTTAGATCACCTCCAGCCTGATATTAAGCTGCCCTTTGTGTCTCTCCTTCTCTCCTTAATGTTCCATTTCACCATCTATTTTAAAGATCCTTTAGTATAGATGACTTGCCCTTTGGAACCTTGGCTAGTTGTTTTGCAAGTAATTTCCTTTCATGACTCCATAGCCCAATGGATGGCACATTCCTAACCTATCATTTTTTACCGAAATGTCCTACTGCCTTGCTCCTTTCATTCCATTACCTTCTCAGTTAATGATCTGTTACTCAACCCAACAACCAACCAAATCATTTAAAACCCCCCTCTGTGCTTCATACCTAGCCTAATACCTCATTTTGAGCTTCAAACATATATCATTATTTGCCTTATTGGATAGATCCCTCTCCGGGTCCAGGAGGGCTAGATCCTAGGGCCCCAAAGTGGTTGTGATGTTGTCTGGTCTTTTGGTCTTGCCAATTTGGCCAAAACACTGGAACCCCAACATAATGGCGACTCCACTGGGGAATAACTCATACCAATGTCTTTAGATTGGTATTTCATTGCTGGTGGTGGACAACAGTCTATTTCAAGTATCCAAATTCATCCACCTGGAGACTCCGCACCCTATAATTCCTAAAATACCTAATGATTCCACTGGTAGAAGACTCTGAACTGGTTGAGAAGATGCAGTGACCTTCTTTGCAGAAACATGGATCCAAACATGGACAGAGATGCAAAGCTAGATGCTTTGGAAAAAAAATTAAACGGAATGGAAAGCATGTTTGGCGAAGTGCTGTAAATGTATATGGCTAATTTGAATGCAAATGTTGATTATTTAGAATAGCCCATGCATTTTCCAGAGCAAGGGCCAACTCCAGACCTAGACAATGAGCAAGACATGTATGATGATTCGGGTCTTGAGTTTTCTCTTGCTCTGGAAAGTGCTCGAGAAGAGGCTCAGGAATATATCCTGCCTCTAGATCAGTTCGTATAAGAAACATAGGACTGTTTTTCTTCTGTCTTTGTTAAAAAATAAATTCCTTCGTTGACAAAAGAAGAGATGGACTGAACATTAAACACGTAGACCACCTCTAAAATCTTTTACAGAAATGATACAGATCCAGAAAACTCCTCTGTAGATCAGAATGAAGAAAGACTTTCTAAGAATCCGACAGGTTTGATTGGTGACATTTCTTACGATTATGACTTTCCCTGTTATGATTTGTTTGATGATGATTTTTTACAGAAGGAAGCTGAGCTTACAGAACCATCATCAGTAGACTCATGGGAGGAAAGTCAAGGCCAACAACTCTAGAGAAGCAATGAACCAAGTCAGCCTATCTATGACACTGATGGGGAAAGTTATGAAAGCATCGTAATGGATGAGGATTCAATGAATTTTCACTCTATTGCATGACAGACCATCAATCAGGGATTCCATGTATTTGGAAACCAGCAACCTTTCACTTCGGAGGATGAGGAAGAAAGAAAAGAAGAGATTTCTGAGCATGATAAAAGTAAGGAGCCTTATCTTGAAAAAGAGGAAGCGATAGAACATATCCCTGCTCAAAAATACATAGATATTTTCACAGAGCTTAGCCCATTAGAGAAAAATATATCAGAGATCCAAGAGGACACAGCTGCACTATATGATGAGTCCTCCAGTTCAGAAAATGAAGAAGATGAAGGAGATTATCTTTCTCAAGAGAGTCTTATTCTTGATCTAGTGGTAGAAGAAGAAATTTTGGTTGAATCCTGCCTACCAAATATTCATCACCAGGTATCATTTCATGATCCTTATGTCAATTTCCTGCAAACATTTGAAGAAGGATCAAAGGTCTTTTTGAGCAGCATGTTGTAGACAGCAAGAAAATTTTTAAAAGCTACTGTTAAGAAAAAAAAAGAGTGGGAGCAGCCATACTTATCCAGTATGCTCAAGGATCTGAGCAAGAAGGACTAGTCATGGGATCACTTGATGGACTGGTTGCATTAGAAGAGAATGTTTGTAAGCTAGACTTGTGAATATGTCAAGTTAGAGTAGGAAGGTAGGAAAATCTCAATAAAGCTCAGTCTGTGAGCATTTAGTTACTTGTTTAAAATTTCTGCAAAGTGTCAGTCCATGAGCAGTTTTGTCTTTATGCCATGGTCCACAGCAAGCCAGACAGTCTAATCCTGGCTTGACTATTTTTGAATTTCTTTCTTCGAATATAGAGAAGAAGTTTGCTAGATAGTTTAATCCTAGCAGACATTAGTTTAGGTAGAGAAACTATGAGGCCAATTGTTTAATCTGGTCTCATGGAGTAATAAGGGTAGAAATAGAATAGATTTATTTTCCTGTTTGAAAAAATTGATGATGTAAAGGGCCTGCTAGTCCAAATGCACCCAGAAGAAAAATTTTAAGACTATAGTCTAGGTAGGTAGTTGTTTGGGAGAGCGTTTCTGCTGATATAATGTCTTCATGATTTGTGGTAGCTGATCCAAGAAATAAAATGGATGTGTCAAGTACCAAGCATCTGGTCTACTCCAAAGATCATTTTCTGAATTATTGACTCCTTCAAGAAGAAGCCATCCCCATGTGGAGCCACTGTTAGCCCCCTATGAATTTTTTGACAAGCAAACAGGGGGCTAAAATGTTTTTAAGCCTTCAAGGAATGCATTTCGCCTGAAAACACATCATCCTTGAAGCCTCCTTGTGCCTTTTTCCTTCGATAAATCCTCACTGTGGTTGCCATGAGAGAAGCCTCTCTGTTTGTGAAGAAGAATGCCCAAAAAGGCCCCATTTTCCCCTCATTTCATTCTCCCTAAACCTCTATTTTAATCACCTTTTCCCCTTCTGAAAATGCCTCTAATTCCTCACTTACCCTTTAAATCATCCCCAATCCCCTTTTAAACCCTTCAAATACCCTTCGTTTGGTTTAATAGTCCCTTACCAAATCCTTCTTTTAGCCTTAAAAATCCTTTTTTTTGTCTTAAAAACTCAATTTTTACTTTGTAACAGGCTTAGCCCCTTTCGTACAGCCCTATTAACCACTTCCCCACCATATTCCCTGCACCCAAGAACAAGCACTTAAGGCCCGGGCACTAATCGCAATCGGAAGAATCACTGGGTGCACAAGTTCTTTGTTATGTTTGAAATTCCTCGATGTGAGGTATTTTTCATTATGGACCGCGGGCGCATTCTCGATCGTCGATCTTTCAAAGATCCGATGGTTAGCACTAAAATCTGCACGTGCCCGTTTCCTCTCTCCTTTCACCCTCCGATTACCTGAGAACCCTCGATCTGTCTCCAGATCGGACGGTGGTCACTCAATTGCACCATCGCAATCGCCCAATCCCGAATCGTTGGCCCTTCTGATTGTCACGCCCCGATTGAATCTGAGCCGTCCATCCCATTCGATCCAACGACCCAGATTCGTCCTCACTCTGCCCCTATGCCCTCGGTTTTTCACCCCCGACCCAATCGCCATTGTCGATCTCTGCAGATCTGATGGCCAGGATTAAACCCACCTTTGACTTTTCATCATTTAACTGACCACGCATCTCCCCTCATCGCGCTCCATCCTCTGTTGTCTGATCTCTCTGCTCTAGATCCAACGACCCATAGCAATATTTCATTCATTTTGCGTCTGAATTTTAACAGCTCAGATCTGCACGATATGGGTGGTTTCAGAACGCTACGTGTCGCTCAGCGACGTATATCGTGTTTTTTCGGGTGGATTTCAAAACCATTTTTCTGCAGCGCGATACAGGCTATTTTTCTCATATGAAACCATTTTCCTCCCTTTTTTCCCCCACGCCTCCATTGTCAATCTCATCTATCCATTGATTCCCAATCAACGATCCATATCCCATCTCTCATTTCCATTACATCTTCTCATCGCGTGATCATAGAATTCCATCAGACCATCACAGCCATCAATCTCCTCCTCAGATCTAATGGTCCAGGATAAATCACCCTCCGCCATTGTCGGGTCCCACCATATCAGCTCATTTCATTGCATTTTCGCTCATTTCCTTTATATTCCATCCAAAGGTCAAATCATATGTTTTACATTGAAAAACCTTTGTGATCCACCTGCATTAAAATTTTAAATATTTTATGTCAAATATTATACCATCCCACCTATCATCACAACTTTAATGTTTTACATTAAGTTCGTTGCATTTTTTCCAATCTTCTAAGGTCATTTGGCAAGTCAATCATCACCATCGATCATCGCCCCCTGCCCTGATCGAAAGGTCCACATGCATTCCTCCACCAAACCTCCATTTCACTGCATTTTTCACCTGTTTTCCTTACAGCCACTGTTTCCACAGTTGTGCCACTATTCCTCCAGGCCTCCACAGCATCCCTTCTGCCACCCCTAGGTTTTATAATTGGTTTATTTTATTGTGTAGGGATCACAAGAGTGATGAATTCGTTCTGCTTCCACATTCACAGTCACTGTTACTGAAATTGCAGGGTGAATTTTACAATAGCAGTGAAGGGTATCAGCAGCAGGGATTAAAAGGTGTTAAAGCCCGTAATTGAAAATTAAATGCTTTAATCCATGATCAAAGAATTAAGGCATAGTTTGAATATTAAAGAGCACATGAAACAAGCCATATTCGTGCTTCAGCAGTAGCAGTACATTCTCTCAGACAGTACACCTCTGACATAAGTCTCCATGCCTCCCTGAGCTCCCAAAGGCCATTTTCTATGACAAAAAGCTTCCAAATACTATCAGGACAACAATAATGGAAGCATGGATACCTAGAAGACGTTTAGTCACCTTACTTGCTTTAGAAGCCAGAACAGAGTGCCTTACAGATAGAAAGGACTTTAAAGAACACATCTGATGGTCAAAATCGACCTAACAGAGACTCCGAACCAGACTACAGGGTATAGCGCAGAGCTATTAAGAAGAGTGGCATGGATACTTCCTCCACTCTGCCTTAATGAATCCATTAAATTCACATTTACTCCTGCTATTATTCATTCTCCTATAAGATCCCCGAAGAACATATTGTAAAAGGTTGTTGTTGTAGTTGCTACTAGAGGGTTTCATTTAGCTGTTGGAACATTTTTGGGGAGAGTAGCTGAGTAGTTTGTAATGTAGTAGGCTAGGAGGAGAAAGTTTGGACTGTAATCAGCCATTGAGCCCAGTGTATGTGACTGGTTTTGCATCAATTAATCAAGCAGTTTTCACGATATCCTAGTGTATTATTATGGGTGATGTTTCTCTTATTACATTATTTTATTACATTATTCATGTTGTTCATTGGTCTTTTGGTATGCATCAGAAATATGGCATAGGATATACCCTTGCATGGTACCCTATGTTTCTACTCTCCCTACCTTTGATGTTTTCTGCTGATAGTGAATCTAAGGGAAAATTCATGTAATTTAACCAGTGTAGTAGCTGTTATTTACTACTAGCTGATGTGTGAATTTAGGGTTTGCTGCTTAGTTGTTCTTGTTGAGTTTGAGCTGCAATAATTGGGATATCGGGTATTTAGTGTGAGCCCTGTCCACTGGGGTCCTTTTCAAACAGATTTTCCTTTCAAAGATCTCTTGAACTAGTGTCAAAGCATTGAAGGTTGAAAGTCCTTCTCTGACCTTGGGCCTAGTTCTGTGTTTAAATCTGAAGTTTTTTTCCTTTTAGAGTATTGCTGAAGCAGATCTGGAGTTAGATGACCTCTAGTCTGATCTTAAGCTGCCCTTTTTTTCTCTCCTTCTCTCCTTAATTTTCCATTTCACCATCTATTTTAAAGATCCTTTAGTATAGATGACTTGCCCTTTGGAACCTTGGCTAGTTGTTTTGCAAGTAATTTCCTTTCATGACTCCATAGCCCAATGGATGGCACATTCCTAACCTATCCTCTTTTATCAAAACGTCCTACTGCCTTGCTCCTTTCCTTCCATTACCTTCTCAGTTAATGATCTCTAACTCAACCCAACAACCAACCAAATCATTTAAAACCCCCCTCTATGCTTCATACCTAGCCTAATACCTCATTTTGAGCTTCAGAGATATATCATTCTTTGCCTTATTGGAGAGATCCCTCTCCGGGTCTAGGAGGGCTAGATCCTAGGGCCCCAAAGTGGTTGTGATGTTGTCCGGTATTTTGGTCTTGCCAATCTGGCCAAAACACTGGAACCCCAACAGAACATATCAAAGTTTATGGAATGCCACTACAGACCAGATGCTCATGCTAAGGGCACTACCATAAAGATTAGTGATTTAGTGAGACTAGAGACATGGTTTTTTTCCGCATTAGTACTACGGATCTTGGGAAACCAAGCATTCCACCACATCACTGGAGGGTAGATGATGTTAGTTGAGTGTACAGAGTAGGACCTACTATGGGGGGGCCCAAATGATTTTTTCATCGATGAAACTATAGCTATCGCTATGCAAGCAACAAGTGATCCATGAATTTACTTTCGATACAGCATTGTGCTTGTTATTCTTCGAGAAGATCCCCACACTTTATCCTCATCTACAGATCCAGGATAGGGGCCCGCGAGAGCCCAAGATGCACCACTGGGGCAGCTACTACTGAGAGGAGGAGGCGGGGGAGTCAGACGAGTGTTCTGACCTGAGTTATTTGCACATTGGGACTAGATGTCATTGTATATAGATGAATATCCATACAATGGTATGAAATTTCAGGATGACCATGACTTGCCACTTATGCCGGGTCGAGCACGGGGACCAGATGGTATGTAAAAGTTACCATATGTTATGGTGCATTTAAATTTTTTATAATATGTATTTGGTACTAATTCATTACTTTTGGTATGTAGATATAGCACTAGTGAAGCCAACAGGGTATATGGGACGACTTGCAGCACCAGGGGCTGTAGAGTTTAGTAGAGTGAGAGACAACCAGGGACCTGACTATTAGGTCCTGTAGGAGGATATCCGCCATAGGTGCAAGCTAATGATGATCGAAGTATCGGAGCATGGATGGCACGATCTTAAGGGTTAGTACACTGAGGGATGTATCAGCCTACCCTTTGAGTGGCGAGGGGTCATGCGACACATGGCGATGGCTGGTCAGGCTATGCAGGATATGCGGGTTGCAGGAGCTGAGCCATTGGCTCAAGACCCTGAAGATAATTATTAGATGTAGGGGCATGTGGTGCCCCCACTTTTTCTTTTTGCAACATGTTATGGGCATGTCAGATGTATTAGAGTAGAGGACTCTAAAACATTTATGATTTTGTGGACACATATTATGGTTATGCATATTTTTGTATATGACGAGTATATGGTTCACCATTTTTTTTATGATTATTTTATTATGTTAAATGCATGTGATAAATTCTAGTATAGAATATCGTTTGCAATTCTATCTACATAGTGATTATGGGCTCTAGGTACATGACTGGATGTAATGGTTTTAAATTCACACACTAATAACTTCACTCATAAATATCTTTTAAAAAGGACATGGTTATTCACAAGATACACACCATTCAATTGCATGACAAGCATCAAGGAATCTAAATGAAGATGAAGATGAAGGATTCCATAATCAAGGGAATCAAATAAAAAACCTTTCATTACACCATATTCGTCCTAATTATTGGTGGAAGATCCAATTCATACACCTTTGGATTGGACTAACGAATGCATGGGGGTAAAAGTGGCCCAGGTTTCCGAGGTTAGATTCTGGGAGAAGCAACTTGCACCATCGACGTAGCCAATATACGGTGTGGATGATGGATCCATCTAAAAGGCGCCACAAGAAAACAAATGAGATGATGATGAATAATGCAATCTACCTAAATGCATGACAAAAATATAAAATCCATCTCAATGGGAGATGTTATGGGTAAAATATTTGAGGCTTAGGAAGGATTTGGCCTTCGAAATCCTCTAGAAGGTATGCCCCCTTGATGAAACATTGGGTGTCAATGTAATGGCCACAAGGTGTATGTGGATCGAATTCATGGGTTCATTTTAAGGGGGGGAAACCATTCGACCTCACTATGGATGAAGTCTTTAGACTCCACAACATACTAGTCATGGGACTGCTATGGAAGGAAGTACGCACGGTGGTGGATACCATCACAGGGAAAGTCAGGGGTGGTACTGGAAGAATAAATACCACATGATGCTGCAGGGCTATCTGACGCATAATCATGAGAGATATGGTTCACATACACATTGCTACAGAGGGTAGACGAAGAGCTAGTAGATGAAACATCTATCGATGTTGAGCCCAAAATCATCGTGGAAGGAGGTTTAGTTGAAACTGAAGGGGATGCCCCAGAGGGTTCTTCCACCATGGATCTCATGGAATATTACAGATAGAGGATAGTTTCCAAAGGTTCTGTCATCTCGATGTTTGGGTGAGGTATCACAATGGATGCAGAAATTTCCTCTCGTCTTGCCGAAGAAAAACTCGCAAGTAGAGGAGTACATCATCTACTACAAGTAACCTCTATTTGGAGCACAACCTCAAGGGTGTCACAAAATTCATCGAGACGGGGACAAACATGATAATAGTGGCCATAAATATCACACAAAGCACAAAGGTGGTTCATGTGCAACAATTTGATTTTCTTAGTTGAATCAGGTAAGGTAACATGGACCTTTGGATATCAGATTCAGGAAACGTCTTGTTGACCACATGTTTGAGACAAGGAAGCTCAGGAAAATTGTGAGTGTTGTGGAACCAGCTCCAAAAATAGAAGAAAAGAGATATCAATGCCTTAGAAATAAACCACTTTGAGGGGAAAACCTCCAATACATTACATGAATGAACAATTCTTGGATGATACAAATGATAAAACCTCCTTTCTATATATAGGGGTCCATGGGGCCACAATGTAATCCTAGCCGACCTAACAATAATAATGTAAGGGCACAATAATAACAATATGGGGGTTACAGGGGTACAAATATAGCAATAAGGGGGGCTACACAAAGATAATAAGGGACTACACTATTAACATAGGGACTTAACATGCCCCTCTCCTTTAAACAAGTGTTGTCCTCAATGCTTGATTATTTCTTGTTTCTTCTGTATAAAATTCTCATTCACCCATGTGGAATCTTCTACAGGAAATCTCTTACACTTCATGAGATACTCTGAAATTTATCATACTTGTCGTGTTCTTGCTTCTATGACTACTTCATAACTTATTTCGATGTGATGTTGATCTTCCTATTGTTTCATGAGATTCTGCACCAAAGTTAGGTTATCCTTTGAGAGTTGGAGAACTTGTTGTTGATGCTCGATGTGATCTTCCACTAATTTATCATCCATATTAGCTATTATTTGATCCTTCAAACCATCCAACTTAGCCTCCATTTCTTCTTTTAAACCATATATGTCATCTTTGGTTGCTCTTCGTAATATAGAAATTTGTTGCACTTGGTATCGTAATTTTGATATCTCATACTGCAATTCTTCCTCTTCATGCATCATAGTATATATTTTTGAGGGCTTAATGGTATGGAATTATTTTTTGGAGGCATTATAGAACCCAATACCGATAAAAATTCTCAATAGGCCCTTGGAATCACTTCAAACTGATTTTTTTTTTCTTTTTTTACACGAGACTTATGTAATTCGGAAAAAAATACACACCTTTTTTCTTGCTTTTGAGGAGCTCGATATTGATACTGAATTATATCTATGATTTAGGATATTCAATATCTGAAATTTGGCAGTGGGGTAGCCCTCTAAATTCTCTTTAGAATGCCATAGTTCTGACCTCATTTGGATTCTTGAAGACAAATTTGTTCCCAATCTCCTACGATGACCTAATTATGGACTGGTTCAGTAGAGTGAACTTTTACGACTTGCCACGTGTCCCTTTTTCCTCCTTCAGCTCTGAAATTTATAGAAAATAAACTACAGTCTGTGTACTTGTGGCCACTTCTTACAGAAACTCAATCCGACACTCAGAGAGAGATTTATGACATTTTTCCCACGGTCACCTCTTTGAGATGAAATTCGGGAGCCTGA
This sequence comes from Pinus albicaulis, assembly GCA_034641835.2. Lineage (NCBI taxonomy): Eukaryota > Viridiplantae > Streptophyta > Pinopsida > Pinales > Pinaceae > Pinus > Pinus albicaulis. Next base: position 855,400,553 of record CM076575.1, on the reverse strand, counting down.
ACAAATCCTAAATTACATAGATCATATCTCCAAAAATATTGTGAACCAAGATCTGAAATTTTTACAGGAGGTTCTTTGGGATTTCAGTTTCGCTCTGAGAAAATTTCAGCTTTTGAAACCTTGTAGAAAAATATTTATAGAGAAAATTCTGCAACGACTTGTTTAGGTTAAATTTAGGAGCTTGCAAAAAGGCCTAACTTCCACAGCTCATATCTCTGAAAATATTGCAAACCAAGATCTGAAATTTTGGGAAGATGTTCCTCAGGATTTTGGATTCACACTCTAAAAATTTCAGATTCTGAACCTTTGTAGAAAACAAGTTATAGCGAAAATCCACAATGACCTGTTTGGTGTAGCGAAACGCTAGAATCTAAAGCTCTGATACCAAATGTTGTGAAACCAGCTCCAAAAATAGAATAAAAGAGAGATCAACACCTTATAAATTAGCCACTTTGATGGGGAAACCTCCAATACATTACATAAATGAATGATTCTTGAATCCCACAAATGCCCAAAACCTCGTTCTATATATAGGAGTCCATGGGGCCACAATATAATCCTAGTGGGGCCACAATGTAATCCTAGCCGACCTAACAATAATAATGTAAGGGCACAATAATAACAATATGGGGGTTACAGGGGTACAAAAATAACAATAAGGGGGGATACACTAACATAATAAGGGACTACACTATTAATATAGCGACTTAACATTCCCCTCTCCTTCAAACAAGTGTTGTCCTCAACGCTTGATTATTTCTTGATGCTTCTGTATAAAATTCAAATCCTCCCATGTGGAATCTTCTATAGGAAAGTTCTTCCACTTGCTGAGATACTCTAAAATTGATCATACTTGTTGAGTTCTTGTTTCTATGACTGCTTCAGAACTTCTTTTGATGTGATGTTGATCTTCCTGTTGTTTCATTAGATTATGCACCAAAGTTAGGTTATCCTTTGAGAGTTGGAGAACTTGTTGTTAATGCTCGATGTGATCTTCCACTAATTTATCATCCATATTAGCTATTATTTTATCCCTCAAACCATCCAACTTAGCCTCCATTTCTGGTTTTAAACCATCTATGTAATCTTTGGTTTCTCTTCATACGATCGAAATTTGTTGCACTTGGTACGGTAATTTTGATATCTCATACTGCAATTCTTCCTCCTCATGCGTCATAGTATAGATTTTTGAGGGCTTAATGGGTATGGAATTATTTTTTGGAGGCATTATAGAACCCATACTGATAAAAAATTTAAAATATGCCCTTGGAATCACTTCAAACTACTTTTTCAAACAAATGTTTTGCAATTTTAAAAACCAAATACACACCTTTTTATTTCTTTTGAGGAGCTCGATATTGAAACTGAATTATCTCTATGATTTCAGATCTTCAATATCTAAAATTTTGCAATGAGGTAGCCCTTTGAATTCTCTTTCGAATGCCACAGGTCTAACCTAATTTGGATTCTTGAAGACACAGTTATGTGCAATCTCCCACAATGACCTAATTATGGAATAGTTCAGTAGAGTGGAATTTTACGACTTGCCATGTGTCACTGTTTCCTCCTTGGGCTCTGAAATTTATAGACATGAACCTACATTCTATCTACCTGTAGCCACTTTTTACAGAATAAAAATCCGACGCTCAAAGAGAGTTATGACTTTTTTTCCCATGGTCACCTCTTTGAGATGAAATTCGGGAGCTTTCAAAAGACCTAACTTCCATAGACTGTATCTCCGAAAATATTGTGAACTAAGATCTGAAATTTTGTGAAAATGTTCCTCAGGATTTTGGCTTTGCACTCTAAAATTTTCAACTTCTGAGACTTCGTAGAAAAAAATTTGTAGCACGAATTCCACAATGACCTGTTTGGAGTAGCGAAACCCTAGAATCCAAATCTTAGATACCAAATGTTGTGGAACCAGTGCCAAAAAAAGAAGAAATATCAATGCCTTATAAATAAGCCACTTCGAGGGGGCAACCTCCAATACATTACATGAATGAAAATTTATTGGATGATAGAAATGAAAAAACCTCATTTCTATATATAGGAGTCCATGGGGCCACAATGCAATCCTAGTGGGGCCACAATGTAATCCTAGCCAACCTAACAATAATAATGTAAGGGCACAATAATAACAATATGGGGGTTACAGGGGTACAAAAATAACAATAAGGGGGGCTACACTAACATAATAAGGGGCTACACTATTAATATAGGGACTTAACAGTGAGTAGCATTCCCAACAACATCACATAAAGTGCACAGAGGTGGCTTATTTTGAGGCTTAGGAGTAGAATGAGTTGTTTGGGGGACCTTGTCCTTAGGTTCCTTAATTTTGGCTTTGCCCCCCTCACCAGATACTTTTGCAAATGGACTAGATTCATATTGAGGTGGCTAACAGAACTAAAGGGAGGGGTCATAGCGACTGGTTGGATTGGGGTCAAAGCAGTATAAGGTTTGAGCTAACCAGGCAGAGTGCTAGCTAGAAGGCTCAACATGGCCATAACAGGCACTAAAAATACTCCAGAGGGGGGAGCTAGAAACAATATCTGACTGGAAGGGTAATGGCCTAGTGGAATGGCTCCCAAATGGTTAAGGCTAGGGGGAATCGTTCTTGGTTGAAAAGGGGTGGAAGAGACCCCAGCAGAGGAAGAATGTCCTTGAAGAGAAGGACTTGAAGGCTTCGTCAAGTTATCACCATAAGGTTTTGGAGGCATAGGCTACTGCCTAGTTGAACCGGACCGCATGGGGCAAGGCCGATGTTGGGTGCTAAAAGGTGCCTTTTAAAACTCCTATTTATCCCACATTAACTATCAACCCAGGCAAGTCCTCTTATTTCAAGAGTGTACACAATATGTGCATGCTATAATCCCAGAGAGTAATGTTTCTTAATATGTAGTATAGATCTTTCAAATACAAGAATAAACGGATGCTTTTAATAAATCCCACTTGCAACTAAAGGAAACTCAATGCTCTAAAACTAAATCATTCATTCAGTAAAGTAACAGCAATTATTAGTCGAGGATACAGTAGCAATAACTCATTCCTCTTTTAACTGATGTAAACTAATCAAGCATCAATAATATCCTCAATTTGAGAGATTTGACAGCAATAGCCAATGTTCTTTACAGTTGTTGATCTCACACATAACACACTAAATAACCAATTGGAAATGGCAATGAATTAAATCAATAATGCTACTGCAACTGATGGAAATGAGATAATTATGCTAATTGTAAGAATGCTAAAAGGCAAAACTAAATGATTGCAGAAAGTAAATGAGCAGCAACGCTATATGACAGAAATAGATAGCAATGCTTATGTGACTGCAATGAACATCAAAACTAAGTTACTGAAATGAACATCGAATCTATGTAATTAGAATGAGCAACACAACAATATACTTGCAGAAAGCAATGATCTTGTTATGAGGGAAAATAACATCAACGAAATTCAATTGCAGAAAGTAATCATTAAACAAACCACACTTGTAGAAATAAAAAATAAGTCAAACCACACTGTATGGTATAGGAACGGCAAGTAGATCCACCAGGAGTCAGGCCCTTAGCCACTGGTGAATACCGTTGGATTACTTTAGGAGATGCGAAGGAACTGCAACTGTTTTTATATATTCATTATTGCATAATCATTACAGCAAGTTCATGCTCTGCTTCAATAGCGAGAGTCAATGATCAAAGTTACAATTTCAATAGTAATTCTCTCATTCCTCTTATCCTATCCTATCTATCTCTAATCTAATAATCCATCTAATTCTCTCTCCAATCATCCATCATGAATCCCCATAATAACCCCCCCTTCTCTGATCTTTGTTCTGATTTAAATACACATAGAGAAAAGAGAAGTTGCAACCGATATGGTTAAAAATTATTCCTATTACAAAATTGGATTGCTCACAACCAATTAATCAGCAAGATCATATCTGAAATATCCTTCCATCAATCATTTAACAGGAACAGGTCGAATTTGGTATTGCAACTGGAAGAATTTGGAAAACGGCCACAACAGCGAATCTGGGAAAATCATCCTCAAAGAACCTTTTGTTTCTCTCAATACGGGCGAAATTTTGGCAAACTGTTCTTCACTAACATTAATTCAGTCCATTTTGGACAAAACCCATGTTTTAGATTTTCCAGATTCTTCACCATTTGCCCAATATGTCCAATGCAAAACTGTCACTTCTTATTCCAGCGAATTTCTGAGTTGGTATATTTAATGATGAGCTGGAGATCAAATCTGTAATCTGGAAAATATCTTGGAGGCTAAAATGGTGAGTGATATTAAAAAAGATTTATTAATAAACCATAATTGGTAAAATCATGCATAATCATCAATTTATTAAAAATAAAGGAGAAGAAATCATATTTATCCATAAGAGCATAAATAATTATAAAATGGAATTATATGATAAATTATGATAAATGACATGATAAAGAAGAGTAGAAATGGATGAAATAGGTGTTAAAAAGTGATAATAATAATAACATATTAGTGACCCAACATACCCCAAAACTAAATATATTGCATGTCCTCATGCAACCCAAAGACAAAACCCATGTGTTAACCAAGCAAAAAAAATTGTTCATCCCAACTCATGAAATGGATGGAACAAATGATATTTCCTCAAATAATGAATATTCAATTTTAGAAATCTTGATGAAGGCGTAACAATTTTTACAGTTGATGCTCAACTATATGTATATGAAGTTGCAGAAAAATGTGATATAAGTAACAACAAACTTCATTAACCATTTTCTCAAAAATCAGATCGTTTTGATGCATGGATCATGAGATATAAAAAAATGGCTGTAGGTGATAGTGCATAATTTTCGAAATTTTATGATCTAATTTAGCATGAAATTATCTGGGTTTGTGTATTTTAATGATACCTCTTTGTTATCCAGAAATCACAAGAATTTATTTCATAGTTTTAAAGATATATGCAAATCAATTTCTGCATTGTATAAAAATAAAATTGTATGCCTTTAACGAGAAAGAAAGTAGAAAACATCCATCATGTGTAGCAATTCCTCCCCCAAATTGAAGAATTAGCATGTCCTCATGCAATGCTAGAAAACAAAGAGAGGTGGTTGCTACAATCTGTTGAAATCTATGCTTGGTGTAAAACAACATGGAATAAGGGAGGTGTTGAGAATGAATAAGAATATCAATGGATGATAAAGAATATTACTGACATGGTCATAAGAAATAAATGAAGGAAAGCAATGCTCCCCTAAACTGAAAGATGATATGACTCTGAAAAATGGGAAGTGGTAAAGATGTGGAATGAATGATGATAAATAATGCTCAATGTATTTTCATGAAATTCTCCAAAATTCGTAATAAATCAGAAAATTATGTTATTTTACCTCAAGTGTTACCTCTGAAAAAAATGTGGAATGACATGTAGGGACTGGCATTTGTTGAAGTTGATGTAGGCTGAGTGGATAATGAAAGTGATGCAAAAGGTGGAAGCCATGCAAGCACATCACGTATGAAGAATTGTGTGCGTTCGCGAGTTGGGTGAGCCTTTGCTGTTAGTTGCAATAGTGTGGTCGTGTTGGGAATATAATTTCCCCCCATACTTGTTGTTCTCCTGTAACCAAATCACGATTCTGCATGCAATTTTCTTGAATCCACAATGTTAATTTTGAAGAGCAACAAATAATATGTATGCCAAAATTTCAATCACAAAAATTTCTATAGAAATGCAGTATGAATATTGTGGTAAATCAGAAAATTATGGCAGAATTCTGTACTTATATCATGTGCTATCCATAATGCATGCATTCCCCCTTCCAATTGAAAAAGTGATTCCATGACCATAAAGCATAGAAAAAGTGTTGTGCTGATGACAAAGCAAGGGAACGAACAATATAGCAGTAAATGAAGCAGAGTACACATATCAAATGATAGGACAGCAAGAGGTATGGTTATAATGAGGCAGAGTGTATAAAGATAGTTATTAATAAGAGATAAGATGCTTGGGTTGATGATAGGTAATGTGGTAAGTAAAAAGGATAGAAATATGCAAGAAAAGATACCTTGCTGACGATATTCCATCGGAAAATGATATGATTGATTAAAAAACATGAACTCATGCGTAAAGGTTCATAGTAGGGAGAAATTAGGGAAATAATCTCTTTGATAAAAAGAAAAGTAGGAAGAGGGTATTATAATAATTATTGATGTTGAAAATAGAACTTCAATACCATAAGCAGAGCCTCTGCTTCCAGCAGACGTCCATAGCCTCGGCAGGGTTGATTTTTAACCCCTATGAGCCAGGATCCTCAATTTATAGTTGGAGAATTCCATTATTGTTCTATAGAAGAGATCAGTGTGCTGGCATGGTAACCAGATAACCACACTGCCATTCACTGGGAATAAAAATCCTATTTATCCCACATTAACTATCAACCTGGGCAAGTCCTCTTATTTCAAGAGTGTACACAATATGTGCATGCTATAATCCCAGAGAGTAATGTTTCTTAAAATGTAGTATAGATCTTTCAAATACAAGAATAAACAGATGCTTTTAATAAATCTCACTTGCAACTAAAGGAAACTAAATTCTATAAAACTAAATCATTCATTCAGCAAAGTAACAACAATTATCGATCGAGGATACAGTAGCAATAACTCATTCCTCTTTTAACTGATGTAAAATAATCAAGCATAAATAATATCCTCAATCTGAGAGCTTTGACAGCAATAGCCAATGTTCTTTACAGTTGTTGATCTCACACACAACACACTAAATAACCAATTGGAAATGGAAATGAATTAAATCAATAATGCTACTGCAACTGATGGAAATGAGATAATTATGCTAACTGTAAGAATGCTAAAAGGCAAAACTAAATGACTGCAGAAAGTAAATGAGAAGCAACGCTATATAATAGAAATAGACAGCAACGCTTATGTGACTGCAATGAACAGCAAAACTAAGTTACTAAAATGAACAACGAAGCTCTGTAATTAGAATGATAGTTAATGTGGGATAAATAGGAGTTTTAAAAGGCACCTTTTAGCACCCAACATTTTGGCGCCATTGCCGGGGAAGTCCTCTTATTTCAAGAGTGTACACAATATGTGCATGCTATAATCCCAGAGAGTAATGTTTCTTAAAATTTGGTATAGATCTTTCAAATACAAGAATAAACGAATGCTTTTAATAAATCCCACTTGGAACTAAAGGAAAATCAATTCTCTAAAACTAAATCATTCATTCCGCAAAGTAACAGCAATTATCAGTCGAGGATATAGTAGCAATAACTCATTCCTCTTTTAACCGATGTAAACTAATCAAGCATAAATAAAATCCTCAATTTGAGAGCTTTGAAAATAATAGCCAATGTTCTTTACAGTTTTTGATCTCACACACAACACACTAAATAACCAATTGGAAATGGCAATGAATTAAATCAATAATTCTACTGCAACTGATGGAAATGAGATAATTATGCTAATTGTAAGAATGTTAAAAGGAAAAACTAAATGGTTGTAGAAAGTAAATGAGCAGCAACGCTATATAATAGAAATAGACAACAATGCTTATGTGATTGAAATGAACAACAAAACTAAGTTACTGAAATGAATAACGAAGCTCTGTAATTAGAATGAGCAACACAACAATATACTTGCAGAAAGCAATGATCTTATTATGAGGGAAAAGAACAACAATGTAATTCAATTGCAGAAAGTAATCATTAAACAAACCACACTTGAGAAATCAAAAATAAGGCAAATCACACTGTATGGTACAAGAACGACAAGTAGATCCACCAGGAGCTGGGCCATTAGCCATCGGTGAATACTGCCGGATTACTTCAGGAGATGCGAAGGAACTGCAATTGTTTTTATATATTCATTATTGCATAATCGTTACAGCAAGTTCGTGCTCTGCTTTAACAACGAGAGTCGATGATAAAAGTTACAATTTCAATATTAATTCTCTCATTCCTCCTATCCTATCCTATCTATCTCCAATATAATAATCCATCTAATTCTCTCTCTAATCATCCATCATGAATCCCCATAATAACCCCCCTTCTCTGATATCTGTTCTGATTTAAATACACATAGAGAAAAGAGAAGTTACAACCGATATGATTAGAAATGATTCCTATTACAAAATTGTATTTCTCACAACCAATTGATCAGCAATATCATATCTAAAATATCCTTCCATCAATCACTTAACAGGAACACGTCGAATTTGGTATTGCAACTGGAAGTATTTGGAAAATAGCCACAACAACGAATCTGGGAAAAGCGTCCTCATAGAACCTTCTGTTTCTCTCAACATAGGCCGAATTTGGGAAAAATGTTCTTTCCTAAAGTTAATTCGGTCTGTTTTGGACAAAACCCATGTTTCGGATTTTCCAGATTCTTCTCCATTTTCCCAATACATCCAATGCAAAACTGTCACTTCTTATTCCAGCGAATTTCTGAGTTGGCATATTTAATGATGAGCTGGAGATCAAATCTGCAATATGGAAAATATCTTGGAGGCTAAAATGGTGAGTGATGTTACAATTTTTTTTTTAATAAACCATAATTGGTAAAATCATGCATAATCATCAATTTATTAAAAATAAAGGAGAAGAAATAATATTTATCCATAAGAGCATAAATAATTATAAAATGGAATTATATGATAAATTATGATAAATGACATCATAAAGAAGAGTAGAAATGGATGAAATAGGTGTTAAAAAGTGATAATAACAATAACATATTAGCGGCCCAACAGTTGAGACAATTGAATCATGCAAAAATTTGACGAGCCGAGGTCAGTGATAAGAGTGGGGTGACCAGGGAATGCATCGAGTAAGGTGGAATCTTTATAGACTCGAGGTGAAACACTAGTGAGAGGTGTGATTGATTTCTTATCAGCCACCGAAGAGATGATAGACTCAGGGGAGGTCTAATACTTCAGTTCGTAATACGTCACCTGATCAATGGTGACGATATTTCCATTGTGAGGAAATCATATGTAAAGGTGAACTGAATATGCGATAGTAGACATTGCATAGGTATAGCTACGACCTAAGAGGATATTTTAATCCAATGGGGCACCAATGACTTCAATTTCAATACAAACAGTCTTACTCGCAAGAGTGACAGGACAATTGCAATACATGCCAAGGGGCTGAGAAGGGTGATCATTCCAAGCACACAAGGTGATGGTGGATGGGGCTAAGTCGAGTAATATGAGTTTATTCCAAACAGAGGTATACGTCATGCAGGTGGATTCGCCCTCATCAATGATACATCACTAGAAATTGGCATTACGAATCTTGACTGGTATTTGGAAGGAGATGGATGAAGGTAAGGGGGGATGTTCTGACTTGTCAACATCAAAGATGATCAAACGATCACCTGAAGGATCCATAACACCCAGAGAATACAATAGATATTTACGTTGTGAAGGGCGTGACTGGAGGACTTCCATAGTTTACATGGTAGCAGGAGATTGTGCCAAGTCATCTACTATGTTGTAAGTATGGGAAGATTAGCAGAAGAAAAATTTCAGTGTAATGGCCCTTTGGGGATATTGTGAATAACCTCTGCTTGAGGCTATGGGCTCTATAACGGAGCATTGGTTGTCAAAATGGACTTTGTGGAAACTTTGGTTTGGGACTTGGTTGCAGACGAAGAGGGTGGCTTGTCATATTGGCGTGACCAAGTTTGAAGTTTGACATCAGCGGTATTGACCCATCTTCAGAATTCATCATGAGAATCTAGTATTAAGGGGTACCATACTATCAAGGTTGAGGGGCGACCTGACCTTGAGGTAGTTGGGCAGCCACATATCCTTGCTGAGGAGAAGGATTAGTGAAAACAACTAGTTGAGATGGCATAGTATTTGGAGGAGCTGAAGAAGTGGCTTGTTGTCCTCTAGATGCTACTTGTGCTTTCCACAACTGGCACATCTGGGGTAGGAGGGGACACTCATGAGTATAATGGCCATGGACACCATAACAAGAGCAAGTAATGTTTGTATGAAGAGGCATGTTCTGCTTGGGTTGATCGCCTTGTTACTGGTTATTAGTGTTAGGTTGGTTCCCTTGGGGTGTTTTTGGTTGGTTACCTTGGCACCCTTGATTACCCTGTGTTGGTTGATTTTGGTTTCCTTTCCTCTTTTTCTTGGAATTAGGAGGATTATTCGCACTATGCTGCACATACACCTGACCTTGAGGGGGAGGTGGCTATTGTGGCGGAGGTTGATAAGGCATGGGAGGCTGAGGTGCTGATGCCGGAGGGGCTAGAGCATCGGGCTGTGGATAAGGATAGAAAGGAGGTTGAGCAACATTTGGGTAAACAAGTTGAGCAACAGTTGGCCCTGGCATCAGTTGATGCAAATGGGAAAATGTGTAAAGTATCTTTTGTCCTGGATACATACTGCCGGGAGGGGGATAAGTGCTAGAGGAGTTGGCCCCTCCATGTGGGAAACCATAACCCATGGAAGGATGAGTATACAAATGTGAAAGAGATCCAACGATACAGTTGGCGACGTGAAATTCCCCTGGTGCATTGGTACCACTAGGTCTAGGAAAATCTGGTAAAATGGTATAAACATAACTAGAATGGGCATAGATCAAGTCATATTTAAACACAACTTGGAGAGCTTCTTCCTCAGTCCGAGGAAAATGAGATGCAACATTTTTACCAATAGAAGGAAAAAGTGTTCTGAGAAGCCTATCCATATAGACAAATTCATCGAATGTAGGAACTCAACACAGGCTCCTCCTTCTATGCCATTCTTGGACATGGTTAGAAAGGCAGGTGGAAGAATTTTGAAAGAATGCGGTCAAAAACTTGGTACCAGTATCATATCATAGAGGTAGCTGGAAATATGACAAAAACTCTTTATCAAGAGTCTCAAAACTGGAATGAGAGTCAGCAGCCTGGTCGACATACCACTTTACAACTTCTCTAGGGAGCGTACATTGGAATAAATGAAGATGGATGGAGTCATCAGTGATAGAATTGGACGAACACCACATGTGAAAGGAGCGGGTGTGATTACTAGGGTCCTCTCTAGTGTTTCCTTCAAACTTAGAGATTTCTGAAGGAATCTTATTTGGAATCATAGGCCAACCTGGATTGTGGAGTATAGAGTCATTAATTAACTGGTTGAAATCAGGGAGGCCTAAACCTACCATAAAAGGTAGCAAAGGAGTAGTTGGAATGGTTACGATAGCGGCTCCACTATTAGCAACTCTAGCATTAGGGCCGGGGCTACCACCAGCTTGAGGAGTAGAAACTGCATTGGCGCCTGACATGGTGACGGAATGAGGTGGAGGGGAACCAGGTTCAAAATCAGGGGGAGGACCCGATGAAACAAAATCAAAGTCATTATGGGGACTTGGCAGAGGACTAACTTGAATTATACGCGGTGGAGTAAGTGTTCGTAATGGAAATTGCGGATGAAGGCCTTGGAGTCTCTGAGATAAATTCCTTGGGGCACAATGATTGCAAGACACAAATGACACGAAAAGGATGAAGAGTGATAAACAAAGGCTCAGTGAGGCAGATAAATTAATTACGATGTTTATGTCTTGGTTTGGCGGTACCAAACACTCTTCACTTTAGGTGTTCATGTGTGCAAGCCATGTGTTAATTTTAATTAAGCCCAGACGGTTGTATAAAGAAAAAGAAAAAATGTTGAAATTCAAAACAGCTATAGATGCATAAATTCAAAACCAAAAGATGGCTTCCTAAACAAATTATCTAAGAGGCAATTGAAATTGAATTAAAACACACAAGACGCCGAAAAGATCAAAGATCTAAGGGACAGGGATCTAATGACTCAGATCTGCTAGAAAAGGTGTAGAAAATAGCAAGAAACCAGAGGGAAATGTGCTGCAAAAAGGGAGGCGAAAGGTTAAAAACATAAGGGAATAAAAGGGAACCCTAAGGGAGAGATCAAACAAAACTCAAGCGGGGTTTTTGGATGGAATAATAACTTATCTAAAAGTACCTGAAAGAAGGATAATTTAGACCCTAAACAATGGTTGAAAGCACTGCAAAATCTCAGACTACCTATTCAACTAAACCACTCTTAGAAAGGTGGAAGTGAATTGAAACCCTAAGGGTCTTGGTTCTACTTCAAGGAGATAAACTTAGCATATCCATGCCTAAGACAGGCTGAGACAAATGTCAGACAACCCTGAACAGTGTTTGCGACAAACCCTAACAGTCACAGAAAAAATCCCTAAAAATGTTACAGCTCGTAGGTACTAACCTGTAAGTTGGGAAAATTGCAGTTTTTGAGCTCATAACTGCGAGTTCAAGTAGAAATCATATTTTTTGGGCCAAAATTTGCGATTTCTAGATCCGGGATCCTCGGGAGGCAAGTTGCGAAAAAAAAAATCATCTCTGCACGATCGACACCTGTTACCTGCGGAAAACACCCAAAAACACACAGACGTTAGAAGTTTACTATTTTAGGGCATAAAAGGAAAAAAAACAACATCGAGAGACTAAAAATAGGTGAATAAAAACCCTAGTTACTGAAGTAGTTGGTCATGCAGGGATCTGAATAAAACACAGTGGAGTCATCAATTATTAGCGTAAATTCTTAACGCAAGTGTACAAAAAGAGCTTACTTTAGCTGTGCGTGAAAAAAAACCCTAAAAAAAAATATGGATGCTTAAATTCCTTAGATCTGCAATAGATAGTCGAAATAAATGCTGCCAAAAACCCGATCTATGTAGTAAAAGTAGCTAAACAGTAAAATAAATAAGAAAATACTCTAGATATCCAATGGACAAGATAAGATATATAAAGAATTTTATATGTATTAACACCTAGGAAGGGAAAAAAGAATGATGTTATGAGTCCCCCTCAATGGGATGGGTTCTTGGTTGTCCTCAACGCTTCAAATCCAGAATTGTTTCTCTCTCAATGGTATAGAAAACCCAAGACTCGTTGAACTCTATGGGAGCTTAAGAAGTAAGAAAATAGTAGCAGCAATGAGAATAATCAAAGAGCGACAATAAAAGTGATCAAAGTGAATAATGAATGGAAACCCCTCCTATTCATGACAAAATATTGAGTTATCCTCGATAATGGTGAATAATAAAATATTATTAACCAAGATCTAGATCTAACTGCTTGGAATATTTTATTATATTTTGTTGGAGGGAAACAGAATTTAAATTGGTTAAATACCTTTATTTAGAAATAATAAACAAATAAATGATTTATTTATCATTTCAAGAATGGGGTAAAGGAATAATTTAACAAATAATGATTTGTTTAATTATTTCTAGGTGATTTAGTCAAATTTAACAAGGAATAATAGCAAAATAATGATTTAATTAATTATTCCTAGAGAAAAATAAGAAAAATAATTATTTGTCTAATTATTTCTCATAATTGGGTTAAATATGACCAGAATATTATTTAAATAGTGATTTAATTAATTGGTCCTAGAGGAAAATCAAATAAATAATGATTTATTTAATTATTTCTCATGGGGTTTCCTGTTTGAACCAAAAATATTTTAATAAAATATGGTTTATTAAATTATTTCTTATCATGGAAGAAATTTTAATATGGTAAAATTGGTTTTACATGGTGTACTTCGATCCATATAATTGTAAATGGTTAGATGACCAAAAATTGGTGTAACAATATCCATTGTATTTCTATTGTTATTGTGTTGGTTATAAGCATGTATTGGATCAGTGATGATGTATGGCTCTATACATGGTTTTACTCGTAAATGGATGCACAATGTATCTATGGTCAAATAGATTTTATTTCAGCTAGTGATGTAAGGGAGCAATGCTTCTTAGTGATTCTCATATAGGAATGAGACCCTTATGTTTAAATTTGTTATTAACACCTATAAATTCAATGCTTATGACAAGTTTGAAAAAATTCTTGTCATGGATAGGAGGGGTCCAAATGAGTTATATATTATCTTATTGCTTCTTTATCATTGTTATAATTTTATTTAGCATCCCCTAAGTTTTCATAAAGTTCTCGGTAGTGACCTTGGCTCTGGGCCTAAAGAGGTGGCTCAATTCTCGGAATTGCAGGCACAGAACTGAGTAATTGGAGCCCTAGCTGCATGCTTGTTGTGTTGTGCCTACAACTATAGCCTTCCATCCGCTACCTTATTGTGTTATGCCTACGGATAAGGCTTAAAATGGTCAAAACATTATTCTAACCTACGGGTAAGAGGCCTGAAGGGTTGGGATACCTCGTAGGGATGTTTTTATTGTTGTCTAAGGTGTGTTTGTCATGTTTACATCAATTCCACTTCATCAAGGTTGTCTAGGAGGTTGAATATCGTATTAGTAGCCTCTTGTCACATGTTTACCCCAGTTGGCCAGTTAATTGGGTAGATGTGGGAAGAGGGTGTTACACATGGCTTGGTTAAAGTTCATGGATTATTTATTTAACTATGGATTTTACATTAAACTTCATGTATTATGAGAAATTGATGTACTCTAGTTGCAAGTAAGGATACTTCTCATGTGCTTTATGTATTATGAGGCCTCATGATTGAATATATGGACAACTCTAGAGATGAATCCATAATTAAATAAATTATATAGTCCTTACAGTTTTAGTCTTAAATGGTTGTAGTCCTCTAAATGAAATCGATTCATTAATAATGTTGTGTTTCCTTATAACACGTGGAAAGAAAGTTAATAAATCAAAGAAAACACCTATATTTTGTGAATCTCATGATGATAATTACATATTTTATTTTCGATACAAGAGTGAATATCTTAGATATAATATTGTATTTGTCCTTAATGGAAATTGATGCTTGGATCACATTTCGACATCTTGATAAGAAAACCAAGTTCAACTTTAAAAATTTAAATTTAAAAATTTTAAATTAACATACATAAAAATAAAATATAGGAATATAAAACTTCAACATAAAATAAATAAACACTTTGATTCATATAATTCCCACCCACACACACACACACACAAAATTGTCTCGAATATTATTTTTTAACGAAATGACACCTCATGCCTAAACATGGAAGTTTGGTATATGGTGACCTATGTTAGTGTCCCGTAATTTGGCAGATTGGTAAACCAAATGACAAGGTAACATTAGACCAATCTTTGGAGTCCTAAGACCTAGCCTTCCTGGACCCAGAGAGGGCTCTCTCTATTATGCGAAGGATGTGAACTTGTTCGCTTTGTATGTTTGATTTTAGGCTAGCTGTTAAGTATATTTTGGTTTGTTTTGGGTTTTTGAGGTAAACTGATCAAAAAGGACAAATAGAAAGAGATTTCATCAAATCAACAGGGCTATGGGGTCAGATAAAGTCAAGGTTGTCTAAATGATGGACAAGGTGTACTGCAGGGCCGATTTAGTTAAGGTAAATGGATTCTTTGGGTGAAAGTGAAGTGAAATGAACATTAGGTTTGTGAAAGACAAAGAGATCTTAAACATATACAGTTTTAAAGCAGATACTCATGAGGTAGGGAAAACAATAAATATCTATGAATAAAACTCAAACAGATACATATGAAAGATAAAAAATCTGGCGATACATCGAAGCATAAGAACTCCTAACCCTAAAAAATCACCTTCAGCTGTTGGGAAAACAAATAAGATAAACAAACAACTCAATATATAGAGAGAGAAATCCTAAACAATATATTTTGAGCTATTGGTAACTCTGAAATAAATTTTCAAGCATCGACAAAGGGCAAGATCGAACGAGACCTCTTTGACTTAACTAAAACAACCAATATTTCATAGAAAAGATTTAAGAAATGGAGTTTTGAGAAACTATAAGTAAGCAGGGCGTACCTTAAATCATAAAAGATAGCAAAACATATTGACCATAAATTGAAAAAATAACAATTTCTTGATGGACCTAAGGGGCAGTTAAGAATCCTTTAGAAATGATCAAGAAGAGGAAAACATCAAAGCTGTAATATGCAGGATGTTTGAGGTACTTCCATGAGCATGTCTCAACATATACTTTTCTGATCTAAAAAAAATAAGAAGTATGGAACATCAATGAAAATAAGAAAACATGAACAAATCAGAGAAACATCACCATTCACCAAGCCATGGAATCTTGCACACAATGCTCCTCCACCATCAAGCCAAGCAAGACATCATCCACTTCATAAAACAATTATTTCTTCAAAGCTCATAATGTTATGTATTTCTCTCAATATATCAAGTTCTTCCTCCTTGTTACAATGAGTCCTCTTGGTTTATATAAGCCAAAGAGGAGGAAACCCACCTAGAGCAACTAGAAGGCCATTGGCCAAAAATAAATATCTAAAATTGTCCTTGAGGCCTGACAAGGTCCAAGGCACAAAATATCCTCCAAAAATATATTTTCAAACCAAAATAGAAAAAAAGAATCACTTTTAAGGCCTGACACATAAGATAACTTGCTTAACACACATTTGGCCTAGTCATCACTCAGAAAATTTCTTTTCAGCAAAATCTATAGGAGCGTAGCACCAGAAAAAAGTTTGTTTTGCTGTGGAGTTTTGGCAGACTTCTCGATGTCGAAATGAGTCTCGTGATGGCTCGTTGGAAAGCTACGGATGTCTACTTTCCAAAAGAATTTTATTTTTTCCAATCGTATGCCTAGAATTTAGTCAAAAATTAGAAGCAGTGAAAAAACCCACGAGTGTAGCACCTGTTGATATTAGGGGCAGAAAGGTAAAAAATGGTTGTTTTTAGACTTTTTGAGGGACCAAAACAGCTTCATTTGATCTAAAAAATTTTGAGCATGTTCCTTTGATGTCAAGGAATACAAAAATATAATTTTATTCAGCTGAGGATGCTCCGAGAAAAAGTTAAGACACCCATGATTTTATGCTTTTAGGCCTAAAATTCACAAAAAACAAGAATGTGTCCAAAATTTCCCAATTGTGGTGAGTAAACCCCTTAAGGGTTTTTAGAAACATTTAATGAAGCTTGAGCAATAATTCCATGTTGGGATTGGCCTTTTCCATGTTTTTCCGCCAGGCGCCTCCTTTGGGCAGCTTTGAGTTTCCTTTGGGCAAACTGATTCAATTTCTTGTAGTGCTCGGTCATTCTCCTTTGTAGGCCCAAATCCTTGTTAGCTTTCTCCAATTTGGTTTCCAAATGCTTATTTTCCCTCTCAAGCCAAGACTCTTTATCATTCTCAATTTCTAGAGCAAGTAGCTCCGTAAGAGGGTATTGTTGTGCACAGGTTGATTCCTCTTCTTTTTTCTTTTCTAATGCTTTTCTAAGAGCAATGGTCCTACGCCTCTTTCTCGCTGGTTCTTTGTCTTCATCATTATCCACATACTCACCCATGTATTCTTCAAGTTTTTCTTGTTATTTTTGCGCTTATAGTTTATATCTAATTGCCTAGGCTTCATAAATAGCCATCTGTCCACTCATCTGCCTGTTTTTCATTTGCAAAAAGTGGATAAGGTCTTTTTACCTTTCTAGGTCATTTTCCAAGTCTTTAATCTGAGCCTCCCAGTTTTGTAAAAGAGATCTAAGAATTCTGGCCTCTTCATCTTCAGCATCACTGTCTAATTATATTATTTCAAATTCCTTCTCATGCTCATGGATGCTCTCTTGCTGTTCAATCTTCTCTTTTCCCTTTCCTTTAATGATTTTCTTTCCTCTGGTTTTCTTGGGAAATTCTACATTGCTCTGCTTTGGAAATTTGCCTCTACTCCTTAGTGCCCTAGTGATATTGCTAGTCATTGTTTGAGTGGTTTTATTCTTTTATGTTTTGGTGTTTTTAGCCTTTGCCACTTTCAATGAAGGAAGCATGGCCCCTTGCCTTGGAGAGGCAATAAGCACATGTTCTTGACTGTGTTGAGGAGAAGTGAGAGGAGGAGTTAACAATAGCACCTTTTCAGTTTGATCCTTTAGATTATTGCCTTCTTCATTACCCAATTTGTTGCTTCTTTTACTGTCACTGTTTTTGGTTTCCTCATCTTGTGGGCTGCCTCTTTCATGCTCACTGTTTTCATATTTTTCATGTAAGCTGTCACCATCTTTATTGTTTTTTTCATAGTTGCCTTCTTTACTTTTTTCCTCTGCTCTTTTATTATCTTCATTGCCTCTCTGTGGGCTGCCACTACCTTGACTATTTTTCTGTGGGCTGCCTCTTTCACCATCTGTGCTTTTACTATCTTCTTTAGGGCTGCCTCTATCTTTATCAAATTTGCTGCTTCCACTGAGCTATGGATTGTTTGCCTCATCATTCTTACTTTTCCCTCTACTGATGCTTTCATCACTTTTCTTCTCTGCTTTTTCACTGGCTTTCTCTTTGTTATCGTCACTTCTATCTTCACAGTGGTTGTCCTTTTCTTGTTCACTTTCATCTATGGAAGATATTTTGGTGTGGCAGGGTGACTCATGAGAGGAAAATGAGACATATTGTGTGGAGGGTGAGAATGAGCATGAGGAGGGTCTCAGGATGAATATGGCCTGATTTATAGTGGCATAGAAGATGCAGAAGTGAAATCAGGGTGAGAGATGAAAGTTTCCCAAGAGATGCCCTTTTGTTCCAGCTGGTGAATGATAATGATCTTAATGAGAGAGTGATGGAATAAACTTGCTTTTTGCTGAGATGGAGGCTTCTTTTTAACAAAGGAAGACATCTTATCTATACTTTTGCACAGTAAAAAGGGTAGGTTTAGCAACTTAGCTTGTGTGAAATGCATAAGGAGTCTAATGTGATAGGAATATACTCGGGAAAATCTACCTTCACAAGTGAAATACTTCATGATGACTTTCATGAGGGTGGCATTGTTGCTCAGTAAGTGTGAGAAAGTAAATATGGCTTGGCATTCATCTTGATGATCTGGTTTTAGAAAAGGCTTATAGTGACTCGGATCGAGGTATGCTTGCTTGAACCCATTTTCTCCTATGTAGGGGATGTTAGTTGCTTTTGAAACATTTTTAGGAGTGAGCTTAAAATCCAGACCTACAATGTGAACTTGTTTTCCATCCAATCTCAGGGCAAACAGCTCAGTCAAATAAGGGTGCCTAGTGACCTCTGATATTCTACTGCAAAATTCAAAGCATCAAACCTCTTGAAAGCAGGACAATACTGAGGGAGAGGCAGTTATTTCTTGAACAGTGGTGGGCTCAAATCTGTTATGTTGACCTCCCTTTTTAACCTTTCTCTTTGGAGGCATTTTGACCTTACTTGTTCTTCTCCAAAAATCAACTAAACAGCTTCTTAAATGAAAATAGGTTTTCTTTTTCTTTAAAACTTATTTCTCCTTCAATTTAGTTTTCAAAACATCTTTTATGATTAAGAGAAAGAGGGGTGGGAGAGAGAAAAGTACCTTCACAACTTCTTTGATGTGGCGAAAAAAAAAAACTTGGTAAAAACAATTCAATTCTGGCCCCTTTTTTTTTGCAGTAGTTGATTGGTGCTACACCCTTGCACACAGGAGTGTAGCGTCTACATGCTGGGCCGGGCGCCCGGGTGCCTTCTACATGTCGGGCCGAGCAGGTGTGCACGCTGATTAAAATGTGAAATGGGCCGAGCATTGTGGGTAAAGGGTCGGGCAAAAATTGCAATGGGCTATGTAAAAATGTGAAGTGGGCTGTGTAGATGGGCCAAAAAAAATTTGAAATGAACTGTGAAATGGTTGGGAAAAAAGGGGTGCACAAAGGCTTGGGCACCCAAGTGATGGTCTGTTGGCACAAAGATTTGTGGACTCCAGGCAAAAAATATGCACGCTGGGCAGAATGCCAAGTGCGTCGCACCAGTATACAGGCGCATCGCGACCCTTATAAAATCCTTCTGCAGGCTGCTACAGGCACGTATCACCTATACATAGGCACGCCGCGACCTAAAAAACCTGCATGGAGCTTTTCCCTAAACTTGAAAATTTGACTTGCTTCTTCTGCCATTCGATCATTGAAGTTGAATATGCCCGTTTTAGGGCTTTGGTGCTTTTATAATGATGTTGTAAAATAATCCCCCCCCCCCCCCCCCTAAAATGAAAATTAAATGCTTCACCTTCACACTTTTCTAAACTTTATAAAAATTTTAAGATACTTCCCATAATGGCTTGACTGGTCAGTGTTTCTTTGAAGGGAGCACTTCAAAGAAAATGGACTTATCTCTGTTCATCATTGAATGAGGTTTTTTTTAAACACAATCTATGCCCTCTACTTATAAATTTAAGGAGGCCTTTTTAACACTGTGTCTTTGCCCTATCTCTATTTTTCATTTAAGTTTCAACCCTTTAATAAAGTTTAGGCACAGTCTCTGTTTATCAAATGAAGCTTTAGCCTTTTAAACAAACTGTCTGTGTTATGCCCTCTGCTTATCATCATTGAAGGAGGCTTTTCAAAACTTAAGTGTTTGTCCTCTGCTTGTTATGAAGGAGGCCCTTTAAACTTACTGTGTTTATCTTTGAAGGAGGATTGTTAAACACAAACTATTTAGGCCCTCTGCTTATCTTTTGAATGAGGCCCCTCTTGAATATTGAACTTTGTGCCCTGTGTCTACTTATCACTGAAGGAGGTAATGCAAACATAATTGTTTATGCCCTCTGCTTATCATCATTAAAGGAGGCTTTTAAATCACAATCTTTATTACCTTTTGTCCAATTTTCTTATGAGACATGTTCTTATAGAGTCTCACTGTGAAACCCATGGGTAGGTAATGTATTTCCAAATGATAAATGTATGTTGTGTCTGTCTTAGGAGTAACTCTTATTTGTAGCAACTGTAGCTTCATTGGGGATATTAGCACCTTTAATGATTTTCAGCCTAGGTTGCAGGGTTATGAAAACACATTTTTTTCCCTTTTCATGCTTTTCACTTTGATGTCTAAAGACTGCTGAGGGTCCTTTTTCCTGAAACTGCCATTTTTAATCAAACAGTGATGATTTCCAGTGTTGTAGCCCAGATTTTTGGAAAGAGCAGAAAAATACCTTGTGGAGTGACATGGAGTGCTTGGTGAATTGTCTTTCAGCCCGTTGTGCTTATTTGCCATAATGGATGATTCCTTGACATCCTTAGGTATTTTTGATTTGCAGAGATAAACCAGTTTGTCCCTCTTCCTCTTAGCCCTGTATTTCCTTTAGTCTCTAAATAATCAACTATTTTTTTTACTTGAAACCTCTCCTTGATATTTTTCTTTGCCCAATTTTGATTGATGTCATTCATTCTACCACCCCTGCAAAGATGTCTTGATAATATGGCTTGATTTTTTGGCAAACTTGTCTGTGGTATAATGAGGATAAACTTTGAAAATCACTTGATCACTTTCTCTTTGGTCATGGCACCATCTTTACTCCGTTTCTTCTTGAGTTGACTTTCTGAGTTTTTTTGAAACAAGACATATGACAACTTGATGGTGCACGCCCTAGGGATAACAAAAGGATTTATTTTTCCATATAGAAGGACAGGATACTTTGACTAATAGTAAAGACATAGTTCTTAACAAGACACGGGTCTTTTAAGATACTCGTCCTAAGCACCATCACCTAACCTGGACACTTTGTTATGACCTTTTAAAAGGGTTTCCTAGACATACTCAGGTCATCAAATAGTAACTTCAGTCAGTGAGAAGGTAACAAGGACAACTTGACTTATGTTTGGACAGACTGTTTTATGAAATAAGAGGATTTTGGATATCAGAGATAAAATGTTTTACAAGGATGTGATAGTTATGGACAGGGAAGGTTTACTAACCCAGGATAGGATTTTAAGCTTGATGACCACTTCAATCACAGTATGTAAGAGAGGGGGGAAAAGATAAAAAAATTCTTTGATGGGTTTTCTAGAGGACAAATTGACTGTTTGAAATTGGTTTCTAGAAAACCTGGACAAGGCATATAGTCATCAAAACAAGTGAAAAATACTGATGACTAACACCCTATATATAAAATGGCTCTAATATACAAATGAAATATCATTCCCCAATGTGAAATCATGTAATATGTTTCCCTATATAAAAAAATGGATCTCATTTGTCACTCACTGACCACTTCCACCATCGCTACTATCACTTACATCCTGAAACTCAATATTTCTCCTCTTACTAGAAGAAGGAGCATCATTTTTTTATCATTTAGTCATGCTTCATATATATAGGGCTTGCATAAAGAGACAACATTCTCATAATATTTTTCCCATGATGAATTATCACACTTACAAAACAATATTTACTAATTCACACCAAGATAACTCACCATAAATGATACAATTACCCACAAGGTTTTTTCCCTCCTCCACACCCCAAACAACTCTATTATATTTCCATAAATTAATTACAATATTAAAAGCATGAAATTTAAGAAAAAATTCTTACAAGGAATTCCATTCATGATACAAAAAAAAATTAATGAATTATCTCACTGTGAATGTCTCAAGCAATCATAGAGTTTCACTGGCAGGACAAGTCAACTGCACAACTTTCTCATAGGAAACATATATTACCACATCCACTAAAATTCCATAATGGTATGGTGGTTAATGAGGGTGAAGGGAGCTATCTAGATAAGTAATTGAGGACAAAATAGTGGTAGCGAAAATGGAAGGATTCTTGGATGGTTTATGGATGTAGCCTTTATGGGTGCATGGGATGGAAATGGTGGTGGAGGTGGATATAAATTAACCTTAATGGTTTGTAGAAATGGAATTTTTCCTATGGATGTAATTTGGATCACAAAAGTTGGGAAAATGTGATGCTAGTGAGGGATAAATTATAGGGGCATAGTGATGGTGGTGAATGATATGTAGGTGAGATAGTGGACCAATGGGAAAATGGCACAAGTTGCATACAAATTAATAAATATTTAATTAATTAACCAAAATAAGATAACAAAATAAACATTTAAACAATACTTAAGTTAAAACATGATAACTGAGAAAGGAATGATATGTCCATCCTAGGTAGGCATGGCTTATCACTTGGTGTCATTGCAATCTATAGAAACATTAAAGGAATATCACAATTATATCCAAACTAAAAGCATATATAATATGGAATAAAAACACAAGGAATTTTTTACAAGGAGGGATCATTATTAATTCACCATAAATGAGCGTGTGATACATCAAATAAATAAGTTTCCAATACATCAGTGATATAAACTAGTAGTAATGCATTTGTTAATGTGGATGGGGGTGCTATAATATCATAGAAAATGAAAACAACACATGATTAAACATATAAAGAAAATAAATAAATAAATTACATACTCACACAATCAATAAAACATAGATAGTCAAGATAATACCCCAACCCCCGCCCCACCCCCATAAAAAATTATTATCTACCACCCTCCATTAGTCGATAACAACTATGTCCAGTACTAGTACATCTATTAGGATCTCATGAGACTCAATTTTTCCTCTTATATTTGAACCATATTGCATAATTTGATGATGAAATATTTCCCACAACATACCTTAATGGTCATTTGTTGTGTCATGATGCTACTAAGGTTTGATGTTGAACTAGGGTGTGATCCAGGTAGACAAGGATCTAGTGCTAGATTACACCTCAAATTTTTATCTATCTTAGTTAGAGTCATGAGCCACCCCTTGGAATTCTCCAATGTAAAAGTAGTTGACATGGAGCACTAGCATGAATTTTACCCATAATTTCCTCAAGAAATATTGATAAACATCAGTTTTGTTACAAGGAGGTTTATTAAAATCCATGAACTATGTATCTATCGAATGGTTTCAAAATGGTTGGTAGGTACATAATCTATATAAATATGTTTCTTGTTGACTAGTCTCTATTGGTTATTTATTGGGTAAATAAGAAATGAAAGCAAATATTGATTGGTAATTAATCAAGTCCCTAATTTGGTCCTTATTTAAAACAAATTATAGTATTCCTATATCCTAGCCTTGTAGTCATTAATATTAGTTAATAGGCCTTGAGTATTAGAAATGGATGATATGAATGAATTTAGTTAAATTTCTAAAGATAATTGTGAGGGCTCTTTGGAATCTTGGAGATCATGTATGAGTGCCTTGAAAATAGTCAATGATGCAATGATTTCAACATTGGGATTTTTCTTTTTTCTAGGTTGGGGTTTTTTGCTCTAACTTGAGGTTTAGAGATTGTAGGTTTGGGTTCTCATTGCTCCATGGTAACCAAGTCTCCTAAAATTCAATAAAATTCTTGTGATTAGGGTATCATTTAGGTTTTCTTTTTCCCCAATTTTAAACCAAATTTCAAGAAAAAGAATTAAAAAATAAGGAAATTTCATTGAGTCTTACTTATAATTGAAAGGAAATCAAATATATTGACTTTGTGCTCTATGTAAACCAAGAAGGTGATCTTGGGCTCAATGAAATTACAAAAACATGTTGTAAGATTCAAAATGAGGAAATAATGGATCTTGAGCATATACAAATTTGGACATAGCAAGAGTGCATACACGCTTATGTTAGCCCCCTAATTTGTCCCCTTTTTACTACTTTTCCCTTCCTAAATTATAACCATTTATCCCTGTTTTACTGCCTTTATGTACCCTCATCCTGCACCAGTCCAAGCATGGTGACATATTTTGCACAAACCTTTATTCTTCATATTTTAATTCAATTTAGAATTTATTAAATACTTATTATATGATTTCTTACTTTTAAATTATTATTCGTAATTTATTGATATCTCCAATGTTGTTCGAGGGTTAGAATGTTTATCATGATTATTGATCCTAGTGCAGGATTGGATCCTATACCGTAACCAGCACAACAGATCTTCACGGAAGATCCGAATCCTCTTGATCACCGCCTTGACTCAAGCAGTTTCCGCCACGACAGCATGAATCCGAAGGCAGCCAAAGATTAGATCCGTGAAGGAAGGAATCCAAAGATTGGTTATAGCTAGTTTTGTAAAACCGTTTCATTTTGAAGACCGAACAATCTAAATTATGCATTTTTGTTATGTAACAGTTGAACGATTTGTTTTGGCCTTCAACCAATAGATCTATATAATGTAATTTGTAAATAGGACTTAGGAGCAAAAAGGTTTTATAGAACAGAGAAGAACAGAGAGGCGATAGCATGTTATTTTGTTATCGCCCGAATCTGGGCTGAACGTGTATTCACACATGTATTTGCCTCGATGATCTAATAAAAAGGAATTTCGCCTCGGCTTTATGAATCGTGTTTTATGGTTTGGATGATTAATTAAATTAAGTGTTGAGTAGCGTTTTCACTTAAGAGGGAAATGTGTTGGTTGGCTCAGGCCGAGCCAAACCAGCACGTTTGCCCCATTCTTTCTTTTCTGTAATTTATGTTTTATTGTTAAAGTGTGATTTAGCTTTTAATGCATAAATTCCTGTCTGTGTGAAACAGATCTGTTGCATGAAGTAAATAGAAATTCTTTTCCCTGTAATTTACTTTCCTGCACTTGATTTCGGATTGGCTTTCTCCGCCTGGTCGAAGCAGGAGAAATCATCCTGCACCAGTGCATGTTGGTGTGACATTTCCTTTCTGCAACTTTGGTTGATTGGCTTTCCCGTATGGTCCATGCAGGAAACATACACCTGCACCAGTGCATGTTGGTGTGTTACAGCAAGTCTTTATTTACTTTCTGCAACTTTCTTTCATTGAATTATTATGACAGGATAGATGTTTATGTTTCTTTATTTTCTGAACTTCGTCAAATTCAGAAACATTCACATTTCATATATGCAATCTGGTTTTACAGCAAAGAAACACTTGCGACAATTAAAATAATCATTTCAAGAATGAAAATCTAAGTGCAGGAAGCTCTAATTTGGTGCAAGGACTAGTTTCTTGTCATAGGATCTGAGTGCTCTGAACCTTCAACAGTTTGAGCCCTTGCATGAAGCAAAAAAACCTTCAGTAAAGACACAGTTTATACTTTCTACATAAAAATCTGATCCTGCACTAGTGTAGGATAGATTAATGCAAGAAATAAATCTCTAAAGAAGCATATTTAAGTGCCCATCTAACGAGACTGCTAAAGTGCCTCTTCTGAAGAGAAACACACTCTTAATATTTAATCAACTAGAGTGATTGCCTTTTTCTTTGATCTCCTTTTGCAAATGCATTCTTTCTCATTTCAATCGTATATTATTGTGATGAATCAAGTTATCTTTTTCTCGTCTTAATTTGATTCTGCAACATTTCCTTTAAAAGAAAGTAGGGATTTATATTAGAAAGATTTGTGCCATCTCTGGCATTACTTGTGCTTCATCTCTAAGTTTACGGATCCCCCAGGTTGACAATTAAGTGTTGAGCAGTTTTCTTTTAGTGTAATTCCTTCACCCAACATTTTGGCGTCATTGTCGGGGAGGCAATTTGATTTGGTAAGAATTTTCTGATTAGATAAATAGAGGTAATTTTTTCCCTTATTTCTGTAGCATTGTTTGGAAAATGTTTTTGAAGGAATTTTACTAGGTGTTGATTGATTTCTGACAACATTTTTTAGAAGTTATCTGTTATTTTTCTCTTATTTTTTATTTTTTGAGATGAATGAGTAGGAAAGGTAAAGGATCGAAGCCCACTAAGGGCCAAAATAATTTTTCTCATATTGGGTCTCCTTCTGCAAGCAGGAAGCCCAATTCAATTCAAACCCATCACGCAGGAACAACCCACTTGGATTCTGGCAATAACAGCTCAGGTGTGGATCAGCCTGTGGAGAGAGGTACAAGTAAGAAGGGAACAATGGTGGACCAAGAAGATCATTTGAAAGGGACTCGTGACAACCAGGTAAGTGAAGGACAATCCACTTTTGTGTTTCCAATTATGGATCCTGATACTGTATCACAGATGAAGAATATTCCACATCAGCTCTCCCTCATTTCCATGGTAAGGTTCATAAAGATCCTCACTCTTTTCTATTTGAGTTTTATATTCTGTGTAGAAGTTATGATTATGCAACTAAGGCTCAGAAGTTAAGATTATTTCCTGTTACCCTTAAGGACTCAGCTCTTCGTTGGTTTATGGGGTTAGGAGGAAACACCATAACTTCTTGGGATCAGATGAAGAGAGTATTTCTATCTAAATATCAAGAATATTGCAAAACTCAGGACATGCAGGATGAAATTTTTACAATCATACAAGATGATGATGAAATTCTTGAAGATTATTTGGAAATATTTTTGTATATTTTACAAAGGTCAAAACTTAATCTTGATATTAACACTATTAGAACCTTGTTCTTAAGAGGACTTACTGATAGCTCTAGAAACAATTTGAATCTGTTAGGACAAGGTGATATTTCCTAGCAAAATTTTGATCAGATTTGTGAATTATGCCAGAAATTTTCAAGAAATCAATATAGATCTGATAGAGGAACTCGAAACAAAAAATAGAAAAACTGAATCTACTGATGCTATGATTATTGGACTAGAAAATAAAATGGAAAACATGAAAATTTATATAATGAACACTGTTACCAAACAGTTAGACTCCTTAAAATTTTAGCAAAAACTCATAAAGGAACAAGAGTCACTATGTATTTTCTGTCCTAAATGTAGAGACAAGCATCCCCCTAAAGAATGTCCTCTTAATTTGAAAGAAACTAATAAGTGCGTTATTTGTGCAGAAGATCATATCACATAAAAATGTCCCTCTATACCAGGACTTAAAGCTATATTTACAAGGGGACATCCTGAAGTTGAATACTTGAATGCTATGGGAGAAAGAAGGAATTGGCCTCAGGTAGGTACAGGTATGGCTCCTGAATTTCCTCCACACTATTTTGGTTATAACTCACATGCATATTCTTATCCTAAATCTCATCAGCAGTGGCAGTATGGGCATGGGAAAACTTCCCAACCATGGCAACAAGGTTGGAAAGGGCCAAATCATTTCCCATATTCCTACCAGCCACATATGCAGTCATACCCATCTACACATGCACCTTATACAATGCCTCAACTTCCAAGTCAGTCTACTCCACCATTTCCTTTACCTCCACCCTTTCAACCTCCTCAGCTACCTTCTCAACCTATGCCCAATCATAATAATAACAATAAAGTGCAAATGATTCATGTAACAGATCCACCATTCGAATACCAGTCTATTCCAGTTGGAGTTCATGATATATATTGAGATCGGGAAGGACTGTAACATCAGTAAATCAGAAGCAACATATGGTGATTGTTGAAGAGAAAGGAGAAGAGGAAACTATTAACCATTCTCTGAAAGTTGTCACTAAGTAGCCCTTACCCTTTGAATCCTTGCCATCCTCTTCTAGCCAGCCTCCCTTCCCAGAGAGGCTAGTAATGGAAAGGAGTGAGCCTGTTTCTGAGACTAGTTTGGCATCCAAGCTTCAGAATCTTTTCATTAAGATACCTTTGCTTCAAGCCATCAAAGAGATCCCCATTTGCACCAAGATTATTAAGGAACTTTATCTCAAGAAACCCGGCAGAAAGAGATTAGAACCCCGAACCATTCAATTTGTTGGTAGGGCAGCAGAGTTGATGACGGGATGTGTGTCTATGGAAAAATATACTGATCCCGAAAACCTCGTTGTCTTAGTTCAGATTGGTAATGTCCTTGTCTCTAATGTTCTTATAGACCTGGGGCCAGCCATTAATATCATGACTAAGAAAACCATGGATCAACTTCGGTTATCTCATCTTCTCCCTACTCCCACTGTGCTTGAATTAGCAGATAGATCTAAAATTAAGCCAGAAGGAGTATTGGACGATGTGATCATCTCATTAAATTCTTGGAAATATCTTGCTGATTTCATTGTGCTTGAACCAAAGATCCTAGTAGGAGGACATCCCTTGATCTTGGGTCGACCAAGGCTTGCTACGGCTGATGCATATATTGGATGTCATTCCGGTGATATGTATATCTCACATGGAGATTCTAGGAAGAAAATTACCTTATACCCCCCTGCCAAATCCATTTAGGACCTTCGAGATACCTTATGGCTGGATCAAAGCAGTGATGAAGAGACTCAGTCTATTTAACTTATTAATCATTATACTGGGTCTTCACAGGAAGATGAGATTCAAGATTTCATGAATAATATAGACATTATGCCTAATTATGAGCCTTTGAGCCAAATTTTCAGCCTAGATTTTCAAGAAAATTAGGATTCTCATTCTTTTGTGCCACTGCATTTGACCACTCCCTTAAATACTCTTGAGCCTGATACCACTCTTGTTGAGATTAGCCCTGGTAAATCCTTGCATATTAGTTCAGATTTGGACTCATCTCAGCAAGAGCAGCTTGCGAATTTGTTGCAAAACCATCTTAGTGTCTTTGCTTGGGGTTACGAAGATATGAAGGGTATCCCTCATGAAACTTGTACACATCACATCTATATTCAGGAATGAAACTTACCTGTCCGACAACCTCAAAGGCGAATGAATCCAACTCTAAGAGACATTGTGAAAGAAGAAGTACAAAAACTCTTAGATGTTGGTTTTATTTATCCTATTTCCAACAGTCAGTGTGTCTCTCCATTAGTACTAGTACCTAAGAAAGATGGAAGATGGCATATTTTTATTGATTATCGAGAATTGAAAAAAGCCACTCTTAAATATTACTTCCCTCTCCCTTTCATTGATCAGGTGCTTGATACCCTTGTAGGAAAGAAATATTTCTCTGTTTTGGATTGCTTTAGTGGTTATAACCAGATACAAATTGCACCCGAGGATCAAGATAAAACTACTTTTACATGTCCATGGGGGAAATTTTCTTACAAAGTGCTTCCCTTTGGTTTATGTAATGCCTCGGCTACCTTTCAAAGGGCAGTCCTGGATATATTTGCTGATCTGGAATTTGTAGAAATGTATATGGATAACTTTTCTGTGTTTGGTGATTCTTTTCAAGAAGCTTTCAAAAATCTGGAGAAAGTACTTCTTCATTGTCAGGAATCCCATCTCGCTTTGAGTGATCAGAAATGTAGATTAATGTGCAAAGTGGGAGTGGTGCTTGGCCATTTGATTTCTGATAAAGTTATCTAGGTTGATCTAGCAAATATTGAAATCATTCTGAATCTTCCTGCACCCAAAACTCAAAGGGAAGTAAGAGGTTTTTTAGGACATGCTCGTTACTATAGGAGATTCATTGAAAAATTTTCAAAGATAGTTGCTCCTCTTTTCCTACTTCTAGCTAAGGATAGTGAATTTTCTTGGTCCACAGCTTGCCAATAGTCTTTTGAAACATTGAAGGAAAAGTTGGTATAGGCACCAATTTTGCGAGGTCCAAACTGGTCCCTGCCTTTTCACATTTCCTCTGTTGCTTCATATTTGGCTATTGGCACAGCCTTAGGACAGGAGGAAAATAAAAAATCCTATGCTATTTATTACATTAGTAAAAATTTGTCCTCTGTTGAATTAAACTATACAGTTACATAGAAGGAGTTCTTAGCTGTGATTTTTGCAATTAATAAGTTCAGACACTATATTACAGGATATGAATTATTTGTACATACTAATCATTCCGCGATTAAATATTTGATGAATAAATCATTGACGACGCTAGAGTGACTAGGTGGTTACTATTTTTACAGGAGTTTAATGTTACTATTGTTGATAGGCCTGGAAAATCTAATGTTGTAGTAGATTTTCTTTCTCGATTAGATAACCCGGGTGAAGTAACTCCTGTTAATGATGATTTTCCAGATGAACATATTTTTGATATGTATACAGATTCTTCATGGTTTGCTGACATTGCTAATTACTTGGTTACTGGAAAAACACCACCTCACTTAACCACTCGTGAAAAGCAGAGCATTATTCAGAAAAGTGCTGCATATTCCTAGATTCAAGGAGACCTATTTTACACTGGTCCAGATCTGATTATTCGTAGATGTGTGAGAGAGGAGGAAGTGTTTGACATATTGAAATCTGCTCATGATGAACCATGTGGAGGTCACTTCGTTGATAAGCAGACTGCATATAAAGTATTACGTGCTAGTTACTTTTGGCCTTCCTTGTTTAAGGATGCCAAACAGTATGTCAGGCGATGTGATAGCTGTCAACGAATGGGCCAGCCTAATCAAACCAATGAATTGCCTTTATGTCCCCAAGTTATGATTGAGCCTTTTGAAAAATGGGTTATTGATTTTACAGGGCCAATGAATCCAACATCTTTAATTAAAAGCATATTTTGGTTTGTACAGATTTCGTTACAAAATGGGTAGAAGCTAAAGCTGTTTCTTTTGCTACAAAAAAAGTTGTTGTTGATTTTTTTTTTTTTGAAATAGTCAATAGATTTGGTGTGCCTAGAGAAATTTTTTCTGACAATGGTCCGCAGTTTATTTCTAATCTGGTGCAGGGTGTGATGGAGCAATACAAGATCCGGCACAAGAAATCCACGTCATATCACCTGCAAGCAAATGGCCAGGTGGAATCTACAAACAAAGTGATCGAGTCCATTCTTACAAAGACAGTTAATATGCATCGGAAAGACTCGGTTGAAAGATTACCATAAGCTTTATCGGCATACAGAACCACTTGGAGGAATAGCACGGGACATACACTATATGAGCTGGTATATGGAAAACAGGTTCTGTTGCCGATTGAGTTCCAGATCAAAAATTTCAGAACTGCAGTCCAGTTAGGATTAGATTTGTCCAAGGCACAAAAACAAATTCTTCTTCAATTAAATGAGTTAGATGAATTTCATAGATATGTTGTTCAGCAGAACATTCTAATTCAACAACAACGGAAAAGGTGGCATGACAACATTATCTAGAAAAAGCAGTTCCAACCGGGTGATTGGGTACTCCTCTATGATTCTAGATTTAAAAATTTTAAAGGGAAGTTCCATACATGTTGGATGGGACCTTATGAAGTGATCTGAGTATTCGAGAATGGAGGAGTAGAAGTCAAAACTATTGATGGACAAGATTCAGTATTCTTGGTAAATGGGCATAGATTAAAGAAGTATTTTCTGTCGCTTGCCAAGAAAGATTTTACGCAGAAAGTCCAATAGAAATTTGTGATGGTAGTGGTAAATAGTAAGACCAACCTTTTGAAAAATTGAACTCTTCTTCTTCTCAAGAAAAAATAATATAAATTTAAAAATGAAAAAAATTAAAGAAAAGATAATTTCCTGTAATTGTGAAAATCAGTTCGCTGACATGATTGCATAAGGGTCAACCTGAAAACCAGCTCACTGGCAGGAAGATCAAAAATTTATAATGAAAAGAGAATGTTACTTAATCTTTAGATATGCTAGTAACCATCGAAGTAAAATAAAGTTCAACAGAGCCAACCTGTATACAATTGGGGTAATTAGCATGGATATTTTTATTTTTCAAGTAACGCTTAATTCTCACTGCAGTTATTTTTCTTGCACCAATGCAGGCAGACCTTCCAGAAAATGTTCTGGCTTTCTTCATATCCCATTTCGTGATGATCCCTCAGTTTTCTCCTTGAAATCCCAGTATAATTTACCTCTCGTATTCTTCTAAATTTACCCTAACCGCTTCGAAAAAAATCCCACTTACCCCTGAAATTTTTTTTCCCTATCCCACTTCTGTTTATTCCCTCTATGATACTATTCCTGGAATCCCTATAATGAAAGTCCTTCCCATTCTAAAAATTCCCCTTTCCCGCTTCTTTGTTCCCTTGTTAATTTATTGCAAAATCTTATACATAGAGCATAAGGATATGCTCTGAAGCATCAAGAAGGGGCGAAGAAAAATTCCAGAATTAAGAAAGCTGTTAGAAGTTCAGCCTATATTTTATTTAAATTCTCTATTTTTATTATGCTTTCACCAGTGCAAGAATTTTTTCCTATACAAAAATGTTAACAGATACCAACAGAACATCTTAGTCAAGCGGTGTAAGCGTAACAGTGCAAGCATGCACCCCATCCGAAGCATAATATTTTCTTCTTTTCAGAAGTGTACGCCATAGGAAAGTGGTCATCATAGAAGTTATGAGAAATTATTTTCATTTAGTAATAAGCACCTATGCTATCATATCAACTAGGAGAAATATTTTTCAAAGTACAATGTTTTTTAAGAGTTAAGAGTCATAATTATTTTTAATGAATGCTAAATATTTTTTTATTATAAAGGAATGTGTGAATAATTAACCGTTTCTTAGACACAATTACTCCTTATTCCACCATAACCTTAATGTCCTTTCATTCATATCATTCCCTTACCTAGCTGTTAAAACCGTTGCCACCAGTACCAATCCGACATTATTCAAAGATGTCACGCAACTATGGCTATTTCGATGGAAGGAATTAGTGATGGAATAGAAGGGACGGGAGTCGGTTGGATCCCTATTTATAAAAATATCAATTTTCCGGTGTTACATGCAACTTTCATTGGAATGTTCATAACTGTTAGCAGAAATTCCACCTATTCGTTGTGAATCGTAATCCCTCAGCGAGGTAGATCAGATCGCTGAGTTTCACAATAGTCTTGCAATATTGCGAGACTCAGGCTTTCTTCCGTTCCTGAAGAAATTTAACAGGCACAATAGGGAGGTGGACCTACAGTTCGCACAGAGTTTTAAAAACGGTTGTGTAAAGATTGGGCCCTTGAGATTTAAAGTCACAGAGAAATCAATAGCAGTAGCGACTGGATTACAGAACACTGGTTTGTAGTACTTTAAAAATTAGAAGCTCGAGAGGAAGCGTTGGTAGTGTTTCGTTGTTGATAAAGAAATGAATGTAAACTAGAAGAAAGGAGTTCCGCACAGCGCCCTGCTGGGACAATGGCGGGACCTCTGTTTTATTCTTCAAAAATTCGTGACTTGTGAGGGGAGGTACTCCCTCACCTTTGTGTATCATTTCGGGATGCTGCAAAATTTTGAATCTGGCTGACATGTCAGATAGAGGATGGATTTCACTTACTTTTTGCTTAAGAGTTTAGAGAATATGGCCAAGGGTGTACAGGGAGCACGGGCGGACCAGGTCGATAAGAAATTGTATCATCACGGCCTGATCAAAATCCTGGTCCAGAAACAATTGAAGACTAAAAATATGACCTGGGAGACACTGTTGGAACAGCTAAAGGAAACAGATAACCCCACCAGTACAAGCAAAGGACCGAGTAAGAGTGTGAAAAAATTCCTTCCTGCACCAGTGCAAGAAGGAAACGAACTGGGGAATCAGTAGAAAAAATGGTCCCATCTCCAAAGAAACAGAAGACAGCAGGTACACCAATCTAAGAAACTCCTTCGATGCCCCTAGCGCATGAACAGATCCCTGAGGAAGACAATTTACTATCAGTCCTTGCGGACACAACAAAATCTGTCGAGGTTGAAGACGATATACTGTTGGCCAATTTCCTTAAACAGAGTCGGAAAAAGGATGATGAACCTGATGCGGGTGTAGAACCACAGTCTCCACAAGACATTGAGTCCCCTCCTGCACCAGTGCAAGACAGACTAGAACCAGAAGAGATGGCACAGGAACTAGAGGAGTCAGCACTGAATAAGGAAGAGTCAGCACAAGAAGAAGAAGAACCGGAAGAATTTGAAGGAGAAGAAGAAGAACCAGAAGAGATATAGGATGAAGAGGAGCTGGAAGAAGTGGACGAAGAGGAGCCAGAAGAAGTGGAAGAAGAAGAGCCGAAAGAAGTGGAAGTAGAAGAAGAAGAGCCGGAAGAAAAATAAGAAGAAGAAGAACCAGAGAAGTTAGAAGAAGAAAAAGAACTGGAAAAAGAAGAAGTGTTTACTGAAAGGGATACTGAGGTCCCTGATGAAAATATAGCCCCTATTGAGATAGAAAAGGAAGAAGATTTGGTAGCTTCTGCTACTCGGATACTTGAGCTCAAGATTCAAGTACAGAATTTAGAGCAGCTCGTAGCCAAAACACAGGATAAAAAGAGCAGAATAAGGAAGAATTCATGGTGGAGATCCAAAAGAAGAAAGGATAAATCAGGGTATGGAAGTACCGTGCTTCACAGTGTTTCAAACGGCTTAAAAAGGTGACGAAGAAATTGAAGAGCAGAAAAAAGATAAAGTCTGAAACACTGCAGACTGATAATGGTATGCCGCAGTAGGAGTGAGTTGAAACGCTCAAAATTTTGAAGTTTTTTGTAGAGGTAAAGAGTTGTGTGAGGACACACAATATCTTAGAGATGGGAGGATGTTAGCCCCCTAATTTTTCCCCTTTTTACTACTTTTCCCTTCCTAAATTATAACCATTTATCCCTGTTTTACTTCCTTTATGTACCCTCATCCTGCACCAGTCCAAGCATGGTGACATATTTTGCACAAAACTTTATTCTTCATATTTTAATTCGATTTAGCATTTATTGAATACTTATTATATGATTTCTTACTTTTAAATTATTCTTTGTAATTTATTGATATCTCCAATGTTGTTTGGTGGTTAGAATGCTTATCATGATTGTTGATCCTAGTGCAGGATCGGATCCTGTACCATGACCAGCACAGCAGATCTTCACGGTGGATCTGAATCCTCTTGATCACCGCCTTGACTCAAGCAGTTTCCGCCATGACAGCGCGAATCCGAAGGCAGCCAAATATTAGATCCGTGAAGGAAGGAAGCCAAAGATTGGTTATGGCCAGTTTTGTAAAACCGTTTCATTTTGAAGACCGAACAATCTAAATTCTGCATTTTTTTTATGTAATAGTTGAACGATCTGTTTTGGCCTTCAGCCAACAGATCTATATAATGTAATTTTTAAATAGGACTTAGGAGTGAAAAACTTTTATAGAACAAAGAAGAACAGAGAGGCAATAGAAGGTTATTTTGTTATCGCCCGAATCTGGGCTGAACGTGTATTCACACATGTATTTGCCTCGATGATCTAATAAAAAGGAATTTATCCTCGACTTTATGAATCATGTTTTATGGTTTGGATGATTAATTAAATTAAGTGCTGAGTAGCAATTTTCTCTTAAGAGGGAAACGCACTGGTTGGCTCGGGCCTAGCCAAACCAACACGTTTACCCCATTCTTTCTTTTCTTTAATTTATGTTTTATTGTCAAAGTGTGATTTAGCTTTTAATGCATAAATTCCTGTCTCTGTGAAACGGATCCGTTGCATGAAGCAAATAGAAATTATTTTCCCTGTAATTTACTTTCTTGTAAATTTACTTTCCTGCACTTGATTTCAGATTGGCTTTCTCCGCCTGGTCCAAGAAGGAGAAATCATCCTGCACCAGTGCATGTTGTTGTGACACTTCCTTTCTGCAGTTTTAGTTGATTGGCTTTCCCGCCTGGTCCATGTAGGAAACATACACCTGCACCGGCGCATGTTGGTGTGTTACAGCAAGTCTTTACTTACTTTTCGCAACTTTCTTTCATTGAATGATTATGATAGGACAGATTTTTATGTTTCTTTATTTTCTGCACTTCGTCAAATTCAAAAGCATTCACTTTTCATATATGCAATCTGGTTTTACAGCAAAGTAACACTTGCGACAATTAAAACAATCATTTCAAGAATGAAAAGCTAAGTGCAGGAAGCTCTGATTCGGTGCAAGGAATAGTTTCTTGTCACAGGATCTGAGTGCTCTGAACCTTCAACATTTCGAGCCCTTGCATGAAGTAGAAAAACCTTCAGTAAAGACATAGTTTATACTTTCTACATAAAACTCTGATCCTGCACTAGTGCAGGACATATTAATGCAAGAAAGAAATCTCTAAGGAAGCAGATTTAAGGGCCCATCTAACGAGACTGCTAAAGTGCCTTTGCTGAAGAGAAACACACTCTTAATAGTTAATCAGCTAGAGTGATTGCCTTTTTCTTTGATCTCCTTTTGGAAATGCATTCTTTCTCATTCCAGTCTTAAATTATTGTGATGACTCAAGTTATCTTTTTCTCGTCTTTATTTGATTCTGCAACATTTCCTTTAAAATAAAGTAGGGATTTATATCAGAAATATTTGTACCATCTCTAGCATTGCCTGTGCTTCGTCTCTAAGTTTACGGATCCCCCATGTTGACAATTAAGTGTTGAGGAGTTTGCTCAAGCGTAATTCCTCCACCCAACAACTTCTAGGAATGGATGTTTATTCTTAGGAACACCTACGCATTCCTATTACATGCCTACTTGGAATCCTACTTAGCATCCTATAATTATGCATCCTTAATATTTCTTTTACCACTTTTTTGAGGTCATCAATAATATATTAATACGTCTACATAAAAAAATTATAACTCTAATTTTAAAAAAATGAATAACAATCTATAAACATCCAAAATTTAATTTTTTAATCTAAAACATATAACTTTTTATCAATAATTATAAACAAATAATCATAATAGACACAAATATAATATTTTAATAGTAAATAAATATATCAATAAATAATCCCATTTTTATTTTCACCTCTACAAAAATATTATCATTAAAGTCTTACCTTCTTTATGCAATTATGAAACATGTCATATTCATCTTGAAAATCAATATGAGTACAATATAATACTCCAATATTGTATGTTTATATGTTTCCTATTCTATTATAATAACCTTCTTTCATAAATTTCTAACTTGCTTCAAAGAATATAGTCTTTTGTTATAATCATTCTTCCTTCAAAAATATTTTTGAATCTTGTCATGAGGATCATCTAGTGCAATTAAATAAGATTTCAAGTATAGACCACATACAACTCAGGAAACCAAAATCTATAAACCATTCTCATAAAATTTAAATTTAAAAATTTATAAACTATAATAAAAATAATTAATATAAAATAAATGCACACAAAAATGTAAACTATATACATTTTAAAATGAATACATACATAAAATATAATGATAATATACAAATAGAAATGATACTATAATATTTATTCAAATATTTTCAAATTTTCTATATATAAAAAGATTTATTCTCTCATCGCAACTTAATACAAGTAATAGTCAAAAGGAAATGTTTTCATTTTATGAATTCACAATATTTATATTATTAGAGTGATTTATAATAATCATATTAATTATTAATAATTATGTTTATACTTTATAATAATATTTTTTATAATTATTAATTATTAACTATTTTTATTATTAATTATATCATAAAATATTAAATATATTTAAAATTTGATAATAAAATATATATGCACTCCATAATGGTGTTTATTTATAACATTTCATATTATGATCTTTCCAATACACTTCCATCACCTTCCATTATGGAATTCATCCTTTCCAATCACCTTCCATTATAAACTAATGGCATTCATCATTTCCAATCACCTTCCATTATAAACTAATTCCATATGGGTGATCATACTAACCATACTAACCTTGAAGCAGCATGTGATGATATGAAAGGTGTTAACGCCCATCACCTTAATTTACAAAGCAATCCATCGATGTTAATTTTATCTCACTCATAATTACGACTTAATTTTATCTCACTCATAATTAGCAAGCCATTCCGCCTAATAATGGTGGTGGTTCGGGATCAATGGTGAGTATGCTTCAAAAGGGAAGCTTGTTGGGCACAAATACAATTCCTTGCCATGTTTTCGGTAAGTTTTCTCTAATTCTCTTAGTCCTATTATTCTTTTTTCATCTTTTCTTCGAGTTTTTTTTTAGGCTCAATTTAGTTGGTGACCTCACTTTCTTTTATTTTATTTTATCTTTGGTTTTATCATAAAACAATTGGCATTGTCTATCTCATGTCATATCTTTTTGCTCCATAGTTTGCGGTCTCTGTTGAGTTTGTTTTTTATGGGTTCTTTATCTTTCAAATAATTCCCTTTTCCATTTGATTCTTATTCTACTGTACTTCACATGTTTATACTAGATGATGTAGATGAGAGGTCCCCTTCTTCACTTGAGAGCTCAAGAGTATGTAGAGGCTTCATCTACATGCTGCTTGAAAAATACCTCTATGGTTTCTAGAGGAAAATTAATGTACTAGAAAATGAAACAAGTGTGGAAAAATAGTTCTTGTCAAACATAGAGGTAGAGAAAAATATAAGGTAATGGATTTGTGACTTGGGAAACACGCCAACTCCTTCTTAAGATAAACATAATATATGTAGACTACTAGAAAATAAAAACTTTCATGGACAATGTGTTAGTAGAGAAGTAAAGAATAACACGCCAAACTACTTTATATAGATGCTCTATAATTGCCCGTGACAAAGCTAGATGAAGGTGATCATTGTTGGTAAGATACTAGACTTAGAATTGCTAAGCAACTAAGATGAGGAGGCTAATCCTTTAGCCCAATAGGTAGATTTCCCCTACTAAATATATATATATATACACAACTTTAGTGGGCCTAATGGTTAAGAGCACGTGTTTCCTCCTAAGAGGTCACATCCTCAAAACCAGAGGAGGGTAAAGTATGTATGTCTTTGTAGACTTAGCAGTCAAATCGATGCACTGAGGTGAGTCCCTTATCCCACAAATAAGGGGGTCTCATACACCAATTTGGTGTCTAGGTTGGTCGTGACCTTAAAATTGGATAATAATAATAATAATAATAATAATAATAATAATAGATGAGTTGGCTATCCAATCTTTTTATTTTCTATGGTATGAAGATATTTAGTACATCTTCTAATAGTCAAACTTTATGCCTTGTATATGTATGCTATTATACTTAGAATGGTAATTTTGATAAAGATATTATACTTTTTGTTTTTTATCTAAAATAAAATAGATTTTTTTATTCAATTTAAATATTCTATTTATTTATTTATTTAGAGTTGTGGATACCAAAATTTTCTAGAAAAACAAATTCTAGCACATATATTTTATAAGATAGAAAACTATTTATCTATTATTTTTCAAATTAATAAATTTTGGGTACTTTCTTTATTTTATGTATTTTATGTAGAAATTAATAGAAATTTGCTACCGCTAACGAATTTGGATTGAAAATAAGATATTAAAAATTTCCTTTACTATTCAGCTGAATGGAAATGACAATTTAGAAACACATGTAATTA
The DNA here is from genome assembly GCA_034641835.2 of Pinus albicaulis. NCBI lineage: Eukaryota > Viridiplantae > Streptophyta > Pinopsida > Pinales > Pinaceae > Pinus > Pinus albicaulis. Next base: position 855,360,730 of record CM076575.1, on the reverse strand, counting down.
CATGCAACGATAAAAACCACAAGAAAACAATGATTTTATAGGGGAACCCAACCAAGAAAAACTCCTAGGTTGTGTTTCATTAATAAGATGAGAATCATAAATTATTAAAATATCTTGCTTCAATCCTAAAGCACACCCTAAACTTGTGCCAACACTTAGCCAATTCAAGGCCCCAACTTCTTCTTATTTCCTCTTATTAGCTCCTAAAATATAGGAATTTCCTCATATTTTCTTGAGCAATTATGAAGGAATAATTCACCCGCTTAACTATCAAGCCTATACACTCAACTAGTATACAATTTATAATTACAATGTGCCTTTTCCTCCACTTCAACTAGACAATTTGAATTCCACACATATTTCGGCTATTTTTAGCTGATTTACTAGTTTAACTGAGAGATCATTGAGTTAAAAAAAAATATACTACTCAACTAGCCTTCAAATAACTCAAATAGTTACTTGAGCTCAGTTAACTGAGTCAAAATAAAAATAACTAGTTACCTGAGCTCAGTTTACTGAGTCAAAATTAAAATAGTTGAACTATATTGCTAAATTTTAGCAATTAGTACATGCAAAAACTGTACTTCTAGCCTATAACTCGAATTTAATGATTAAACTAGTAGAAAAGGCCATGTCACTCTAACTAACTTCCATACAAATCATCTTGCTAATGTGGAAAATCGAATTACTCAATTTGACTAAGGGAAAGTCAAATTGAGTGTTTCTTGCTATAATTTCTAACACTCCCTCTTATAAAGAAAGTTGTTTTGCATCACCCCTATCCTACACCTGTGGAATTCGAATTTACCTCTTGAAAATACCTTTGTCAAGATATCTGCATCTTGCTCCTTAATTGGAATATATTGTAGCATCATCATTATCCTCTACACACAATCTGGTAAGTGATGGTACCTACTATCAATGTGTTTGGACTTGTCATGAAATACTGTATTCTCAGAGAGTTTAATACAGCAATAGTTATCATAGTAAATCATTGTCAGATCCATCGCCGAGCTAAAAAGATCCATAAGTATTTTCCTCATCCATATGGCCTCACATGTTTCTTGAGTTACAACCATGTATTCAACCTGTCTTGAGTTGAGTGCCATAATACTCTATTTCTTGCTATACTAGGAAATAGCTACAAACCCAACAATATTGAAGCTAACACTTGAAGTACATTTACTATTTGATGGACTCCCTACCCAATTTTTATTAGTGAAGCCTTGGAGCTTCACTCCCTCTATCCTCCTATATCATAACCCATACTCGATTGTTCCTCTGAGGTACCTCAAAACATGCTTTGATGCCTTTCAATATAGCTTGGTAGGCTTCATCATGGCTTGACTCAACTGATTAACTGAATAACATATGTCGGGAATTTTGTTCACCATATACAACGAGGATCTCACAATTTTTTTATTGATGGTAGCATGTATTACCTCTCATGAAGAAGCACTCTCCTTCCTCTAGTTTGTAGCCAAAGGAGTGTCCATAGGCTTGTAGTTCTCCATGCGAAATCTCTAAAGTATTTCAAAGGAATATTTCCACTGACTCATAAATAGCTCATCATCAACCTTCCATACTTCCAACCCAAGGAAGTAATGTATCAAGCCCATGTATTTCATCTCAAATTATGTTACAAGTTCCTCTTTGGAAGAGCGAATCAATTGCTCATCTCCTATAAGTATGAAGTCATCAACATGCAATGCCAATATAAGCAATTTTCCATCTACCACAATGTGATATATATTGGCATTTTCTTTAGTTTTGGTGAAGCCGAATCCACTGAGATATGTGTCAATCTGATTGTAAAATGCTCAAGGCGCCTGATTGAGGCCATATAGGGCTCTCCCAAGTCTACATACATGTGCCTCCATGTCATATCTCTCAAATCCCTCTAACTTCTCTATGTAAATTCCTTCCTCAACAACTCCATTGAGTAAGGAATTGTTCACATTCATCTAATATATTTCCACCCCATCTATGCAGCTAATGCTATAATGGTTCTAATTGAGGAATATATTGTCATTGGAGCAAATTTTTCCTCTGCTCCACTCATACCCTCTACTTGAGAGAAGCCTTTTCCCACAAAATTATCCTTGTACTTCTCAGTCCTCCCATCAACTGCATGATTCACGTTGTAGATCGATCTGGAGCTAACCACAGACTTGTTCTATGGTATCGACACCACTTCCTATACACTATTCCTCATGATGGAGTCATACTCCTCCACTATGGAATCAAACCGCATTGGTTGAGAAATTGCTTCCTCAAATGAGTAAGGCTTTATCTCAATGAGTTATGTCATGAGATCTGTTAGCCCCCTATGAATTTTTTGACAAGCCAACAGGGGGCTAAATTGTTTTTTCAGCCTTCAAGGAATGCATTTTTCCTGAAAACACATCATCCTTGAAAGCCTCTTCATACCCTCTGCCTTTGGTAAATTTTCACTGTTGTTTCCAAGTCAATAAAGCCTCTCTGTTTGTGAAGAATTTCCAAAGGCCTCCTTTTCCCTCCTATTTCATCTCCATTAATCCTCTGTTTCCTCCTATTTTATTCCCACCAAATCCCACTTTCCACCTTATTTTTCCCCTTTTAATTTTCCATTATTAACACTCTAAATCCTCCCAAAACCATGTTTAAGCCTTATGATATCCCTTCGTTTAGCCAAATAGCCCCTTTTTCCTTCTATCGTTCCCCCTTTGGCTTTGAAACGCGTTGAAACTAAGACAAAATACCCCTTGTTCCATATATGTGGGTTTAGCACCTTTCACCCCTAGCCCCGCAAACCATTTCCCCACGTAACCTAATGCCAAGACCAGGTGTCAAGGCATAAAGCGCTTATTGCGATTGGATATCGGGAGCGCTACCCACCGTCGATTTCCCGTAATCCAATGGTCATCGCAAGCCCAGCGTTCTCGTGTTCCCCCGTTCATTCCCCGATCACTTCACAACTGTAGATCTGATCCACAGATCGATGGCCGGCATTCATCCGCCCCGGTGGTCCCCGTAATCGTGCCGTGTTCAAAAACCAGAGGTTTCTATCACACCGCCTTTGGAGGGAGGGCGGTATTTTTCATTTAGCAGCGATGCCATTCACCGGTCGACATGTGGCTCCTAGCACTATTGGGAAACCGCCCTCATCACGCATTAAAGTTCGGCTGTGGACCCGGCGCGACATGCGCGTACACTGTCCGATCCAAAGTTGTCCATCCAACGGTGATCGCACCACGAAGATGCTTGGGAGTTAGCCCAAGGAAAAAGGGACCCCTGGCCCACCATCTTTCGCCCTCCGATGCGTTCTCAACCATCGATCTCCTCCTGAGATCGGACGGTCCAGATTAAATGCGTGCCCCGCCATTGATCGGGTCCACATTCACTCATCGCATTTTCATCTGTCCCCTTTATATTTCGCTCAAAGGTCAAAATGTCAAAGGTTCGCATTAAAATTTCTTGTATTCCACCAACTTTCACCATACCATTCTCCATTGTTTCGTTGTGTTTTTCACCATCACCCTGCACTGTTCCACCATTTCACCAGGCTGCACTGCCATTCTCATTGTCCCTGCTGCATCCACCCTCCCCATGCATGGTTTTCTTAACGTGTTTACATGTTTTTGCAGGGTTACAGGCAGGCGGAAAACCGCCATGGTTCATAGGTTCTATTATAGTAGCACAGAGCACAGAGAAAGGCCTGAGGGGTGCTCAGAACATAAATGTTCATTAAATGTATAGAGTTCAACCATGCAAAACTTCCCAACACCATTTAAAGTTCCAATTTCGTAGACAACGGCAATCATGGAGCGACAAAGAGTATCAGTGAGAAAGCAGAGAGTTTAAGGCTTGTAATTGAAGATTTTGAGCCTTAACCCAACATTTTAAAGGCAGGGTACCAGATCAAAGACCCCGTGGATCACTCAGAAGGTATAACACACAGAAAACCATATCATCAGGGTGTTTACATCAACATAATGTCTCCTCCTAAGAAAGGACATAGTACTCATACGGTTTTAGTTTACGTTAAGTCCATGAGAAGTTTTCCCCCCTGACAACAGTCCTAATAATATCAGACACATTTGTTACACAGTATGGCAGACCTGAAATCATTGATCTTCCTTTGTTCAGTTCACCAGAATTCTACAGAGTGCTACAGCAAGTACATCAGAGACATACCTGGATTAATTTGCAACCTGACGAAGAACACTCTTTCATCCAAAGAGTACTGAAGATAAATGCCCAGAATTTAAAACAGAATGGGCCTAAACCCTCTTCCTCTTCTGATTTTTAATGCTACATTTAGTTTTTCATCTACCCCCTCTGTCTCTCATTCAGCTATAAAATTCATGAATAAACTCATTGTAAGGTTGTTGTTGATCGGATATCTGAGAATTGCAAGTTTTTTTCTTTTGAGACATAGTCTCTGTGTAAAGTTGTAAGATAGGCTAAGGAAGATGTTTTCAGGCTGAATATCAAGCTCTTGGCAATGTTGTACATGACTGGTGTCGCTCTTTAATATGACAAGCACATTTCATTGGATCCTGATTTAAAGCAGCGGTGATGTTTTTCTATCTTTGTATTTGTTTTACCTTGTAATTCATTTCATTTCATTTCGTCTGGCATGCATCAGAAATCTGGCATAGGATTTACCCTTGTTAGGTACCCTATGTTTCTGCTCTCCCTGCCTTCAATGTTTCTTGTTGAATGTGTTATCTGAGGATTTATTTCAATTAATTTAACCAGTGTAGTGGTGATGTATGAATTAATGAATATGTTCTTAGATGTTCTTGTTAGGCTTTAATTGAATTAATTTGGATACTGGGAGTTTAGAACTTGGTCTCTATCTCACCAAGGTCCTTTTCAATTGATTAAACCTTGCTAAGTTCCCTTAAGTTGGATACCAAAGCATTGAGATTTCAAATTCTCTCTCTGATCTCATGTTTTCAGCTTTGCGTTCTGATCTTTAATGTCCCTTGTCTGAAGAGTTAACCTTTTAGGTTTTGGATCACAGGTTGTCTAATGGCATGTCCTATCCTTGGATCTGATTTCTGGAAGGTCACCTTGGAGGTGTCCTTGCTTTCACCCTCTCTCTTACCATTTCATGTCACACTATCATCTTTAATATCCAATGCTTTAGATGACTAGCCCAACTAAAAGCTTACATATGGAATAGCAAGTAAACCATTTCCTGACTCCATTGCCCAATGGTCTTGAATGTTCTCTGAATCATCTCTCTTTGCCTAAAACCCTCTTTGCTCGACCTTGTCTTATACTGAACCCTTCTTTCCTGATTCCCAACAACCAAACAAAAGTAAACAAACAAACCCCGTACCTATAACTAGCCTAATATCTCAAACATAGAGCTTCAAAGACAAACACCTTTCACTGACATAGAGAGATCCCTCTCTGGACCCAGGAGGGCTAGATCCTGAGGTGTGAAAGTGGTTCTAATGTTGTCTCATCTTTTGGTCTTGACAACCTGGCCAAAATATGGGAACCCCAACATAATGGCGACTCCACTGGGGAAAGAACTTTGAACACCCTTAACTGCTATATCCGGTCTTGTGTGTTTTTCCCACACTCTTAGACAGAGTCTGGAAAGGGCTAGGTAGCCTCCAGATCTCACTCTCTTTCAGAGGTGAAATATCTGGTAAAATCCCTCCCAGTCCATCTCTGGTTAGATTTTGTTGTGTTTTGAGGATATCCTTGAAAAGGGATATTTCATAAGCACTGTGGTGGAAAGTGTACCCCCCATAAGCATCCTAAACCTTCCACCTGGCGACTCCATAGTTCCTTAAAGATCAAAAACTCCACTGGTGATCAGTAGGTCTGTTGATTATCTTGGTTCACATAAGACTCCACTAGGAGACCAGCCTCCATACCAACATCAGCCATAATAGAAGTAACAAGTAGGGTTAAGCTGCTTGGTTTGAAAATAGCATTCTGGCTTCAAGAACCATTCACACAAGAGCATATCCTAACCCAAACCCCCCTGAAATAGTTGACAACCGTGATAGCATCTTCAAGAGATCTCCTACACCTAAAAGACCAACTATTTCCAGCCACATCCATAGAGCTAACTCTGCACCAGAAGCCTTTATAGCTCTATTAGCCCCACCTCTTGACCTAGACCTACCAAACATATTACCAAGAACTAGGTCATTCAGTGTTCTAGACCAGCCATACCTTGAGCTTCTCGGTTCACCAGCTCATAGTGGTCAATACATTAGGGGCAGAGAAACCCCTCCATCTACACCTCCTGATATTCACTTCATTCAAAACTTGGGGCTCTCCCACCCTAAATCTGCTCAACAGACTTCTAATGGTCCTAGTGTCCCTGTCATCCATATACCAGCTGCTCATGCCAACCCCTCACTTCCTTAGAACATCATCATGGCAGCCTGGTATGCACCTCTGGTATTACCCCAGCCTCTAGTGCCCTTACCCAATGATTATCAATCAAAGATTCTGCACTTCACTACAAAAGTGTCTACCACAGCTCAGCACCATGTAAATAGGATGGAAGATTCTTTTGACTACATGGAGATAGATGATGATATAGTCAAAATGAGAATCTTTGCCCAGAGTTTAGGAGGGGAAGTGAAAAAATGGTTCAAAGGCCTACCTCCTAATAGTATCCAAGACTTCCCTGCTCTATATTATACTTTCATAAACAAATGGGAAGTTAAGGCCAACCCTCTCCAAATCCTAACAGAATACAATAATCTTAAGAGAAACGTAGGAGAGAGTGTCCATGACTACTCTACAAGGTTTAACAGTGTCTACAACGCTCTTCCTCCGCACATGAAACCTCCCCAAGGTTTTGATGCTAACGTGGCCTACCAGCTTAGGGAGAGGGATTAAAATACATTGGAAGATATTCAAAAGGGATCAGTGAGTGTGGAGGCTAACCTGACTGAAAAGAAAGCCAGAATGAGGGCTAAAAAGAGGGTGACATATAGAGATGACACTGTAGCTTCCACATCTGATCCCAATTATGAACATCTATCTAAAAACATGGAAAAGATACAAAAAATGATGGAAAAAATGGTTGTCACAGTTAGTAATTAGAACAGAAACCAAAATCATAACCAGAACCAGAACTTTAGAAGAAACAACACCACTCCCAACAGACAAAGAGACTCAGATCAACAAGTTATTCCCCCATTTCAAGAGAAATTTCTTGATGAAGATGAGGGAATCATAGAAGACTCTGAGGGAACCACAATAAACATGTTTGAAATAGAAAACTCAATCCACAACTGTTCCACAGAGGAAGATCAGCCCTCATCCTCATATTGGGATGAGGAAAGATTGGAATCTGAGGATTATAGGCTGGGATTTGAAAATGCCATCATGCATGTTAGGGAACAGTATGAACTTAGAAGAAAAAAGATTCTAGACACTTCCAAACCAAAGGCTTCTAAGGTCACCATCAAGAAAAGGCCTGAGAAAACTTCTAAAGAAACTGTTGAAAGTAACAAATCAGCAGTTGAGAGTTCTGGGAAGAACAAAGAAAAAGACAACCAAAACACTGATAAACAAAGTCAACCAACTAGCAGCACTAGCATTGCAGTTAGTGCTCCTGATAAAATAGTTCCTAAGCCTGTACATAGTGAGAATCAGCCCACTGATTCTGCCACCAAGGTTGTGGCTAAAAAAACAAATTTGAACATTCCAAAGAGTCAGTCCACTTTCAATTTGGAGAGTGAGATTGTGAAAATTAAAATCTCTGTCCCACTCTCTGAGCTGGCCACTCAGGATGTATATAAAGGCCAAATTTTGAAAGCTTTAAATCTAGGTGAAAACAGTGACACTGTAAATTTAAGTGATGATCAACCAACCCTTCTATTTGGTCCAAAGATAGAAGGGAAGTTTCAGGAAGGGGTAGCACCCCCTTTTTATATTAGTCTCAATATCCATGACAAGATCCTTCACAACGCAATGCATGACTCTGGGGCCTCACACAACTTGATGCCTAAGGTAATTATGGAAAAGTTAGGCCTAGAGATAACTCGTCCCTATAAATACCTCTATTCATTTCACTCTAGTAGAGTAAAGTGTCTCGGCCTGATCAAAGATTTATGTGTGAACTTAACCCAGATTCCAACCAAATGTATGGTCATGGATGTAGTAGTGGCAGATGTGCCACCTAAGTATGGCATGTTACTTTCAAGGTCATGGGGAGCCAAGCTGCAAGGTACAATGCAGATGGATGGGGCATATGCCACAATCCCTGCCTTCAGCCAACTTAGAATACTGTATAGAGAGGCACAAATGAAATTCCTGGTCAGTAGCCCCGAAAAACCTGAAATTTCATCTTTATAATTGTACACAAAGATCTTGACTCCTTCATCCTTTGCAATGATGAATCCTTAGAGGGGCCAGAATTCAAAAACAGGGATACAAACAATGAAACAAAGCCCATGGAATTTAACATAATGGCTACTCTATACTTGGAGGAAAACGAAGAAGAAAACTTTGGACAGTGCATTGAAACAGAAACTCGAAACAAACAAGGAATAGAATGCATTCAGCTGATTAGTCACCCTTCAGAAGCTCATACACCACACCAAGAATGAAATGATGTTAAGCCCGAGAGTGAACCTTTATGGGAAATGAATTTTGATGGGTCATGCACCAAGAGAACTGGAGGAGCAGGAGTGTGGGTACATAACACAGAGAGTGACTATGCAGAGAGTCATGCCTATAACCTGAAATTCAAATGTACAAACAATATCGCAGAGTATGAGGCTCTTATCCTAGGCTTGAATCTGTTGAAAAAATTAGGAGCCCGTAGGATAGCCGTGCACAGGAGACTCTGAGTTGATCATTAAACAAGTGAATGGTGAATACACAGTGAAACATCCTAGGCTGAGAGCGTACATGAATGATGCTATGGATCTATTGAAAACCTTTGTAGAATATGAACTCGTGTTTGTCCCTAGGAGTCAGAACGCAATTGAAAATGGATTAGCTTGTGTGGCTAGTTCATATCACAAGCCTCCCAGTGACCAAAAAATCATCATTCAGACGAAGTTCAGGCCCACAGTACGTGATAATGAAAAATATTGGCAGGTATTTGAGGGCGATAAGAAGATTGAAGATTTCCTGGTAGGCAGGAACGAGTTTGAATTTTCTGATTCAGACTCTAAATCTGATGATAGCTACCTAAGTGAAGAGCCCTCAGACGAGGAAGAACCACCCTGTAACATAGAAATAAATGCTTTAAACGAACAGATTGGAAATCCAAACGAAGAATGTGAAAATGCATATTGTGATGAAGTAGAGGTGCTGCAGTCGAAAGATAAAAACATACCTAGGGGGTTGGCACCTCTAGAGGATCTTTTGACTTTGATGATGTAGCAAAAAAGCCCACCATGGAACACTTAGATTCTGATGTCGAGGAATGCAACATAGGCACTGAAGATAAACCCAAGATGATTAAATTGGCTAAGTCCCTGCCTGCAAACATGAAAAATAAATATATCGACTTATTCAAGGAATTCATTGATGTGTTTGCCTGGAACTATGAGGACTTAAAGTCCTATAACACAAACATCATACAACACAAAATACCTCTGAAAGAAAATCAGAAGCCCTTCAAATAGAAACTCCGCAGAATAAACCCAAAACAATTACCTGCAGTGGAAAAGGAAATAAAGAAGATGTATGAGGCAGGCATAATAATTCCTGTGAGGTTCTCTGATTGGGTCTCAAACCTTGTAGCTGTAAGAAAGAAGACAGGTGAGATCAGGCTGTGCATTGATTTCAAGAATCTTAATAGAGCCTCACTCAAAGACAATTACCCTTTGCCAAAAATGGAACAAATTCTTCATAAAGTAGTAGGCTCAAAAAGGATCTCCCTGTTAGATGGTTTTTTAGGTTACAACCAAATTTTAGTACTCCCAGAAGACCAACTCAAGACAGCTTTTACCACTCCATGGGGCACTTTTATGTATGTAAAAATTCCCTTTGGACCGATGAACGTTGGTGCAACCTTCCAACGAGCGATGGACATAGATTTTTTGGACGAAATAGGAAACTTCATTGTCATCTATCTGGATGACATAACAGTCTATTCCAAGACTGAAGAGGAACACCTAAAACATCTGAGAAGAGTGTTTGAAAAATGCAGAAGGTTCGTTCTGTCATTGAATCCCAAAAAGACTGTATTTGGGCTGCAAGAAGGTAAGCTTCTTGGCCACATCATATCTGAGAAGGGGATTAGGATAGACCCACAAAGAGTTGAGGGAATACTACAAATCACACACCCGAGAAACATCAAAGAGTTACATTCCTTTATTGGGAAAATCAACTTCTTAAGGAGGTTTATTCCCAATTTAGCCGAGCACCTCAGGAATATGACTAACATGTTAAAGAAAGGTGTAGAAGTTAAGTGGACTGTTGAAGCTAAGAAATATTTTGAGTCAGTTAAACTTGCACTCACCCGAGCTCCTGTCCTAATCAGCCCTAATTTCTCAAAATATTTCCTGATCTTTTCATTTGCCTCCAAGCATACAGTAGCTGCAGTTCTGCTGCAGAAAAATCCAGAGGGAATGGAATAGCCCATTTCTTTCTTCAGCAAAGCGCTGAGAGATGCACCCTTGAAATACAACATAATGGAAAAATAGGCCTATGCCTTGGTAAAGTCCTTGAAATACTTTAGGGTGTACATACTGCATTCCCACACCATAGCCTATGTGCCAAACATAGTGGTTAAGGACATCCTATCCCAAGATCCAGATGGGAAGAGGGGAAAATGGATTGCCGTGATCTTAAAGTATGACCTTGAGATAAAACCCACAAAACTAATCAAGGGTTAGGGCTTAGCTCAACTAATGGCTGAATCAAATTTACAAGCCCTTGACATAAACATGGTAGATGCCTTGGATGAGCAGGAAGGATTTCCTGATCCCACTGTTGAGGAGAATTTTCAGAGCTCTCCTTGGTATTCTGACATTCTGTATGTGCTCTCAAACCTCAATGCCCCTCCTAAACTATTAAAGACCAAGGCCAGATTCCTAAAGCTAAAAGACAGAAAATATTGCATACTGAATGAATGCTTATACTGGAAAAATACCAATGGCCTATTGCTTAAATGTTTGCCTGAAACTGAAGCAGAGAGAATTAAACAAGAGTTCCATGTAGGAGAGTGTGGAGGCCACCTGAACTGGAAATCCACTGCTAACAAAATACTCAGGGCTAGCTATTATTTGCCTACAATTTTTAATGACATCCATAAGATGATAATTGCCTGCCACAAATGCCAGATTTTTGAAGGCAAAAGAAAGCTCCTCCCCCTACCTTTACAACCAATCATTGTCGAAGGTCCCTTTATGCAATGGGGTCTAGATTTCATAGGAGAAATACAACCTACTTCTTTTGCACAACACAAGTGGATCCTAACAGCCACATACTACTTCACTAAGTGGATAGAGGCCATACCTTCTAGGAATGCCACAAATTTTGTCATCATTAGGTTTTTAGAAGACCACATCCTCTCTCGGTTTGGCTGTCCAAGGAAAATAATCACTGATAATGTTGCTTCTTTTGGATCCAAGAAAATGGTTTATTTTTGTCACGGGTATCAAATAGCACTCGGTCATTCAACTACTTATTATCCACAAGGTAATGGGTTAGCTGAATCATCAAACAAGAGCTTGGTAACGATCATCAAAAAGCTGCTGGAAGAGAAAAAAAAGTCATGGCATAAAAATTTAGTGCATGCCCTGTGGGCTGACAGGCTTACAACAAAGAAATCCATTGGCATGTCACCATATCAGCTTGTCTATGGAACAGACGCAGTGTTTCCTACCATCCTTGGAGTACCAGTGATTAAACTTGTCCAAGAAATTCAGACAGAAGAAGACAGCATGGTAAGGAGGATAAACCAAACAATTCATCTCCAGCAAACAAGGGAAGAGGTCTATAACAGAGCTATGAAGGTTTAGGAAAATATAAAGAATTTGTTCAACAAGAGAACCAAAGCTTTTGACTTCAAAATTGGAGATAAAGTTCTGAAGTGGGACTCAAGGAGAGAAGACAAAGAAAAGCACGGCAAGTTTGACACTTTGTGGCAGGGTCCATACATCATCTAGGCCACTGTGGGTCCAAATTCCTTTTTTCTACAAGAGTTAGATGGTATAGAGCTGTTTGGGGGTCCTATCAAGGGCAGGATGCTCAAACACTACTTCTGCTGATTTCCAATTTCCAGTTTCCATTTCCATTGTAAATACCATTGTTGTGTTATGTTTTCAAGGAAAAGAGAAAATGTTTCCAAAAAAAAAACAGAGAGAAGAGAGAGGTTCAGACATGCTCAAAACATGAACCTCCGATATGCAAAGATTGGCTCTAACACGATCAAAACCTGAGCCAGCAAAGAAGAAAAGGATCAGCTCTAACATGCCCAAAACTAGAGCTGAAATGAAGAAGAGAAAGTGACTCTAACAATCTCAAAACTTGAGTCACAAAGAAAAGAAGGATGCTTCAAAAATTCAGATTTCAAGCCTTCAAGATTTTGTTTTCAGTTTTCTACAAGTTTCTGTCCATGTACAACTGTCTGTATGTCTTGGATCCATAGCAAACTAGACTGTCTAATCCTAGTTTGACTGTTTTTAAATTTCTATTGTAGAATGTAGAGAAGAAATCTGCTGGACAGTTTAATCCCAACAGATGTTAGATTAGGTAGAGAAACATATGAGGCCAACAGTTTAATCTAGTCTCATGGAGTAATAAGGGTAGAAATAGAATAGGTTTATTTTCATGTTTGTAAAAAATAATGATGTAAAGGGTCTGCTAGTCCAAATGCACCCTAGAAGAAGAAATGATAGGACTATAGTCTGGGTAGGTAGATTGTTCGGGAAATTTTTTCTGCTGAATTGATGAATTCATGATTTGTGGCAGCTAATCCAAGAAAGAAAACGAATGGGTCAAGTACCAGGCATTTGGCCTACACCAAGATCATTTCTGGATTCTTGACTCCTTCAAGAAGAAGCCATCCCCATGTGGAGCCATTGTTAGCCCCCTATGAATTTTTTGACAAGCCAACAGGGGGCTAAATTGTTTTTTGAGCCTTCAAGGAATGCATTTTTCCTAAAAACACATCATCGTTGAAAGCCTCTTCATACCCTCTGCCTTTGGTAAATTTTCATTGTTGTTTCCAAGTAAATAAAGCCTCTCTGTTTGTGAAGAATGCCCAAAGGCCTCTTTTTCCCTCCTATTTCATCTCCATTAAGCCTCTGTTTCCTCCTATTTTATTCCCTTTAAACCCCACTTTCCACCCTCTTTTTCCCCTTTTAAATTTCCTTCATTAACCCTCTAAATCCTCCCAAAACCTTGTTTAAGCCTTATGATATCCCTTCGTTTAACCAAATAGCCCCTTTTTCCCTCTATCGTTTCCCTTTTGGCTTTGAAACGCGTTGAAACTAAGCCAAAATACCCCTTATTCCATATATGTGGGTTTAGCACCTTTCGGCCCTAGACCCGCAAGCCATTTTACCACGTAACCTAGTGCCAAGACCAAGTGCCAAGGCATAAAGCGCTTATCGTGATTGGATATCAGGAGCGATACCCACCATTGATTTCCCATAATCCAATGGTCATCGTAAGCCCAGCGCTCTCGCGTTCCCTTGTTCATTCCCCGATCACTTCACAACCATCGATCTGATCCACAGATCGACGGCCCGCATTTCATCCGCCCCGGTAGTCCTCGCAATCGCGCCCTGTTAAAAAACTGGAGGTTTCTATCGCACCGCCTTTAGAAGGAGGGCAATATTTTTCATTTGGCAGCAATGCCATTCACCAGCCGACACGTGGCTTCGAAAACTATTGGGAAACCGCCCTCATCACGCGTTAAAGTTCGGCTGTGGACCCGACACAATATGCGCGTACACCATCTGATCTGAAGTTGTCCATCCAACGGTGATCGCACCACGAAGATGCTTTGGAGTTAGCCCAAGGCAAAAGGGACCCTTGGCCCACCATCTGTCACCCTCTGATGCATTCTCAACCATCGATCTCCTCCTGAGATCAGACGGTCCGGATTAAATGCATGCCCCACCATTGACCGGGTCCCGCCACGCCACCCATTCCACGTGTTTTCATCGCATTTTCATCTGTCCCCTTTATATTTCGCTCAAAGGTCAAAATTTCAAAGGTTCGCATTAAAATTTGTTGCGTTCCACCAACTTTCACCAGACCATTCTCCATTATTTCGCTGTGTTTTTCACCATCACCCTGCACTGTTTCACCATTTCACCAAGCTGAATTGCCATTCTCATTGTCCCCGTTGCATCCACCCTCCCCATGCATGGTTTTCTTAACGTGTTTACGTGTTTTTGCAGGGTTACAGGCAGGCGGAAAACTGACACGGTTCATAGGTGCTTTATAGTAGCACAGATCACAGAGAAAGACCTGAGGGGTGCTGAGAACGTAAATGTTCTTTAAAGGTACAGATTTCAACCATGCAAAACTTCCCAACACCATTTAAAGTTCCAATTTCGCAGACAACGACAATCATAGAGCGGCAAAGAGTATCAGTGAGAAAGCAGAGAGTTTAAGGCTTGTAATTGAAGATTTTGAGCCTTAACCCAATAGTTTAAAGGTAGGGTACCAGATCGAAGACCCCGTGGATCACTCAGAAGGTCCAACGCACAGAAAACCATATCATCAGGGTGTTTACATCAGTAGAATGTCTCCTCCTGAGAAAGGACATTGTACTAATATGGTTTTAGTTTACGTTATGTCCATGAGAAGTTTTCCCCCTTGACAATAGTCCTAATACTATCAGATGCATTTGTTACATAGTATGGCAGACCTGAAATCATTGATCTGCCTTTGTTCAGTTCACCAGAATTCTATAGAGCACTACAGCAAGTACATCAGAGACATACCTGGATTAATTTGCAGCCTGACGAATACCACTCTTTCATCCAAAAAGTACTGAAGATAAATGCCCAGAATTTAAAACAGAATGGGCCTCGGCCCTCTTCCTCTTCTGAGTTTTAATGCTAAATTTAGTTTTTCATCTACCCCCTCTGTCTCTCATTCAGCTATAAAATTCATGAAGAAACTCATTGTAAGTTTTTTGTTGATCGGATATCTGAGAATTGCAAGCTGTTTTCTTTTGAGACATAGTCTTTGTGTAAAGTTGTAAGATAGGCTAAGGAAGATGTTTTCAGGCTGAATTTCAAGCTCTTGGCAATGTTGTACATGACTGGTGTCACTCTTTAATATGACAAGCACATTTCATTGGATCCTGATTTAAAGCAGCGGTGATGTTTTTCTATCTTTGTATTTGTTTTACCTCGTAATTCATTTCATTTCATTTCGTTTGGCACGCATCAGAAATCTAGCATAGGATTTACCCTTTTTAGGTACCCTATGTTTCTGCTCTCCCTGCCTTCAATGTTTTCTGTTGAATGTGTTATCTGAGGATTGATTTCAATTAATTTAACCAGTGTAGTGGTCAAACATATGCTGCTAGCTTATGTATAAATTAATGAATCTGTTCTTAGATTTTCTTGTTAGGCTTTAATTGAATGAATTGGGATACTGGGAGTTTATAACTTGGTCTCTATCTCACCAAGGTCCTTTTCAATTGATTAAACCTTGCTAAGTTCCCTTAAGCTAGATACTAAAGCATTGAGAGTTAAAAGTCTCTCTCTAATCTCAGGTTTTCACCTTTGCGTTCTGATCTTTAATGTCCCTTGCCTGAAGAGTTAATCTTTTAGGTTTTGGATCACAGGTTGTATAATGGCATGTCCTGTCCCTGGATCTGATTTTTGAAAGGTCACCTTGAAGGTTTCCTTGCTTTCACCCTCTCTCTTACCATTTCATGTCACACTATCATCTTTAAGATCCAACGCTTTAGATTACTAGCCCAACTGAAAGCCTGCATATGGAATAGCAAGTAAACCCTTTCCTGAATCCATTACCCAATTGTCTTGAATGTTCTCTGAATCATCTCTCTTTTCCTAAAACGCTCTTTTCTCGGCCTTGTCTTATACTTAACCCTTCTTTCCTGATTCCCAACAACCAAACAAAATTAAACAAACAAACCTCGTGCCTATAACTAGCCTAATATCTCAAACATAGAGCTTCAAATACATACACCTTTCGCTAACATAGAGAGATCCCTCTCTAGACCCAGGAGGGCTAGATCCTGAGGTCTGAAAGTGTTTCTGATGTTGTCTCATCTTTTGGTCTTGCCAACCTAGCCAAAACATGGCAACCCCAACAAGATCCATATATCCAGTGTACATGTCTAGTGACCTCCTCTACCTATGCAAACATGTAGGATCTCCCACATGATCTCATGCATCTTGTGCCATTATGTCATCTTATCTGGCTCTCTTCATCCCCTCTCTGAAATATTCTGGTTGAGTGGGTGCCTCTACTCAGCCTCCTGTCTTCTCCATAAAATTCTGAATCTCTGTCTGAGGCTCCTCATTTGGAGCTATAATCTCTTTCTCCAGTGGCATAACCAATTCTCACTCTAGAGAACATCTCATAGCCTTCTCCTCATCAATTTTGGCATCTCTCCTCATTATTGTCACCCTGAAAGAGGGAAAATAAACCCAGTAATTATGTGGTGTCTCTGTATATCCTAAAAATACTCCCATCTCATATGTAGGCTCAATTTTCTTATTTCTATCCCCGAAGACATGACATTACATAGTAGCTCCGAAAATTCAAAATTGAAATACATTTGGCTTCCTCCTAGAGAAAACTTCTTCGGTGTGATCATGTTAAGTATTCGATGAGGGCTCCTGTTATGCAAATAAACTATAGTGTTGCATGCTTATGACCATATATGAAATGGAAGCCCTTGATCATGCAACATGGCTCTTGTTGCTCCTACTATGCTTATGTCTTCCTTTAAGCTACCCAATTGTGTTGTGGTTTATGGGGTTTTATCAGTTCTCTTTTAATACCCTCTTTGGCACAAAATTTATTGAAGGTGCTAGAAAAAAATTCTCCTCTGTGATCACTTCTCAGGGCTTTAAGTTTCCGATTAGTCTCCTTTTCAACCAATTCTTTGAATTCAAAAATTATTGAGAAAACTTCATCCTTCTTCCTCATGAAGAAGATCCAACATTTTCTAGAAAATTTATCAACAAAAATCACATAATACATGTGTTTTTATGTAGAGGCTATAGAAAATGGTTTACATACATTAGAGTGGACTCCATGCAAAATTGTTCTATCTCTGCTATGATGGCTCTTGAAGGTGGATTTGACATATTACCCCAATGTGCATCCCTTGCAGATAACATGTCATTCAAGGGTACATTTCATGAGACGGGTGGTAATATGTTGCATGTTTTTTAAGGCCCCATGGTGTAAGTGTCCCATGTGCCTATGCTTGAGTTCTCCAACATCTCGAATTTGCATTTTTTCTTCATTGTTAATCAGTGCAGCGCAAGATTCCACCTAAATTTTGTAGACATTTTTCACTCTAAGTCTAATATATTTCTCTTGCTCGATAACTTCATGTCTTAGAAATTCTTTCCCTTTACTGAAAACAACATCATAGCCTCTATCCTCCAATACAGGTACAAATATCAAGTTCTTCTTCAGCCTAGGTACATACATAACATCTTTCAAATGAACATGGGAGCCTGCCTCCATGTTGTAGAGGTAAATCCCTTCTGTGGACAGAGGTGATCCCTACTAGCCCAGATCGGGTCTAGCAACAATCGTATCATGCTAAGGTGCAAGTTCCTAATTGCAATAGACCAAATTGTGAAGAAGGCCTACCTCAAGTCCAACATTGTTGTTTATAGAGAAGATGGCGCTCCCGTTTCCTTGCTCCGGCAGATCACAATCCTCTCGCTTATCGCAATCTAACACCTATACACACAAGAAAAACGACAAACACAAGCGTAAAACCCGATATATGCAATTATGTATCAGTCAGAGAAGACACAACTCATGATCATAATGAAAAATACGAGTGGAACCATAACCAAAGTCGCTTATCATTAATTCATACAAAGGAAAATACAACCTGGCTCTGACGTTGAACCTTCCTTCGGCGGGTCGTCAGCGAAATACGTCTCGGTAAAGCTTGTTGGGAATGGGAACAAGCCTTTCTCTTCGATCGTCAATCTCCTTGCTACTGATTTGGCTCTATGAGGACTATTGCGGCATTCTTTAGCCTATGAAGGCTCTTGCAGCATTCTTTAGGCTATGAAGGCTCTTGGAGACTCAACCATTTAGCCCTTCAGCTATTCATCCCCTCAGCTATTCAGCCCTTCAGCCCCTTAGCTATTCAGCCCCTTCATCAATGGATGAAAGTTATATTTATAAAGGAGAGGAGGAGGTTGGGATCCCTACAATAGTGGAAGGGAGGCCTTATCCCTTGGGAGGTTCCCCATAAGGTGGAAACAAGAGGCCAAAGGAGGAAGGCTGTGGTTATTCAGTCGAAACCACTCCTCGTGACTCATCCATGAAGTTGTTGTAATCAAAACTTTGCCTCTTTTTTTAAAAAACTTTCCATAAGCAGATTGGCGCAAGTGCTTAACTGGGACAGAGCGCCAATTGGCACGGGCTTAGTGTTAATTTTCCTCATTGGCGCGAGGACATAACGAGCTACCAGTGCCAAGGCAAAAACAAGTGTTTTTAGGGGTCTACTCTGGAAATGATCAACAGAAGAAATGTTGTCCTCATGGAAAGGGATGAAATGATGGTATTTGCAAGGCACGACATTGCTTATTGGTCACAGAAATGACCCTCCAATGGGTGAGATGGGAATTGTAGGGATGGTGACAAACTACTATGTAACAGATGCCCCCTACAGCATGAGGCCCGAGAGAGAGAGAGGGGTGAAATGCTTTACGAGAACGTGTCCAACTGAAAACACTGCCGTTGGAAAACCTGCGTAGAGAAGTACAAATGATATCTCAAATACATGATATATGTGGTATGGGCGCAGCCATCCATAAAAAAGTATACAATCATCAAGATCCAAGGCATGGACACAGCCATCCAGTAAGGATCAATAAATAGAGTCAGGTATGGTCGCAGCCATCCAATCAGTGAGTCATGTAACCAATTATAATAATCCACAAAATCGCAGCCTGGATTCTAACAGACAAAATCCAGGGTCTTGCGCTCCATCTCGACCCGAACAAAGTACAAGTTCAAGCATGCGAATAAGTGAGCTGAAGTCAAACATGCAAGAACATCGCCTGATTACCAGCCAATGATGAAAGTTGTTAACAGACGTGAGAGGTACCACCAATAATGACAATGGCCCTCAAGGTACTATAGGTACAATCTACAGCTGTGAATCAGTGAGATGGCATCGAACACCCGTAGAATCACTCGATCGGAGGCCAATGATGAAAACCTCACATCGAATGCGAAGAACCTGCCATTAAGGCATGTAGGCTCTAAGGTACCAGAAGGGAGTCTCTAGATCAGCTTCCCGGATAATGAGCTGATGTCGACAGGAAGTGACCTTGATCGAAGGTGGGCCATAGTGTTTCCCACATCATCGACGCGAGACAGAGGAACATAATGTATTTGTGACTCAGGATCAGATGAGAATCAGAGGAAGGTTGAGAATTTTGCAGAGGTCAACTTCTCTTGAACATATCGGCGGCACGACAATGGATTTGGAATTATTTGACATCAAAAGATCAAAGGTCATGATGAGGAGGCAAAGAGAAGATGAGAGGTCAAAAGGGATCACCCAAACCCATGGAGGCAAGTAGAAAACGAGATGAGATGTCCCCAACCTGACACGAATGCAGACAAGTGCCATGTTCAAGAGCGACATACTGCCGACACGACGATGATACTGGTTCCATTTCCCCCCACAATTTCTGGCGAGTACCTCTTTATTTTTACACAAGCTTGAAGAGGATACCATATGCTTTTCATATAAGTCCGTCCTTCGGGCGAATCCATCCTAGTACATTTAACGAGCCCTAGGAAGGAGAAACTCGAATATCGTCATTATGACTGGATCCGATGTCATCAGGGTTTGACAAGTTTGACAAAGGAAGAACTTGGCATCTTTTCATGCTTAGAGAGTTTGAAAAGACAACAGAAAAGTAAACTCCAATGGTCCCTTTTTGTAAATCGTTACTCAGATCCGAAAAGGTAGAAATCAATGTCTGAGAAAACCTCCTAGTCGCAATAGGCTAGGGTATTCCTTTTTCGTAAATAATCTATCCCTGCCTGAAAAAGGAGTAAACGTATACTAGGTAGATGTCTTTTCGTGGCCAATTTAACGAGATCAAAAAAACGAGCGACTCAGCGATCTTTTCATGTTTAGAGAGTCAGAAAAGAGTTGAAAGTTGACTCCTCCTGGAGGAACGAGTGGTATAACGAGTAGCTACTGGTTCCGGTAATGGTGGAACTGCTCAAAACAAATAAAGGTCAAGAGGCTGGCTAACAAGACCACTCATCGCAGCGATTCCCCAAGAACAGGTAAAACAACCAAGTGATGGCATATAAGCGGCCAAGCAGATAATGACGATGGAGTGAGAAAACCAAGGCTCATCTGGCAAAAATAGGTTGATAAAATGGAAATCACAAGAGGTAAAATGGGAATGGTTTCATTTTTACACAAGCTTGAAATTGGGAAACTCTGCTTGAAGTTGGTTTCATTTTTACACAAGCTTGAAACAAAGATAAACTATGCTTGAAACCGGTTTCATTTTTACATAAGCTTGAAACGGAAACAAACTATGCTTGAAAAAGTAAGCATGCCCCCAGCATGGTGACTCAATTCGAGGTACATGCCCCCCAAGCTTCAGTCCATGCACCTGAGTAAATAGATGGAGGGAGTGAAGGTTCAAGTGACGAGATCAAGAGAAAGACTTGACTGGGATTTTACGAGATCTAAACAAAGACTCGAATTGAACGGGGACGTGTTTCATTGTTTTAACAAGGTTGACACATTAAAAGAACTATCCTCAGACACCCTTGTTTCATTTTTTAAGGAGCTTGACACAAGACAAGGAACTATGCTCCAACAACCTTGTTTCATTTTTTAAGGAGCTTGACACAAGAAAACGAACTGTGCTCCGATAACCTTATCATAATGAACAAGAAGTCATGGCTTCCAAGAGTTCCACATCTGATGGAAGGAAAACATCCTAGAAGTCAAGACCCAATGCCCCCAGCACACGATGCATGATGGCACTATCGCTGAGTACAGGCATGGGGTAGGTAGCCACATAGTTGACCTGCGGTGGGGTAGATACAACAGGCAGATAAAAACCAGGAAGGGATGTTGGTGGGCCAGATGCCACATAAGGACCAAAGAACGAAAGTTGATCAATGGTCACGATCCGTCCTTCATGTGGAAAACAGACCACACGAAAAAGGGAGGAGACAAGAGCTCCCATGGCATAGGTGTAATCGCGCCCCAAAAGCAGATTGAAATCCAAGGGGCCTGGAACAACCATCATGTCCATATGGACGGTTTTACCTCCCAAAGTAATAGGTAACCTTGGAAATATCCCCAAGGGTTGACTCATTCTTCTGTTAAACGCCAACAGACTCTGTGTAACAGGCGCAAGCGGCGGCGAACCGAAAGCTTTCCAAGTAGTAAAGGATAGAACACTAATAGACGCGCCTTCGTCTATAATGGTGCTGGGTATGACTAGACCAAAAGCCTGTACTGTGATCTCGAAAGGCACATAAGACGGAAGGCGGTATCCTATAAATCGATTCCAATCAAAGGAATCGACCAAACTACTCGGAGGGGCTACCATCGAACCGAGATGGTCTTCCCCTGGTGTTATTGAAGAAGAAAGAGCATCCTCTGCAACCTCCATCTTGAAGGTGGGAGGAGTATCCTCCGGGACCTCTATTACGGGAGGCAGAGGAGTAGCTTCTTGAGGTATGGGGACAGGAGAATCTTTCTCCAATTCTAAGGAATCTGAAGAAACAAGAAGAACCTGAGGGATGTGAGATCCACTCTCGGTGTAAAAGACCTGGTGCACCGCAGACGGGGCCAGTTCAATCGATCCCACGACCAATGGTTGGTCGGGAACAGATTCCTGAATTTGAATTTCCGAGGGAGCGAGATCAACCAAGGATGACTCTTGACCAATCATGGCATCAGCTGGTGGAAGACTCAAAGAAAGTTGTTTGTAACCAGCCGGAAGGCACGGTGCAGAAACAATCGAGTTGTCCAAAACTCTTTTGGCGTCATCCATATACGGACAAAGGTAAATGGCATGGTGCCCTTCACACAACTTACAGGGATTGGTAATCTTACCCTGCTTCTTAGGAGCCTTACCAACACCAGTTGAAGCTGTGCCCCCAACTTGACTCCTAGAAGCCAAAGGCAACGACAGGTGACCATTGGACCATGCTTCAAGCACCTTGGGAATTCCAGGGCAATCTCGAAGAAGATGGTCTCCCGTGCACAACATGCAAGGGAACTTGACTTTTCACGGAGGGTTGGAAGGTTTATCAAGAGGAGGTGCATTAGAAGCAGTAGCTGTAGCTTTAGCCTCTCTCTTATCAGACTTCTTCTTATTTGTCTTCTTCTTCTTCTTCTTAGCCACCTGGTTACTTGAATCCAGACTTTCACTAGGTGAAGTAGAAGAGGAGGACTCAGAAACAGTCGAAGAAGGGGAGAGGTCCACCTTGGAATCAACATGATGTTGTTCAGGTGGAGGAACTGATTGAACAGTAGTCGAGACATTCGGAACCACAGAGGTTGAAAACAACCAAACGGGCAACCCAACAGTTAACCCAGGAAGGGACAACGTTGCCATATAAGGAGCGCCAACATTTCCAAAAAGAGGAAAATGACCAGGATTCCCATCGGAGGGGATTCCTTGGTTGGTGAACTCCGGAAAAGTTGCCATCAACAACTCAAAACCACACACGGGCTAAAAACCAAGGCACACAATCAAACAGCCAACAAGCAAACTCTAAAAGGGCATGTGATTGCGGGTGATTTATTTTACCACATTGAAACTTAGAAACTTCACCGTTCCATGTTTTAAGATTCGAGAAACGGATGAAAGGTGACTCTATCTCTTTCAGTTTCAAAGCAAGCGTGAAAGGACAAGCACTTGGTGATCTTTTCAAATTTAAGGAGTTAGATAAGATCAAAATGACTGCTCAGGAATCCTAGGCAAAGGGTGTACCAAATAACCGTGAACTACAATATACACCTTGGTTTCAAAATGAAGGAGAAATCAACCAAGGACTTAAAGTACGTGCAGGCAATCTCCTCGAATGCTATGTCCGGTGTATCATGGGTATAGGGTGGCAGACTCGGCTTCCTATGGATAAAGGATGGCAACCTAGTGGGGTCTCCCTTTATATACGCGATAGTATGGGGAGCACAAGTCCATACTAGTGTTGTCTAAAGCCAAGAGGCGAACAACAGCTACTAGGTTTAAAGATGTCGAAACACGTCTCTAGCCTAGACCTCTAAATATTTCGTTAATGTTTCAATGCTGCTTTAGTGTAAATTGAGTAAATTTTATGGTTGATCTTCAATTATGTCTCGATTTCAAGGCCCTACCGTATGTCATATGACAATCTCCTACATGCAGCTATATGAGAAAAGAAAACTTTTAATTCAATGAATGCTATCTAGTTAAGGGAAGAACTTCAAACAATGATGCAACAAAATAGCAATACTGAAAATGAAATTTTTTCCAAACTAGATGACTTTCACTATCCAAAAGTAATTTCAAACATTCAACGATGCAAATAATGCAATGTAATCTATGCAAAACCTTTTTTTTTTTTTTTTTGAAAACTATGCAATTGTAATCTATGCACAATTTCCTTTTCCTTTTCGAAATGATAAGAATGCACTCAATGCATTTTTCGATGAAATGAGAATCTACTTAATGCATGCTTTTAATGAAAGAGAATGCACTCAAAGTGACTTTTAGCTTTCAATCATTAAACAATGTAATCTAAGTTCAATGATGGATCTTAAAAAATACTTTTCAATGCAATGTGATCTAATGAATTTTAATGAAAAGAAAACTATGAGACAAAAACTAAAAGAACGCAAATTTCCTTAATGAAGGTTGAATGAAAAAGAGATGTAAAAAAACACTAAGAATGCAATCGTTGTTTCAAACACTTTGTCACGAAATCCCTCAAAAGGTGACAAGACATATGAGGTCAAACATAAAGAGGACTTCCAAAGCAAGAGATCAAAACAATGCATTCATTCCCTTTTACATCAAACAATCATGGAAATAAGCCATTTCAAACAATGAGCAATGTAATCTATGCTCATACAGTGAAAAGACCGGAAGGGAAAGACACACTAGTGAAGGACTTAGGGAAAAAATCTCAATTTTCACACACTCTGAAATTGGCACGACTTTATCATTGACAACTAGCGCCAACTGGCACGACTTGCTCACTGACAACTAGCGCCAATGGCAAATTGGTGTGGGTTGCTAACTGACAACAAGCGCCAACGCCTAAAAATGAAAATACAAATAAATTCTCCCAACCAAGACCAGACTCACCACTTCAAGAAGAATCTCCAAGACTCAAATGAACAATGTAATTTAGGCTCAAAGCGAGACAAAGCGGAATTCGAATGAAGAAGAAGCCAATCACTCAAATAACGAAATAAAACGATAGACAACCACCAAACGAATGCAGAGAAGCAATCACAAAGTTAACTGAACAGACAGAAACCAAAAACTCCCACGAGAGGCTCGACACACAATAGCACCTAGATGCCCTAGGGATAGAATGTAAAATCGATAGAAACAAGAAAAAAACCAAAGGATGAAGGTCACAGTCAGTCAAACAATGCTCCAAAACACTCAGGCAGTCGTAAAAATGAAACCAAACACACAGGTCAAGCTCAGAAAGCTCAAAACAGAGTAAACCCTAGCACCTTACAGGATTGGCGCGACTGTAAGGTGGAATCTAGTGCTAGAAAAGGATTGGTGCAGGTAATACACTGGCAACATGCGCCAATGGGCACGACTGTCAGGCTACTAAGCGCGCTAGTCGAGTTTACTATGGAAAAATAAAAAAGAGCAATCCAAGGAACAAACTAGTGATGGTAAAGCTAAACAAAAGCCAAACACACAGAAAGAGCCAGCCAAAAGAGCTGATCAAGCAAGCAAAGTCAAGAATCGACTGAAAAGACAAGACAATACTCCAAATCAACGATCCCCAGTGGAGTCACCAATTTTTTGTAGAGGTAAATCCCCTCTATGGACAGAGGCGATCCCTACTAGCCCAGATCGGGTCTAGCAACAATCGTATCACGCTAAGGTGCAAGTTCCTAATTGCAATAGACCAAATTGCGAAGAAGGCCTACCTCAAGTCTAATGATGTTGTTTGTAGAGAAGATGGCGCTCCCATTTCCTTGCTCCGGCAGATCAACATCCTCTCGCTTACCGTGATCGAACACCTGCACACATAAGAAACACGACAAGCACAAGCATAAAACTCGATATATGCAATTATGTATCAGTCAGAGAAGACACAACTCATGATCATAATGAACAATACGATTGGAACCATAACCAAAGTCGCTTATCATTAATTCATACAAAGGAAAATACAACCTGGCTCTGATGCTGAACCTTCCTTCATGTCGTCGTTGAATACGCCTCTAGAAAAGCTCGTCTCAGAATGGGGATGCCTCTCTTCGATCGTCAATCTCCTTACACGATTTGGTTCTTATGAGGACCAGCATTCACTAGGCTATGAAGGCTCTTTGCAACATTATTTAGGCTATAAAATTCCTCGAGACTCCAACAACAGAAATTTCTTTCAAATTATCTGTACCCCCACTGTCAATTTTTCGCCTATTCAACCCCTTGAAGATTCGTTAAATTCTCTTCATATCAATGGACGGTTGCCGAGGATGATAGAGGAGAGGAGGAGGTTGCGATCCCTACAATAGTGGAAGGGAGGCCTTATCCCTTGGGAGGTTCCCCATAAGGTGGAAACAAGAGGCCAAAGGAGGAAGGTCGTGGTTATTTAGTCGAAACCACTCCTCGTGACTCATCCATGAAGTTTTTGTAATCGAAACTTCACCTCTTTTTTTAAAAAACTTTCCATAAGCAGATTGGCGTGAGTGCTTAACTGGGACAGAGCGCCAATTGGCGCGGGCTCAGTGTTAATTTTCCTCATTGGCGCAAGGACATAACGGGCTACCAGCGCCAAGGAAAAAATAAGTGTTTTTAGGGGTCTACTCAGGAAATGATCAATAGAAGAAATGTTGTCCTCATGGAAAGGGATGCAATGATGGTATTTGCAAGGCATGACATTGCTTATTGGTCACAGAAACGACCCTCCAATGGGCAAGATGGGAATTGTAGGGACGATGACAAATTACTATGTAACACTCCCTCTTAAAGGTTATAGTTCCAATTCCTTTGGTATTGTACCACCCATAATCCCTAATTTTTATGTTCATATGGAGATCCTTCTCCTATGGGCTACTGAAGAATTCTTTGCATCTTGTCATATGGAGCAGGGCACCTGAATCTAGACACCAAACACTTTGCATTATAGTGTTGGCCATGCATGAAATTAGGGGGAAGTATAATTCAAATTGTGAGGAAAGTGCTTCACCTCTTATTCCTCCCCAAGGCTTCTTGTTAAACTTCTTGGGTGAACACTTTGATACATAGTGCCCATATTTGTGGCAGTGAATTTTTTTCTTTTTATCTTGCTTAGGTATTTCTCCTTTCATTATTTTGGTTGGACTCTGGCTCACTTTGGGCCTCCTTGCCCTTAACTTTCTTGCTCTTCCCCACTAAGGAAAAATTATCTTCCTTATCAACTTTGGATTTTACTCCATCTCTTGTGTTCCTTTAGATTTCTTCTTGCGCCAAATTGGACCAAAGTATCTCCTAATTTGGTAATTTCTCCCTTCCACTTCCAAATTCCTAATAGTTGTGATAGGATTTTGGAAGGCTAAGAAGAGCTAGAATCACTAGCTTTGAAGAGGATCTATTTTCTCCAACTCCTCCAAGCCCATCTTAACACTGAGTGAATCTGGAGAGGCAATGTGGAATGGTTTCTTTTTACCACATGTGGATGTTTCTGAGCTCGTCCCTCAATGCCAATTTTCGGCATCACTACCATTTTAGAATAACTCAGTGAGGGTCATCCACATAGAAAATGGATTTTATCTTCCATGTCAATTTAAGACTATGTGGTTTCTCTCACCCTCCACGATGATCCTCCTGGATTTTTCAATATCCTTCTTCCAATAGGATAAATGTTTTTCATCATATGTTGTTGGTTTTTGAATGTTAGTATCGGTGTACTCCAACACTCCACTATCAATGAGTACAACTTCCATCATGTCCTTCCAAGCTATGCAATTCTAGGTTCCCTCTAGTGCATACTCCAATATCAATCCATTGAAGACATTTTCCCACACGAAAGAAAACTACTTCACTTAATAACAAATAAAAATATCTAAAGGAGAATATCTATTGACTCATTTCTACTGTGATTTCTACTCTGATACCATGTAGAAATTATCATAAATGTTCTACTACTAATGAGTTTGAACTGAAAACAAGAGATTAAAAATTTCTTCTACTATTATGCGGAATGGAAATCATAATTTAGAAATACATGCAATGAAATCCAACCATCAAAATCACACAAACACAATGATTTTACAGGGGAACCCAACTTGGAAAAACTACTCCACTATTTTTCATTAATCATATGAAAATTTCTTGCTTCATTCCTGAAGCACACACTGCATTGTAAACCTATTCTCCTGCTGATTGTCCTTCTCTAGTGAACACTTAGTCAATTCAAGGCCCCAACTTCCTCTTGTTTCCTTGAGCAATCCTTGAGGAAATTAGATCCTAAAACACAAAAATTTCCTCCTATGTTCTTGTTCAATTCCTATGGAATGATTCACCTGCTTAATTTTCAAGCTTGTACACTCAACTATTATACAATTGATAATTACAATGTGCCTTTTCCTCCACTCTAGCTAGGAAATTCGAATTCCATGCATGTTTGGACTAGTTTAACTAAGAGTTAACAACAATTCTACTACTCAACTGACCTTCAATTGACTCAACTAGTGACTTGAGCTTAGTTAACTAAGTCAAACTGAAAATAACTGAACTAGATTGCTAAATTTTAGCAATAACTACATGAACTCTACTTCTAGCCTATAGCTCAAATTTACTGAGTAAACAAGTAGACAAGGCCATGTCACTCTAGCTAACTTATCCAAGTCATATTGCTAAAGTGAAAAATCAAATTGCTCAATTTAAGAAAGGCAAACTAAGTTAAACTTTTCTTACTACAATGTCTAACATTTTTTTTCTAACAATATTAATTCGTATATAATATTAAATAAAAAATAAAATAGAAATAATATCTTAAAATTTTATAAGTTAAATTTTAAATCACTTTATTAAGAGAATTATATGTAAATGCGAAAAATTAAAAGTTGAAACTTCAAATATTATGAACTAAATGCTTGTACCGTCCAAAATTTTAAAATATAAGAAAAATATTATAAATATAATTTTATATGAATTTTTATTCTAATAATATTCAATTAATTTTTAGGATTAATTAAAATTTCTCTATTTTGATTTATATAATTTATAAATAATAAAATATCATTAATTTTTTATTTTTTTAAATTTAATATATAAGAAAAATTATTATAAATACATTTTATTTTTATTTACAATAATATTTAATTAATTTCTAAGATTAATTAAAGTTTATCTATTTTAAAATACATGGTTTATAAATAATGAAATATCATTAAACTTCTACTCTCTTTTTATAGTCGCAATGCATTAATACCTTTTTTAAACATATTTAATAATATTATTTTAATTATATATTTATAATAAATACTGATCAAGGTTTATTTAAATTCCTGACATATATTTCTAATTACTTCTTATTTATAAAAACAGATTAACAATCTAGTTAATTATATAATATTAATTTATTTTAAATAAAACTATATAAGCAACTCATACCATATATATTATTGTCCATCTTTAATTAAATATTAAATAGCGTATGTATGATTTATTTATTTTATTCATATTTATGTAAAATATTATTATAATCAAATTGTTTATATAGTAATAATTAATATTAGATATCAAAAATATATTAAAAATATAGACATTTATATTTTCATCAACCTATATTAATAAAATTATAATTTATAATTTTTTATAAAACTAAAATGTATATTTTATTAATTACGTGAAAATAATTGAATGGCTTTAAAATATGTAAATATCATAGATTTTTTATCACTGTTGGTCAATATAATGATAAATTACAATTTAAACATTCTTTCTAAATAAGAATTCATCCCTACTGAACACAAACTTGAGATATCATTCTTCCACATTTTGCTTATTTTTACTTATACTATCAGGAATAGATCTCTATATATTTATTTTCCAAGACATGACATGCTGGAAATCATAGATAAACATTTACAATCCAGTTTTTTCACTTTACAGTTGTCCTGCAATTCAGGGCACATAGAAAATCATCTTTAAACATCCAGCATTAAACATTTACCATCCAGTCATTTACATTTCATGTAAACAACTTTTAGGCTCCAGCGTTTGCTAAAGGTCAACGGGGAGATTAAATTTAGATAGAACCCTCTACAGCTCAAAATCAATTTTGTATCTCAGCTGCATTTCCCAATATAATTTAGTTGAAATTAATTTTTAGAAAATTCAGTGCAAGTGACACTGAGTTGGATGTGGAATACGTCATGAAATCATTGCGATTGGTCACATTATTAAACTCCAAAATAAGTAAGAGGGCGTCTATGACGTGTACATTATAGCAGAGACAATTTAAGAATATGACAACGAACGGTTCTATGGAGTGTATCTCACAAAAAGACAAGGTTGCCTGAAAGGGGACTATCTGGACCCGTTGCATTACGCCACTTTGCCTTCAATAGAGAATATTTATGATTTATGATTTCTATAATTGTTTCAGAGAGGCTGAAGGAATACGATATCCTTGAAATAGCAAATAAACTAAACACAGAATTCCAAAATAATATTTCGTCGTTCTCCTGCATACAGCTTTTCTTTGACGACTTCGCATCTCCAAAGATATCATACAAGTGTTTTTTAAATGAGGACAGTACGCAATCATAATTTACAATCTCCGTTTTTCCATATTTTAATGAAGAGAATACAACTACGGCCCCGAGAGTTTTTCCTTTTTGGATTACATTATTGAGAACGCAAGGGAGATGCACACCATCAAGGTTACTGTTGTGGCTGTGCACGTCTGTGCCGTAAAAGTTTAATGAAAGAGAGGGTTATCATTAGCTTGGTAAGTACTCAGTATTTTCCGATTTTTTTCAACGATACTAACCTGTAACAGGATTTAGTTTCCGTGGAAAGAAATATTAATTTAAATCATGGGTTCCGCTGATTTTATCCGGATCTCCAAATTAATGCGCGTTTAAATTATCACGCTGTGAATAAATAAATCGCATAATATAGAAGGAAACATTAAGTTTTTCCTCTGTCTAGTACGGTCTAGCAAAAGTTAAGCTAAAGGCCGGCAAGAAGTCCGTTCATGAACAGAGAGAAATTGCAATCCCCAACCTTCTTACGGATGGAACGGGGAACCGGTAGGTCGGTGGATAGCGGTGCCGCGCGGGCATGTACAGATGAGAGAGTGATGATACGCCAATTATTGATATTCCGACTGCAGGTTATTTCGCCTTTACGCCTGCATCGGCCCGTCATTTCTGTGCTTTTCAAAGATTTTAGGTTATTGATTCCCTCATTCTCAGAACAATTTAAAGTCAAAGAAAACCGCTTATTTTATTTTAATGGAACAGAAAATATTTTATCATTTAGGATTTTGAGGGCAACGTGCCGAAAGGCTCGTGTGCTTTTGCAATGGGGTTTGGGATTCCATTGAGCTGGTTATTCTTTGCGTGGGTCACACAGATCAAGGTCTTTTGGCCTTTTAAAAAGGTTTTATTATTTTGACCGTTTCTTAGGACGTGTCAATGTAATTATTCTTCCCCAGAAATCGAACCTGGGCCGAGGAGCCAAAGTTCAAACTCCCAACTATTTACCACTGTATCACAGCTAAGCCGAATACGATTAGGCAAAACGTAATATCATTGACCTAATAAAGGAGAAGTCGGCGGACTGAAGAATATTTCATGATGTATTGGTCCAGTACTGTCTGTGAAAATTTAAGAAGCGTTTGGAGGGAGAAGTACGGGGCGGGAGCATGATTTTAACCTTTTACCCAGAGAAGACGTTTTAACGGGCAAACGTCAGGCAGACGACCGAAGGCGGCTGCGCGCCGTTAACTTCACCAGTCAACTGCCGCGCCATGATTGCATGAAGAGAGAGGATGATTCTATCATGGATGCATTCCGCATCGATGCATGGTGTCGAATCCACCCATCATACATGTCATCGATGTATAAGTAATCTATTGGAGAATGATAGGGTTAGGTGTACTTATGCTGCATACTGGAGAACCACGGCCGAGGGGTCTTTAAAGGGTAAGGGTCACATGAAAGTGACGGAGAGGCTGACGGGACCCGACGGCCCAGGGCGGGGTCCGGGGTGCCTCCTTCCTGAGTTCGCCTTTTCTTCCGACTCCCTGGAGAGGCGGCCGTAATAATAAAAGGGGCTGAACGCCGGTTCCGGTATTTCCGACATCCACACGCACCCCGGGACAAGGGCTCGCATCAAAACTCCGTTCAATAAATGCACTGAAGTCCGTGTCTGTACAGCTTCTGACGTATGAGACTGCAAGACAAATATTATTAGCGGTTAATACATATAATACATACAGTATAATGTAACGTCCAGTGAATCGTCAGGAATAAGCTGCAATTCTTGTTTGATTTCATTTGTTGTAATCTTATTATAAATTTGAAATAAACCAAAGTCAGATTCTATAGTTTGCTTTTCTGTAAATTTTAAATCCAGTGAAAATTTTCAAATTTAATCTTTAAATTGTGGAAATCGCATATTTTAATGGTCAGAATTATAATTCTTTATCCCATAATTCCGTGAGCTATGGGGGATCAGGATCGCAGATTTTAATGGTCAAAATTATAATTCTTTATCCCATAATTCCGTAAGCCATGGATCAGGTTTTGTTTGCCGGCGGTAGTCGTAGAAATGGATATGCAAATCAATGAAGATTTTGAGTTTACAAGAACGCATAACTATTTGGCCCGCCTTCCTTGACTAAGTATCTCGAGCGGAACGAACGCGCAGGGTCTTTTTCTGCAGGACTGTACTCTGTATACGCCTGAGATTGCGAGACGGAGAGGTATTATACATCCATTTTATACTTGTTCAGCACGTCGGAAGTCAGTACCTTTCCTTTCTGTGGCCGATCTTTCTTGCTAGGTTGAATAGTTAAGACAAGATCGATGTCCGTCCTGTGGCAGGATGCTGTTGTCTGTATTTGGTTGTCTGGGACCGGGAGAGAGCTGTAGCTCGCAGATACTTGACAAAACCTTTTATTTCCCATTTTTTAATAGTCTCGGCCGTACCTAGACGGGGCAGATTAAAGATTTGAAGAAACTCTTTATTTTCGTTTTTTTAGCGTGTAGACAGGGTTAGATCAAAGATTTGAAGAAAACTTCTTTATTTTCTTACTTTTAGCGTGGAGACGGGGAAAAGAAAACTCTTTATTTTCCTATTTTTAGCGTCTAGACGGGGTAGATAAAGATTTTAACTAAATCTGGCAGAGGTATCAAGATTTGAAGTAAAGCTTTGGAACATATCTACAATAAAATCAATATTCCTACCTTTAGAGCATGTCACCATGGCAGGTGCGGTGTAATGAACGCCTGGTTTTCTTCATCGTCCTTATTTTCCGTCTTCATCTATGTTCCATTAAATGTGTACAAAATTTAGATCTTATTCATGATCGGAGTAAAAGAGAGGTGAGATTCATAATTAACTTGACGATTTTTCGGAATTAAAGCTCTGCTTAAACAAGAAAGAAACTGCGAAACAAACTTTAATGCATATTATTCACGGCTTGAAGAATATCGTAATAGAATCAGAAGCAGAATCTGAAACTCATCATAAATTTGTGATTAAATTATGCAGATACTGACCTTGCCTTGAGCTTTGGACATAAAGTACTTTGCATATATAGATAAACACTGTTCATGACTTCATCCTGATAATAAGAAAATCATAGACGAGATCGCGTAATGAGCTTACCGATTGATCGCTAAAGGCAGGCCGGGGCGGTTGTCCATGAAAATAGTCGGCAGGTATCTGGTAATGATGAGCTTTATGGACCTATTCTTCATGGAAATATTTGGCAGGTTTCTGATAACGATGGAACTGGCGTTTTCTGCCTCGGTCAGGACGTATATCTGGCCGATTTGATTATCTTTGGCGCCGTCTTGATCGTTGGACCGGCTGCACTTTCCACGGCCTATTTATGTCGCCAATCGTTTAGCATATGGTTGGATCGCGTACACATTCTTCTATTATTCTAATTCTTTTACTGTTCTTAGCCCTGTTGATTACCATATGGTAAAATAAATATCGTAAAGCATACATATTGAGGATTATTAATTGCAGTGCTGCGGCCATGAGCGAGACATCATAAAATTCGTGAAGCTAATTTAGGGCTGAGCAGGGCCCTTTCTCTTCCATATCTTTAACGGGATTTGTTTAATTAAAAACAACGGAAATAAATAATCTGCAGAACTACTTATGAACGAATCTCTGATAATTATAGCGGTGTGATTGTTAAATTAAGAAAATATTTGAGTGGAGTATTTAGCATTATGACTACAACCGAAACCGTCCAGCAGAAACAAACAATAGAATTAAACGCTGCTGGTACAGTAGCCTCACCAAAGTTTCAGGTTCGATAAATGTTGGCCGTGCCAAAACAGTAGTCCAAGACTGAAGATCTACTCTGCTGACGGAAAATTACTAATCATGATGATTTTTGGTTGTTCGCGGACCATTAATGAGAAGCGCATAGGTAAAAACCACGTACATCATTACAATTTATTTTGAAAATTCGTGTTCCCGGGCACAAATACTTGGTGCGTTTTGATTTACTTTCATATATATGAGATAATTCAACGTTTAAAGTTCATAAAATGTTTTCATATTGAAGCGATTGAAGAGTTTATGGTGGTTAAGCCAATTTGACATAAATATATGGTTTCTTATTTTATATTTTTTTAACATGGAAAATGAAGAGTTTAATGGTCATTGTTAATCAAATTTGAAATAAATTTATGTGGGGGAGCGGGATTTTTTATATTTATTATTTCGAAATGTTTAGTAAGGAGCCAATGCAATATAAAATATAAAATGAATTAAACTGTTTCTTTGGGGTGTTTTGGGCTGACTGAGAATCAAGGTGATAAAATAATAATAATTAAAAATTAAACTAATTATTTTACAAAATGTATGAAAAATATATTAATATATTTTTAAAGGTATTTTTTATTTTTTATGAAAATAATAAAATATTTTGATAAAAATAAAATAATTAAAATTTTCAAATTTAAATAACAAAATTTAGATATAATATAAGGAAATTATTTACTTATAATCAATTTTATGTATAAATATCATGATAAAATTATTTTTAGACATATGTTATAAATAAATTAATATACATATTAAATATAAAATATTGATTATTTTATAATAAAAAAAAGTCTATAATATATATATATATATATATATATATATATATATATATATATATATATATATATATATATATATATATATATATCTATATTTGTATGTTGTTACTTTAAAGAAAGAAATTATTTTTTTTTTTAATTATTATATAAATATAATTTTTTTTACACAAATAAAAAATTTCATAAATTAATATTTTACTAGAAACATTATTTTTATAAATAAATTATTATTATTATTATTATTATTATTATTATTATTATAAATAATAATAGTAATAATTTGTATTAAAAACATATTTAAAACATTACTCTTACGAAAAGAAATTGTTATCTTTAAAATTAAATTTTCATCCATTAATATAATACTATCCTCTCATCAGTTTTCTATTCCATGTAAAACTTTAAATCAATGTAATATAAATATCATCTTTATAGTTATCTCACTTTACTATTAATATTATTTATTTATAACATATATAGGATTTGTAAAAAACTACTTTGCGTGATAATAAGATAGGATTATGTAATTCATATATTATAATATATTTTTTATTATCAAATATGTTAATATTTTTAATATATTTTATATATTATGTTTGTGGGGTTTTGGTTAAATCATGATGAGATAGGCTCTTAAGAGACTCCTCACAAGTTCAGTGATTTTATATATTATTATTAATTAAAAAAATAATAATATATTATTAAAATAAAATATAAATATTATAATATAATTTCTATATAATATTAATATTAATTAAATAAATAAAATAATTTAAAAATATATAACCAACCTATAATTATTGTAACAACTAAAAATAATATAATAATAATTGTGGTATATGTATTTAAAGCTTATAATATGTAAATGTCATAATATCATTTTCACATAGTGTTGACTCTTCCTACATGTAAGTTACATGTTTCCGAGAATATCATTTAAAAATTTTGATACGTCTAAATATAATGGCAGCACATGGATGACCTTATCTCCTATGTACTCTTTAGTACCATTTTCACATGGTTTCGTCATATACACTTATTCAAAGTACCAAATATTTCTAACATGAATGATTATGTGAATATTTCTTTGATTTAATATTGCCAACCTCTAACTTAACCATGTGAACCTTCCTTGTTTTGTTATTGTCAAAACTTCTTTTAGTGATAGCCATTATTACAAGAATATCAATTGTGTCAAAGGGATGTTAAAGGATTTTCCATTGAAGATGGAATATGCACCATCCAATATGAATCATCAATTTTATTTTATTTTTAATTTAAAGGAAAAATGTTATTTATTTATTTCTTAATCACAATTTGGTTGATCATGTTAGCAATTTTTTAATTTAATTAATTTTTTATTAGGATAAAAAGAAGTACTATAAATTTATAAAGTTTGGTTTGTTATTAAAAAAACAGAAATATAAAAATATGGTAATTATGACTGTCATATTAAAAATTTTAAAATATTTAACTAAATATTTGAATCTATAATTTGTTTAAATAAACTGTAATAGAAACTAGTGCAATATATATCTCCAAGACTATCATGTTTATAAATTTTCGTAAAGAGTAAATGTAGTATAAATATGTCACAATTAATGAGGAAAAGTGTCCAGGTGAAAGTTAGAGTTGGATCATGTCCTAATTTTGGAAGTCAAATTTGGCCAATTTTTATTAGCTATTTTTGAAACATTGTTATTTAGTTTGCTAACTTGTTGCAAGTCATCTATTCATAGAAGAGTTTACTGTTGGGATTCATTTATTTCAAATAATAATGTTCTCATCATATTCTTTATCTACCTATTGTGGTTCCTGTGATTTGGCAGATTTGGCAATACCAAATGACAAGACAACATCAAATCACTTTGGGATCTCAGGATCTAGCCCTCCCAGATCTAGAGAGGGATCTCTCTATAAGGTAAAGAAATGTATATCTTTGGTGTTCAATTTAAGGTGTTAGGCTAGTTATAGGGCACAAGGGTTGTTGTTTTATTTTATTTGTTTGTTTGGTTGAGAAACATGAAAGAAGGGTCTAGTGTAAGGTAAAGGAATGAGTAGTGAAGGATTTTTGGCAATGGGGAGATAATTCAAAGAAAACACAAGTCCATTGGGCAATGGGGTCATAAAAGGGTTTACTTGCAATTCAAATATCCAAGGCTTTCAAAGGGCTAGTCATCTAAAACAGAGGATCTCTTAAGATGATAGTATGGGATGAAACAATAAGGAAATGAAAGGGAATGACAAGAAAAACCTTCCAAGGTGACCACTTCGGAGTAGGTCTAGGGACAGGACATGCCTTATACCTCTATGATCCAAACTCCTAATGAGGCTAACTTTGAAAACAATAATCCGGCAGTCCTTCTGACTACTTTTAGACAATAGAAAACATTTAAGGTCAGACACAGAGTGAATTCTAAGATCAGAGAAAGACTTTTAACCTTCTCTGCTTTGGCATTCAACTCAAAGGGATCTTAGAAAGGGTGACTGTTGGAAAAGGAACTTAGGGGACAGGAATAATCACTAAATCTCCCTATTCTCCTACTCTTTCAGCAAAACCAAATAAGAACATGTAAGAAACAAACTCTAAATTCATACATCAATAAGCATGCAGAAACCAACTTCTATACTGGTTAAATTATGTTGAATTTGTTCTAAGATACACAATTAGCAAAAAAAATAAAGATAAGAAAGTGCAGGAAGCATTAGGGTACTTGCAGCAGTATATCCTAAGCTAAAATTATTGTTTCTTATCAGAGAAATGAAACATGATGTATAACAGAGGGAAAAAAATAACAAAGAAAGAACACATCACCATTGATTTAGATCAGGATCCAATGAACATTTTTGTCATATTAGAAGAGCGAAACCAGTCACATACATTCTTTTCCAATAGCTTGAATTCATCCAGAAATCATCTCCCAGCCTATTTACAACTACTACTCATAGAACTCTAACTCAGTGAAAAAACTTACAATCAGTGATTTTAAATAATTGACCAACCAACCAACATTTACAATGTATTTCTTGTGAGTTCTTATAGATGAAAGAGTGAGAGTAGTGGTAGATAGGACTTAAATGATTCATTAAATCAGAGGGAGAGGTGTCTATGAAGCCCATTTTGTTTTAATATCTTTACATTGACTTTTGGTACTCTTTATATGAAATAGGGGACGTCAACAAATTGATATTAACTCCCTAGGTATGTTCCTTGAAGTACTTCTTTGGATATTGGTACTTTTTTCATACTCTGAGATAAGAAAGGATGAAGATTTTCCTTTCAAGTCTTCCATGCTTTGTAACTAATGCACTGACAATTCTAGAAGCTTTCTGTTAGAATAATAATTGTTACGGGCTCGATGTGGAATAGGAAATGCTGTGGGAACGTGTCCTTCTTAAGAAAAGAACATTCTGCTGATATTAGATCACTGACATGGCTTTGATGTGTGCTTTAGGCTTCATTAATCCCCCTTGATCATTTTATGGTCTTCATCTATGTCTCTATCCTTCTGAACATTGGATTATAATCATTAAGTTTTCTGCATTAGGCATTAATCTTTTGATTTTCCTTCTGATAATCTTTGCTGCTTCTGCTGTCCTGTTTGTGTGAATATACGGGTTCTAGTGGCATTGGAGGGTTTCAATCAGGGTTAATAACCCGATCTTCAATGAAAACATGCTATTAAACCCTCTCAGGGATGTCTTCTCTATGTTTTTCAACATCTGTGATGGTCTTTCACCATGACTGTGATTGCGAAAACATTGTGAATTTGTCATGCTTTGAAACCTGCAAAAGATGAGAAACATGTTATGAAAACCAAAGGGAGTGGGGGAGGACTACTTCAGAGGGTTCATGAGAATGGAAAGATATTGAGGGAAAATGTGAGCGCAACAGAAAACGGGCTGAAAAACATGGCGGAAAGCGAAAAACAGGTCTGATGGGAGCTTGGTGCGAGGATGAACGTAGACCGTCAGATTAGATCAATTAACGGTGATCTACAGTTGAGGTTAGTCGATGTAGTCATTTGGGTGAATGGAAAAAGGATGGGGCGAGATTAAATGTGGGCCATTTGACTAGAATAATCGATGGCAGAGATTTGTGGCTAGAGTCATTGGGGAAATAGATGAATGGTGAGTGAACGGAGTTGTGACATAACGTGAGCTGTCCGATCTCAAAGATCGATGGCCAAGATTAAAAGTTGAAATGAATCTTGCGAAGGATAGGCGGTAAGGCGGAAAACCGGCAGTGGTTTTTGCAAAAAGTTTGGGTGGTAAGCGATTTTCCCCAAAAAAAATGCAATACGATACAAAGTTTGACACCTGTCCCTTTAAAGACCACTGGTTTCGGAAAATTTTTGGGGATTAAACTTTGGGCCCGAAAATTTTGAGAAATGGAACGTCAGCCGTCGGATCGAAGGGCCCAGATTTGACGGTGAGGAAAGATTGCGATGGGAAAGTTGCACGGATGAGAGGAGTGGTGGGCCCAACATTAATTTTGTCATGTAGCGGGGTGTTTGAAAGGTGGATGGGGAAGATCGGGTCAGATCTTGATTGTTGGATTGCACGATTGGACGGCAGAGATCAAAGAGGAGATGGGTTATACGAATAGAGGAAAAGGCAAGGCGGGGGGTAATGCGGAGAATGGATAACCCGATGACCGTTGATCAATACAGATCGACGGTCCAGATTAATCAAGACTAAAACATCGTGATAAATGAAAAACAGAGGAAAGTAAGGTTTGGGAAGAGTTTTTGAGCCCTTTAGCGCCCGATTGCAGGGCTTCGAGTCACATGAGGTGGAGAGCTAACGGACATAAGCCCTCGGGGGCTTAAGGGTGTTATAATGTAAAAGGGTTGTTTTAGGCCTAAAATTAGTGCTTTTTAAGCCAAATGAGGGGTTTCGGTAGGTACAAAGGAGGATTTTTAAACCAAATAAAGGGAAGTATAAGGCTTAAAAAGGGGGTTTAGGAAGATTTAGAGGTTAAATGGAGGGTTTCGAGGAGTTTTTGAAGGGGGGAAAAGGTGGTGAAAATGGAGATTTTGTGGAGGTGAAAAGGAGCAAATGGAGGCCCTTTAAAAGCAGTTTCTTTCACAAAATAGTGAGGCTCATCAAATGGAAACAATAGTGAAGATTTCTTCAAAGGATAGAAGATACATAAGGCTTCAAGAATGACAGATTTTCAAGGGAAATGTTTCTCTTGAAGACTTAGAACATACTTAGCCACCTGTTTTCTATGCCAAAATTTTATAGGTAGCTAACAGTGGCTCCACATGGTGATGGCATCTTCTTGAACGTGTCAAGAATCTCAGAAATAATCTTTGGAAGCAGGCTAGATGCTTGGTACTTTGACCATATTTTTCTTCTTTTGATCAGCTGTTATAAACATGGTGGACATTATATTAGCAACAATACTTCCCCAAACAATCTACCTACCCATCCTACTGTCCTAACATTTTTTCTCCAAGGTGCATTTAGACTTGCAGACCTTCTTCATCATTATTTTTTTTTAATTGAAAGCAGAAAAACCCATCTAATTCTACCCTTATTCCTCCATGAGACCAAATTAAACAGTTGGACTCATAGCTTTTATACCTAAACTAATATCTGCCAAGATTAAATTGTTTGACAGATTTTCATTTTCTAAATTCTAAAATAGAAATTTAAATATAGACAAACCAGGATTAGACTGTCTGGTTTGTTGTGGGTCCATGGCATAAAGACATGTGGCACATGAACCAAAACTTTGCAGAAATTGAAACAAAATTGTGAAGGCTTGAAATTCTAAAAATTAAAGCATCCTTCCTTCTTGTGTGACTCAGATTTTGAGCTGGTTAGAGTCACCTTTCTTTCTTCATTTCAGCTCTGATTCTGACCTTGTTAGAGTTGTTTCTTCTTCTTTGCTGGTTCAAGTTTTGAGCATGTTAGAACCAGCCCTTTTCCTCTTTCTCTGGCTCAGGTTTTGATCTAATTTGAGCCATTCTTTTTTTTTTCCTTTTTTTATAGGTTCAAGATTTGAGCTTGTCTGAACCTTTCCTTTCTATTTTTTTTGTATATTTTTTCTTTTCTTTTCATAACTAAAATAGGGCAATGGTATTTAAAATGGAAGTGAAGAATATAAACTGAAAATCAGCAGAAGTAATGCTTGAGCATCCTGCCATTGATAGGACCCCCAAACAGATCTGTACCATCTAATTCTTGCAAAAAAAAGGCATTTGGACCAATGGCAGACTGAATAATGTAAGGACCTTGCCATAAATTGTCAAATTTTCCATGCTTACCCTTATCCTCTCTTCTAGAGTCCCATTTGAGTACATTGTCCCCAATTTTGAAATCACAAGCCTTTGTTCTCTTATCAAACAACCTTTTGATGTTATCTTGCACTTTCTGAGCTCTGTTGTAGAATTCTTCCCTTGTCTGTTGGAGATGTATGGTCTGATTGATCCTTCTAACCATGCTGTCTTCTTCTGACTGTATTTCTTGGACCAATTTTATCACTGGCACTCCCAAACTGGTAGGGAATACTGCATCTGCTCCATAAACAAGCTGATAGGGAGACATTCTAATAGATTTCTTTGTTGTCAATCTGTCCACCCATAGAGCATGCACTAACTTGTTATGCCATGATTTTTTATTATCTTCAAGAAGCTTCTTGATGATGGTCACCAAACTTTTATTTGATGATTCTGCCAGCCCATTACCCTGAGGGTAATAAGTAGTAGAATGACCAAGGGAAATCTGATACTTTTGGAAAAAATAAATCATCTTTTTGGAACCAAATGCAACAACATTGTCAGTGATAATTTTCCTAGGGCAGCCAAATCTAGATAGGATGTGGTCTTCAAGGAATTTTATGATAACATATTATGTGGCATTCCTAGAAGGGATGGCCTCTATCCATTTGGTGAAATAGTCTGTGGCTGTGAGTATCCATCTATGTTAGGCAGATGAAGCAGGATGGATTTCCCCTATGAATTCTAGGCCCCACTGTTGAAAAGGAGCTTCCACAATGATTGGTTGTAAAGGTAAAGGGAGGAGTTTTCTTTTGCCCTCAAATATCTGTCATTTGTGGCAGGCAACTATGATTTTGTGGACATCTTGGAAGATGGTGGGCCAATAATAGCCAGCTCTAAGGATTTTATTGGTAGTGGTTTTCTAGTAGAGATGGCCTCCAGACTCTCCTTTATGAAACTCATGCTTGATCCTCTCTGCATCAACTTCAGGAAAAAATTTAAGAAATAAATCATTGGCATTTTTCCAATATAATAATTCATTCAAA
This sequence comes from Pinus albicaulis, assembly GCA_034641835.2. Lineage (NCBI taxonomy): Eukaryota > Viridiplantae > Streptophyta > Pinopsida > Pinales > Pinaceae > Pinus > Pinus albicaulis. The sequence continues at coordinate 855,318,788 of CM076575.1, read as the reverse complement.
ATGCAATAATTTTTAGCTTTCAGCTTTAAAAACCTTACCTTTTTCTTAGATAAATCAGGAGGAGCATTAAGATTTACAAGCACATACAAGACATCAGCATACCAAGGTGAGTTTTGGAATTTCTCTTCAACAGTGGGAGCAGGTAATCCTTCATGTTCATCTAATGCATCTACCATATTTATGTCAAGGGCTTGTAAGTTAGATTCAACCATTAATTGTGCTAAGCCTTGACCCTTGATGAGTTTAGTGGGTTTGATCTCCAAATCACACTCTAGTGTCACAGCAATCCACTTGCCCCTTTTGCCATCCGGATTTTATGAGAGAATATCTTTCACCACTATATTAGGCACAAAGGAAATAATATGAGAATGTAAAATATGCACTCTGAAATCCTTCAAGGCCTTTACCAAATCATAGGCTTGTTTTTCCATGATATTGTATTTCATAGGTGCATCTCTTAATGCCTTGCTAAAAAATGCAATTGGCTGCTCTTGTCCTTCTGGATTTTTCTGCAATAGGACAACAGCCACAGTATGTTTTGATGCAAATGAGAATATAAAGAAATCTTTTGTGAAATCAGGGCTGATGAGAACTGGTACTCATGTGGGTGCATGTTTTACCAGCTCAAAAGTATTTTTGGCTTATAGAGTCCATTTAACTCTTACTTCTTTTTTAAGCATATTTTTCATGTTTCTAAGGAGTTCTGCTAGGTTGGGTATAAACCTTCTCAATAAATTAATCTTCCCAATAAAGGACTGTAATTCCTTGATGTTTCTTAGGTGGCTAATATGCAATATTCCCTCAACTCTTTTTGGGTCTATTTTAATCCCCTTTTCTGATATGATATGACCAAGAAGTTTACCTTCTTAGAGACCAAACACTGTCTTTTTGGGATTTAAAGATAACCCAAACCTTCTGCACTTCTCAAAGACTTTTCTCAAATGTTTAAGGTGCTCTTCATTAGTTTTGGAATAGACTGTAATTTCATCAAGATAAATTACAATGAAGTACCCTATTTCTTCCGAGAATGCAATGTCCATAGCTATTTTAAAGGTGGCCCCATCATTCATTAATCCAAAAGGCATTTTCATATACATGAAAGTACCTCAAGGAGTAGTGAAGGCTGTTTTAAGTTGATCTTCCGGGAGCACTAAGACCTGGTTATATCCTAAAAATCTATCTAACAGAGAAATCCTCTGAGAACCAACTACCTTTTGTAGGATGTGTTCCATCTTGGGTAAAGGGTAATTGTCTTTTAAGGAGGCTCTGTTTAAGTTTCTAAAATCAATGCACAACCTTATTTCTCTTGTCTTTTTCCTTACAGCCACAAGGTTAGATACCCAGTCTAAAAATCTCAAAGGGACTATGATTCCAGCCTCATACATTTTCTTAATTTCCTTTTCTACCAAGGGTAACTGCACAGGTTTAATTCTGGGCAGCTTTTGCCTAAAAGGTTTTTGGTTTTCTTTCAATGGAATATTATGCTAGATGGTCTCTGTGTCATAGGCTTTCAAATCCTCATAGCTCCAAGAAAAAACATAAACAAACTCTTTAAATACTTCAATGTATTTTTGTTTGACATGTGCTAGCAAGGTTTTAGATAATTTGATCATTTTAGGCTTGTCTTTGCTGCCTATATTGAATTCTTCAACATCAGATTCAATGGGTTCTATAGTGGGCTTCTTTTCCACATCATTAAAATAAAATAGGTCCTCTAGGGGTGCTATTCCTCTGGGTATGCTTTTTTCTTTGGACTGCACTACCTCTATATCTTCTTTATCTGCGTTCTTGTATTCTTCTATTTGACTTTCAAATTCTTTGGTCAGCATGTTTATTTCTACAATAGAGGGTGGTTTATCTTCATCAAGGGGTTCTTTATCCAGACAGTCTTCTTCGGACTTGGGATTTGAATCTGGTAATTCAAACTCATTCCTAGAAATCAAGAAATCCTCTATCTGTTTATCACCCTCAAAGACCTGCCAATATTTTTCATTATCTGGTACTGCTGGTCTATATTTTGTTTGAACAATGATTTGTTTGTCACTAATTGGTCTCAGATATGAACTAGCAGCACAGGCCAATCCATTTGTAAGTATGTTTTGACTTCTAAGGACAAACACAAACTGATAGTCTACAAATATTTTCAAAAGATCCATGGAATCATTCCTATATGCCCTTAATCTAGGATGTTTGGCAGTGTACTCTCCATTTATTTGTTTGATGACCAGTTCTAAGTCTCCATGAACAACTATCCTCCCAACTCCTAGTTTTTTCAATAAATGTAATCCTAAGAGGAGAGCCTCATATTCTGCTATGTTGTTTGTACATTTGAAATTTAGCTTGAAGGCATGACTCTCAGCATAATCATTTTTAGTATTGTGCAACCATACCCCAGCTCCTGAACTCCTTCTAGTGCAAGACCCATCAAAGCTCATGCTCCATAAAGGGTTGTTTGTAGATTTGTTATCAGTTTTTGTCTTACTGTCATCTTGTTTCTTGAGGCTAGTAGGCTGATGGGTAATCTGCTCTCTACAGTCTTGGTTCTGATTTTCTAATTCTGCAAACTTTTCAAATGTTTCTCCTTTTTTTTCCTCAATATTCAGAGCTGCCATTATGTTTAGATCTGTGGCCTCTACTCTGTTGTTTGAATTTTTATTCTCTAGCTCTTGCTCATCTGTAAAATCATCATTGTAAAGGATAAAAGAGTCTAGGTCTGTATGGACAAAGTAAAGAGGGGAGTTTTCTGGTTTCTCTGGGCTGCTTACCATGAATTTCATATGCGCTTCCCTATATAGTCTTCTAAGTTGGCTAAAGGTAGGGATAGTGGCATATGTCATGTCCATTTGCATTGTACCTTGTAGCTTGGCACCCCATGATCTTGACAGCAACATGGCATACTTAGGAGGCACATCAGCCACTACAACATCCGTTACAATGCACTTGGATGGGATTTGGGTCAAATTCACATAGAGATCTTTGATCAGGCCTAAACACTTTACTCTGGTAGAGTCAAAAGAATATAAATCCTTCTAGGGTCTCGCTATCTCTAGGCCTAATTTTTCAATGATCACTTTGGGCATGAGGTTGTGTGAAGCCCCTGAATCATGCATGGCATTGTGTAGGATTTTTTCATGGATATTTAGACTGACATAGAAAGGAGGCACTACTCCTTCCTGAAATTTCCCTTCAATTTTTGGGCCAAACAAAAGAGCTGGTTGATCATCATTTAAGTTGATAGAGTCACTATTTTCTCCTAAGTTTAAAGCTTTCAAGATTTGACATTTATATACATCTTGGGTGGCCAACTCAGTGAGAGGGACAAAAATTTTGATTTTGGCAATTTCACTTTCCAGATTGAAAGGAGATTGGTTCTTTTAAAGGTTCAATTCTGTTTTGTTGGCCACTAATTTATTGGAAAAATCAGCTTGTTGATTCTCATTATGTACATTATTTGAAACTGTTTTATTAGGAGCATTAGCTGCAATGTTAGTGCTACTGGTTTCTTGACTTGGTTTATCAGTGGGTTGAATGCCTTTGTCCTTGTTTTTACCAGAACTTTCAGCTATTGTTTTAGTATTTTCAGCAATCCTTTTAGGAGTCTTTTCAGGCCTTTTCTTGATAGTGACCTCAGGGGTTTTTGTTTTGGGAGCTTCAGGGTTCTTTTTTCTTCTGAGATCATATTGTTCTCGAACCTGCATGATGGCATTCTCGAATTATAACCTATAGTCTTCAGACTCTAACCCTTCCTCATCCCAATGAGTGTATGAGGTCTGGTTGTCTTCTGAGGAAAAAGTGTGATCTTGGTTATCCACTTCTACCATGTTTATGGTAGTTCCCTCTTACTTTTCTATTATTCCCTCATCCTCATCAATGGAATTTTCTTGGAATGGAGGTATGAATTGTTGGTCAAAGTCCCTTTGTCTATTAGGAGGAGTGTTTCTCCTAAAGTTTTGGTTTTGGTTTTGGTTTTGGTTTTGAGATTGATTTCTATTCTGATTATTGACTTGGACAACCATTTTCTCCGTCATTTTTTCTAGCCTATTCATATTTTTGGCTAGATCATCAAATTTGGAATTAGATGTAGAAACTGTGGTGTCTTCCCTATAGGTTACCTTCTTCTCAGGCCTCATCCTATCTCTTTTTTCAATTAAGTTTGCTTCTACACTCACTGCCCCCTTCTGCATGTATTCTAATGTGTTGTAGTCTCTCTCCCTTAGCTGATAAGCCATATCAACATCAAAACCTTCAGGATATTTTACTAAGGACATGCCTTGGGGAGGTTTCATGTGAGGTGGAAGAGAATTGTAGACACTGCTAAATCTGGTGGAGTAATCATGAACACTCTCTCCCTGATTTCTTTTAAGATTCTTATAATCTGCTAATATCTGGAGAGGTTTGATTTTGAATTCCAATTTTTTTATGAAAGTTTGATGTAAAGAGGGAAGGTCATGGATGCTATTTGGAGTTAAGCCTTTAAACCACATTTTTACTTCTCCTCCTAAACTTTGAGCAAATATTCTCATCTTGATAGTATCATCTTCTATTTCCATATAATCAAAAGCATCTTCCATCCTATCTAAATGGTGTTGAGCTGTGGTAGATGCCTTTCCTGCGAAATGAGGAATTTTAGACTAATAGTCATTGGGTAAAGGAACCAGAGGCTGTGGCAACACTAGGGGAGCATACCATGCTGTCATGATAGTGTTTTGTGGAGGTAAAGGATTAGCTTGAGCAGTAGGTATATGGATGGCAGAAGTGCCTGGACCAGCAACAAACTGTTGAGTAGATTTAGGATAAGAGAGACCCAGGTGATGAATGAAGTGAATATCAGGAGGTGTTGATGGAGGGGTTTCTCTATCCCTAATATGTTGACCACTATGTGGTGGTGAACTTGGAGGCTCAAATTATGTCTGATCTACACCAATGAATGACTTAGTCCTTGGTAAATTACTTGGTAAATCTAAGTCAACTTGAGTATCTGATAGAGCTGCAAGGTTTTCAGTTGTTTAGTTAGCTCTATGAATGGGTCTGAAAACAGTTGGATCCCTAGATGTAAGAGACTTCCGAATAATTCTTTAGGATTGTCAAATATTTCAGGAGGATTTGGATCAGAATAAGCTCTGGTATGGATTTTTCTTGAAGCCAATATGTTAAGTTTCAGATCCAAAAAGGAGAAAGCAAACCAGATGTGACAATATTTAAGTGGCACACTATCCTTAAACAAAGAAAATTAATCCTCAGAGTTACCTTTAGTATGGATGATGTTGTAATGAAATTGGTCTCCCAGTGGAGTCTTGTGAAAACAGAGATAATCAGTAGGCCTACTGATCACCAGTGAAGTCTTTTGGTCATTTAGGAACTATGCAGTCGCCAGGTGGAAGGCTTAAAGTGTTTCAATAAGATTTACTGTCCACCACAGTGATCAAATACCAGGTCAAGGCTAATTGGTCTTCTTTGAGTTATTATATATGTTTTAAGGAGTGTTTCAACTCAAAGCTTCCCCACTGGAGTCACCATTATGTTGTGGTTCCTATGATTTGGTAGATTTGGCAATACCAAATGACAAGACAACATCAAACCACTTTGGGATCTCAGGATCTAGCCCTCCTGGATCTAGAGAGGGATCTCTCTATAAGGGTAAAGAAATGTAGATCTTCGATGTTCAATTTAAGGTGTTAGGCTAGTTATAGGGCACAAGGGTTGTTGTTTTGTTTTATTTGTTTGTTTGGTTGAGAAACATGAAAGAAGGGTCCAGTGTAAGGTAAAGGAATAAGTAGTGAAGTATTTTTGGCAATGGGGAGATAATTCAAAGAAAACACAAGTCCATTGGGCAATGGGGTCATAAAAGGGTTTACTTGCAATTCAGATATCCGAGGCTTTCAAAGGGTTAGTCATCTAAAATAGAGGATCTCTTAAGATGATAGTATGGGATGAAACAATAAGGAAATGAAAGGGAATGAAAAGGAAAACCTTCCAAGGTGACCACTTCGGAGTAGGTCTAGGGACAGGACATGCCTTATACCTCTATGATCCAAACTCCTAATGAGGTGAACTCTGAAAACAACAACCTGGTAGTCCTCCTGACTACTTTCAGATAATAAAAAACATTTAAGGTCAGACACAGAGTGAAGTCTAAGATCAGAGAAAGAATTTTAACCTTCTCTGCTTTGGCATTCAACTCAAAGGGATCTTAGAAAGGTTGACTATTGGAAAAGGAACTTAGGGGATAGGAATAATCACTAAATCTCCCTATTCTCCTACTCTTTCATCAAAACCAAACAAGAACATCTAAGAAACAAACTCTAAATTCATACATCAGTAAGCATGGAAAAACCAACTTCTATACTGGTTAAATTATGTTGAATTTGTTCTAAGATACACAATTAGAAGAAAATATAAAGATAAGAAAGTGCAGGAAGCATTAGGGTACTTGCAGTAGTATATCCTAAGCTAAACTTACTATTTCTTATCAGAGAAATGAAACTTGATGTATAATAGAGGGAAAACAATAACAAAGAAAGAACACATCACCACTGATTTAGATCAGGATCTAATGAACATGCTTTTCATATTATAAGAGCAAAATTAGTCACATACATTCTTTTCCAATAGATTGAATTCATCCCGAAATCATTTCCCAGCCTATTTACAACTACTACTCACAGAACTCTAACTCAGTGAAACAACTTATAATCAGTGATTTTCAATAATCGACCAACCAACAAACATTTACAATGTATTTCTTATGAGTTCTTATAGATGAAAGAGTGATAGTAGTGGTAGATAGGACTTAAATGATTCATTAAATCAGAGGGAGAGGTGTCTATGAAGCCCATTCTGTTTTAATATCTTTACATTGACTTTTGGTACCCTTTAGATGAAATAGGGGACTTCAAAAGATTGATATTAACTCCCTAGGTATGTTCCTTGAAGTACTTCTCTGGCTGTTGGTACTCTGTTCGTACTCTGAGACAAGAGAGGATGAAGATTTGCCTTTCAAGTCTTCCATGCTTTGTAACTAATGCACTGACAGTTCTAGGAGCTTTCTGTCAGAATAATAACTATTATGGGCTCGATGTGGAATAGGAAATGCTGTGGGAACTTGTCCTTCTTAAGAAAAGAACATTCTGCTGATATTAGATCACTGACATGGCTTTGATGTGTGCTTTAGGCTTCATTAAGCCTCCTTGATCATTTTACGGTCTTCATATGTGTCTCTATCCTTCTAAACATTGGATTATAATCATTAAGTCTTCTGCATTAGGCATTAATCCTTTAATTTGCCTTCTGATACTCTTTGCTGCTTATGCTGACCTGTTTTTGTGAATATACAGGTTCTAGGGGCGCTGGAGGGTTTGAATCAGGGTTAATAACCTGATATTCAATTAAAAAATGCTATTAAACCCTCTCAGGGATGTATTCTCTATGTTTTTCAGCATCTGTGATGGTCTTTCACCATGACCGTGATTGCAAAAACATTGCGAATTTGTCATTCTTTGAAACTTGCAAAAGACGAGAAACATGTTATGAAAACCAGAGGGAGTGGGGGAGGACTGCTTCAGAGGGTTTAGGAGAATGGAAGGGTATTGAGGGAAAATGTGAGCGCAGCAGAATACGGGCTGAAAAACATGGCGGAAAGTGAAAAACAGGTCTGATGGGAGCTTGGTGCTATGATGAACGTAGACCACCGGATTAGATCAATTAACGTTGATCTACGGTTGAGGTTAGTCGATGTAGTCATTTGGGTGAATGGAAAAAGGATGGGGCAAGATTAAATGTGGGTCATTCAATTAGAATAATCGACAACTGAGATCTGCGGATGGAGTCATTGGGGAAACAGATGAATGGTGAGTGAATAGAGTTGTGACACAACGTGAGTCGTCCAATCTCAAAGATCGAAGACCAAGATTAAAAGGTGAAATGACTCTTGCGAAGGATAGGCGGTAAGGCGCAAAACCGACAGTGGTTTTCGCAAAAATTTTGGGTGGTAAGCGGTTTTCCCAAAAAAAATGCGATACGATACAAAGTTTGACACCTGTCCCTTTAAAAACCACTGGTTTTAGAAAATTTTCGGGGATTAAAATCTAGGCACGAAAATTTTGCGAAATGGAATGTCAGCCGTTGGATTAGAGGGCCCAGATCCAATGGTGTGGAAAGATTGCGATGGGAAAGCTGCACGGATGAGAGGAGTGGTGGGTCCGGCATTAATTTTGTCATTTAGCGGGGTGTTTGAAAGGTGGATGGGGAAGATCAGGTCAGATCTTGATCATTGGATTCTACGATCAGATGGTGGAGATCAAAGAGGAGATGGGTTATACGAATAGAGGAAAAGGCAAGGCAGGGGGTAATGTGGAGAATGGATAACCCAATGACTGTTGATCAATACAGATCGACGGTCCAGATTAATCCAGACCAAAACATCAGGATAAATGAAAAACAGAGGAAAGTAAGGTTTGGGAAGAGTTTTTGAGCCCTTTAGCACCCGATTGTGGTGCTTCGGGTCACATGAGGTGGAGAGCTAATGGACATAAGCCCTCAGGGGCTTAAGGGTGTTATAATGTAAAAAGGTTGTTTTAGGCCTAAAATTAGTGCTTTTGAAGCCAAATGAGGGGTTTCGGTAGGTATAAAGGAGGAATTTTTAACCAAATAAAGGGAACTATAAGGCTTAAAAAGGGGGTTTAGGAATATTTAGAGGTTAAATGTAGGGTTTTGAGGAGTTTTTGAAGGGGGAAAAAGGTGGTGAAAATGGAGATTTTGTGGGGGTGAAAAGGAGCAAATGGAGGCCCTTTAAAATCGGTTTCTTTCACAAAACAATGAGGCTCATCAAATGGAAACAACAGTAAAGATTTCTTCAAAAGACATAAGACACATAAGGCTTCAAGAATGATATATTTTCAAGGGAAATGTTTCTCTTGAAGACTTAGAAACATACTTAGCCACCTGTTTGCTATGCCAAAGTTTTATAGGTGGCTAACACTACCAATACAAATCCACATTGTACGTATATTGAAATTTTTTTGGAGAAATTGTTTCCTATGTCAAGAACCTCCTACCCAACATTCTCCTCCACCTAAATATCTCATAAGGATATACATTCAACCTTTGTCTCTTATTTTGCAAAATGTATCTCTTCATAAGTAGACCAAGTGGTAAAATCCTAATAATGGCTGGTGGAGACCTTCATATTTGTTTTGGCTCATGTTTTGACGAGGTGCCTCACATCTATTTCCACCCTCAGCCAAAGGGAGACTGTTGAGGAATTATATAAAATAGGGAGTAGGAAAGGAGAGAGATAGAGGAACAAACATTTTGAACAAAGAGGACTTAGCACCCAATAATGGTTGTGTAGAAACTGAGAGTGGAAAAAAACGGGATATAGTGGAATGTCAAAGGCCAAAATTGAAAGGAGAGGCATTGAAGCAGAAAGAGGAAGGATAAAAGAAATAGTGACAATAACAAATGAAAAATAAGAGGAAGGAGTTGTCAAGGGGGTGAAAAAATCTTCCAAAATAGAAAAATAAAAGACAAAAACAATGGTAGAACTAGAGAAATGCAAGAGTACCTACCCAAAGTAGGCTCCATAGGTAGATTCCAACATTAATTTCACAATCTATGGACATTTTGTACCATGAGTAATTCACAATATCCATTCTTAATGATAGAATATAAACACTCCAAATGAGATTATTTTCTCATGCGAGGTGAATCATGGAAATAACTAAAGTATGGTTGAAATGATTTCCCTTGCCATTAAGGAATGAATTCATTGTGTATGTATTATTAAACCATTCCAACTATCCTCGATGTATGAGTAGAGGAGGTGGTGTAGTTGGCATACAAGGAATCATGTCTTAGTAGCCTCGATAAGCACCCACCATAAGGGAGGTTTCCCATGTTAGTATCATCATTATGCATGCTTTGTTAATAATTTAGCATATATAACAATTATGAGCTAAATAGTTTACAAATATTCCTATATTATATAGTACACTTTTTTTTAAATATTGTGCTATATTAATCTTTTGGTAGGTGCATGTTGTGAATGATCAACAAAGATACAAAATATGTGATAGAGATGGTTTTTACAATATTTACCATACTAAAAGTTTTATCCATTTAGAATGTGAATTTTTTGTGTGAATGTGATAACGTTCTCTCTCTGAGAATAAATAAGTTTTTTTTGCAAACCTCCCTTACTTCAATATGAAAAATTCCAAAATATGTGATTATAAGGCATAAATAATTATCACTCACAACTATACTACTTTATTGTTAGGGTAGTAAGGGTAAACCTCAATGGGTCGTAGATTTAATTTATTGCATTTTAGGGGCTCAAGGTTGTTGTAACGCATGGTCTTGCACATGGTATTATAATGTATAGTACACTTTTTTTTTAAATATTGTGCTATATTAATCTTTTGGTAGGTGCATGTTGTGAATGAACAACACAGATACAAAATATGTGATAGAGATGCTTTTTACAATATTTACCATACTAAAATTTTTATCCATTTAGAATGTGAATTTTTTGTGTGAATGTGATAACATTCTCTCTTTGAGAATAAATAAGTTTTTTTTTCAAACCTCCCTTACTTCAATATGAAAAATTCCAAAATATGTGATTATAAGGCATAAATAATTATCACTCACAACTATACTACTTTATTGTTAGGGTAGTAAGGGTAAACCTCAATGGGTCATAGATTCAATTTATTGCATTTTAGGGGCTCAAGGTTGTTGTCACGCATGGTCTTGCACATGGTATTCTAATGTATAGTACATTTTTTTTTAAATATTGTGCTATATTAATATTTTGGTAGGTGCATGTTGTGAATGATCAACACAGATACAAAATATGTGATAGAGATGGTTTTTACAATATTTACCATACTAAAATTTTTATCCATTTAGAATGTGAATTTTGTGTGTGAATGTGATAACATTCTCTTTCTGAGAATAGATAATTTTTCTTTTCAAACCTCACTTACTTCAATATGAAAAATTCCAAAATATATGATTATAAGGCATAAATAATTATCACTCAAAACTATACTACTTTATTGTTAGGGTAGTAAGGGTAAACCTCAATGGGTCATAAATTCAATTTATTGCATTTTAGGGGCTCAAGGTTGTTGTAACGCATGGTATTGCACATGGTATTCTAATGTATTGCATATTATTTGAGGGTTTCATGACTCCATCACAATTCACCTTTAGGACATGGAATAATTAATATTTTATTCATAGGTGTCTTTCCCTCAAGGGTTTCCAAAAAGTTTTATGGTGTCCATGAATTATTGTTGGTATTTGTTTATTATGCATTTGTTTCTCAGTGTCTTTTTATAGCATTGTTATTAGAGGTAAAGTATCGTGGTCTTAATAAGAAATAAATGGTCATAAATGTGATGATATTGTACAAGGTTGAAGTTGGTAGAAAATCCTAATTGGAATTTGATCAATTATGTGATATTTACATGGGATAGTTGTGAAGTGAACCACCATGTGGATCTAATTGATTGGAGAGGGACAAAGCCCAAGTTGCTACATAAGTATAAGAAAATAGGCCAAGGTAATGTGAGCATCATGGATGATTTTTGAGTGGAGGTATAGTATAATAGCTCTCAAAAGCATGGGTATGTGATGATGTAGAGGTTTCATAGTTGCATGGACGATATAATGTAGATGGAGTTGATGGTGCTAAGGATTAGTTAGGAAGCCAATGTGTTATGTATATTTGTAGTAGTTGTAAAATCCCCCTGATTTCCCCCTGCATTTGAGGTGTTAATTGTGATTGAAACACTAGCATAAGGAAGCACGACCGATTGAGAATTTAATTGTGCATTTGCCAATTGTTATTTAAAATTAATTAAAAAATATTTGAAGGAAGGGATAACCTAAAAATATTGAGTTTGAGGGAAGTTGTCTGATTGCTGGCATATTTTGAAAAACCATACCTAGCCGAAATAAATACATAAGCCACTTGCAACAAAGAAACACCATTACCTGATAGATTTTTAAATGAGATATGGTTGGGGGTGAACTACATTTTATTGAAACTCATTTATGAATATTAGAATTGGAAGTGATGGAAGGGAAGGGTAGTATTGATTCGCCCTTCACCTGTTTGTGTTGATTCTAGTATGTTCTTGGGATTGATCACTAGTTGCATGTGCGAATAATTATTTTCTCTAAATTTTTTACTATGGTGCGTGGGAAATATTATTTTCCTGGGGGGAAAAGAATTAAAGACTGATTCACGATGATATGGATTTGTGGGGTATAATGTGGATGATTGGGTAGTGCTAGATATAACCTAGATCTTGTGATCTGTGACCTTAGGAGTTAATCCCTATGATTTTTAATTCTAGACAACTAGACTGTTTTCAAAGCCTAAGTGGTGAGTGTGAGGGTCAGTGGATGAAAAAATCATTGTGGTGTCATTGTATAGTTTTAACCACTTATATAGGGGAATTTGAGTCACTGTGGTGGTTGTTGGATAATCGTTAACCACCTGGATTGTGCATTGCATACCCCTGTGGTGCTTGCTATGAAAAGACCATTGCGAGATCACATAGACAATGGATTCAAAATCCTAAACTAAGCAATATCCCCACTATAACCTAGGGGGAAGCCTTGTGATTGAAATAAAAAAGTGAGTGTGTCATTATGATGTATAGCTATTAACCACCTGAACAATGGACTTCATCTCTTGAGCATTTGACAAAGCCATTGGTGCAAATTCCCTGTGCAAGGGCCAATAATTTCCTTAGACTCTAGATCTGGCTAGAGGGTGTTTAGTTACAACAAATATTGCAATTTAGTTTTCCTATGGTTGGGTGGAGAGTGGAAATGCCTCTAGTTGCTAGTTATTCTAACGCACTCAAATAAGTATAATGGTTTATGCATATTTGATTATGGATTATGACGATTTTGTCTATGTTATTAACTGATGTATGGTCTTGTATAATTCATAAAATAATTCCTAATTCACTATCTATTCATGGTTAACCAACTGTCTTATATATATATGGCGATAATGAAATGCTTGAACTATATGGTTATTATCATTTCACGAAGTGAAAGTTATATTACATGTTATGATTCATTGAATGAATTTCACTAAGGATTAATCAGTTAACTTTTAAGTTATAAATTATAATAAATGTTGGAATTGGGCATTTCATTTCCATGCTCATGATTGTGAGTTATCTCACATGGTGTGAGTTTATTTTATATTTTGTGTTAAATGAATATATGATTAGTACTAATGATTATTTAATGTAGGAAATATGTGATAATTATATGGGCTTGTGCACACTCATATTATTATCGTGAGTAGGATTTGTAAATAGCTTCAATATCCTAATATTTACTATTTAAACCATGGTCTATAACCTTTGTAATGGTCACATAAGCTTGTATGTCTCTTCGAAGATGAATGAAGGAATCCTATTTCATTGAAGAATTCAACTAATAAGCAATAGATAGCATAGTTGGAATGTTGTGCATAGTTCTCTTTGTATAATCCTAAATTTTGGTGAATTGGCCATTGGAGTCATGTGATTTTATATTACTCTATATTTTGTGTACATATGAAAGCCTTATGCAGGCCATGGCTATTATCTTCAACAAAATTTGGAATTTAGGAAGTTTCCCCTTCCTTAATAAATTTCCTTTTTTTTCTTCTTATTTCCTATGTGTGTGTCTGTTGAAATCGATAAATATGAGGTACAAGGATGGTAGGGGATAGTTCCATTTATAGTGGCCTAGATTACACTTAGGGAAATAATTATCTATTCAAGAGCCTTACACATTCATCATATGGGGATTCAAGGTTGGATGAAGGCCAACACTTAAGTGGAGGTTGGATATGCCATGTCCCAAATTTCCCTTTCTAGAAACTTACTGCATCCACGATTCGACGATCAAGTGATAGAGGAGGAAAATGTAGTATGGTGAGCCATACATAAAATTAATATCACATCAGTTATGGATTCAAGAGCTTACCATTTGGTGGTGGAGAGAGACGGTAATACATTGGAAGGACCAGGTGGACATTGAACAAATACGAAAGTTGAATAGAAAAAGGTGCTAAGGTGTGGGGACCCAATGGATCCCACTTTAAGTTGATGTGGACATGTCATGAGGGCTACCATGTGGAAGCCACATTATATGGGGCGGGAACTACACTAGTTTCACTTCAATTTTCACTTGTATTTATAATTTCGGTTATACAGGGGCATTGAGTGGTGACACAAGGTTGAAGCGTTGAATGTGCATTGGGTTGAATATTCCATTGCACAAGAATTAGATCTAAATATTCATGGTTCCTAGGGATGGTAAGTGTTGTTAACACATTTATAGGATTCATAAGTTAGGGGTTGTATATAACAATGAAGTGTAGAAATTATGATGTATATTTGCAACTTCTTATGAAGTTTTAATCAAAATAACAAGATACAAACCTACTCTACTTCTCTGCGGAAATAAATTCATAATTTAGAACAATAATATCAGACATGATATAAGAAATAACACACATGCACACAATATTTTTCTCGGGGAAAGAAATCTGATAAAAACCCCAATGCTTGCTTGAATTAATATGATAAATAGAGATGTATTACAATTTCTCTCCTCAACTGAGAACAACCTCTAAGTGAATAACCTATATTTCTTCTCAATGAGAAGTTCTGAACCATACTTATTCAATTTTTAACATTTCTTGCGCCCCTAATTCCTTGAGAAATTACACCCCTATTATTTAGTAAATTCATCCGAAATTATTATGCGATTCCCAATGTTGATCATTTGACTACATGCGACACATGTACACTCAAGACTAGTGTGCAACTAATGTTACATTGACTTAGAATCTCCATCACAGTGGGGGAACTCAAATTATCTACATGCACTAGTTATTTTTGGTAGATTGATCAGTTAACTAGATGGTCATTGAGTTAGACTGAAGTCCCGCTACACAACTGACTTTCCACTAGCTCCTCTAACTGTTAGAACTAGTCTAACTAAAAGCAACTTCAAATAACTGGCCTTAATTGCTACAAATTAGAAATAAAAAATTCTTAACTGAACTCTAACTCCTCTAACTAGAATTTACTAAGATAACTAAGTGAAAAAGGCCATGTCACCTTAGTTAACGACATCCAAGTAATCTGTTGATGTGGAAAATTGAATTTTCCTAATTTTACCAAGGAAAAATCAAATTGAGAATTTCTTGCTGCATTTATCAACACTCCGTCTTAGCAAGAAAGGGATTATCAAGCACCCCTATCATACACCTATGGAACTCAAACTTCCCTCTTGAAAAATACTTTGTAAAATTTTTAGCATCTTGTTCCCCTCTAGAAATGTATTGTAGCAACATTATCTACCTCTACACAAAGTCCCGTAAATGGTGATACAAGATATCTATATGCTTGGATCGATTGTGAAAAACCTGATTCTTAGAGAGATTGATGTAACTATTATTATCAAAATATATCATACTTGGATCCATCATCTAACCATATAGTCCACAAGTATCTTTCTCATCCATATCGCCTCACATGATGCTTGACTTGTAGCCATGTCTTATACTTCTATTGAGTTGAGTGCCAAAGATATTTTATTCCTACTATACTAGGAAACAACTGCAAACCCAACATTTAAAATTCCACGTAATGTAATATTTCAGTCTGGTGGACTTCCCACCTAATCTGAATCTGTGAAGCCACACAACTTCACTTCCTTTGTCCATTTGTACCATATTCCAAACTGGGTAGTTCCTCTGAGATGTTGTACAACATGCTTAACTTCCTTCCAAAATAATTTGTTGGCCTAATGATCTGTATGAGATCTTGATAAAATTGTGCTTGAGGGTTTGAAAATTACACGTGTTTAAAATGAGTTTTTGAGAGATTTTATGTTAAATTTTAAACACATAAAGCATGTAAATAAACTCTGAAATGTACAAAAACAATAGAAAAATGTACCATAATAATAACAACGACAAAACAACATACGATGAAGGAGCTCACCCCTCCTGGGCTACGTCTCCTTGGTATAGCTTCAAATGGTTTGGCCCTCTTTCATTATGCTCAAAATAGTTATTACATACATTTAAAATTCTCAAATGGCTTCAAAACCTATTCCATCAACTCCATAATGCCCCAAAAATTCCTATCTAGCCTCTTTCTGATCCGAAATTGGTCAAAATTTGAAGAATTTATGAGCCTCCCTAGTTTTCCTGCTAACCGCTACACAATTTCCCCAAAATTTGGACTAGCCCTACAATTTCACCCCATTTCTAGCTAATGGAGCGAGAATTTCCTGGAATTCTAGGTGAAATTGTTGGACCTTTAAAACACACAATTTCGCATAAAATCTGAATTTCAAACTATATTGGTATTGTTTCATTTACAATTTTTTATATATAATATGCACCAGACGGTTAACTAACCATCAATTGTTAAATTTTCAGTGGTCACATTGAAACTCTTTGGTGGCTACTAGTGTTAAGGCCTCCACCCCCGCCTCTGTTTCCCAGCAATGGTCACATGCAATGTGATATGAGGAGACGTGTGCCTAGGGATGACCCTCCCTCCTACCCACACGTTAAAAGGTTAAGTCTCCGACGACGTTCACATTGAAACAATTTGGGTTAGCTAATGGTTTGTGCAGGCAACTAAGCTCTACATGCCCTTGGTTCCTGACTATATGGTCATATGTTGATGTTTTGAGGGGACGGGGCTAAGCCCTGGACCCTACCCCCATACCTTCACCACTTAAACTTTAACATGAGTTTTCGACCCCATATATATTAAGTAATATGTGTGGCATAGTGGTAAAGGCTTTGTACTATGAATTGGGAGGTCGCAGGTTTGACTCTCGCCTGCTTCGCTCAAACCTCAACCATAATTTTTGTGGCCCTCAAGCTACCATGTGGCATCCCCTGGCTGGGCCATGTGGTAGTCTGTGGTTGGCCTCCTATAAACCAATCAAAATTTCCAACAACAAACCACTTAGATCGTGCCGCTTGGCACCACCTAATTCGCTAGAGAATATACCCTTGGACCAATAAAATTGACAACTCGGCATCCCCAGTTAGTAGTATGGCCTGCTGACTAGCCTGTCTTGCATTTAAAAAAAAATTTACTTGTTTGAAAAAATAGACAAAACGTGTTTATGGGGGCATACGGTGTCAGTTTTCCACGAAATGAGTTGCACTAGATTTACGACGAGATCTACATGGTTGTTTAGGTTCCACACCATTCCGACAACTTTATTTTTTGAGCATAATTTTGAGAACACAATAACTCCTCCCAACTAGAAGCTTTTGGGCCCCAAAATATCACTTTGATTTGTTCAACAGATGAGGTTATAGTTCCCTCACCTTTTCAATATCGATCCATTTTTCCTTGCTTGGATTTGTACCTTTGAGCCCCACACGAAGGTACTCCACATTCCTTCATTTTGAAGACTTGTTCTTTTGTCAAGAATGGTGTCTTGGTGTAGTTCATCAAGGTATTTGGGAGAAAAATCCTCAATGGAAGGAATCTAAACATTTTCTCCTTGATGTTCAATCAAAGGCGGCTCATACAACCTTAATTTTTTATCATTAGCAACATCATAAATTTGCATATATGAAGGCAAATACAACTTGATATCACCAATATTTTCTAAAATTTGGAATGGACCATATCGAATTGGTTTTAGCTTTTTACCATCTCCTTGAATCCTTAATTTGCTAATGTGAAGCCAAAATTCATCACCAACTTAGAATTTTTGATCTACACGATGCTTATCATACCTTGTCTTGTAATTGACTAGGCTCTTTTCCAACTGTTCTTGGATTGTTTGATGCACCAAATAGATTTTTTTAATGAAATTCTTAGCTTTTCTATGTCAATATGAACCTCAATAGAAACATACTTTCCAAAAATTAATTCCAAAGGATATTTAGGAAAGTACCCCAAACATGCCTCAAATGGTGATGTTTGAGTTGAAGAGTGCTTTTCCTGGTTGTAAGCATGTTGAATGTATTGAAAGTTTTCATCCCACAAAATCGAATGCTTGTTGCAATAACCACAAAGAAGATGTATTATTGTCCTATTCATCACCCTTGTTTGACCATCTGTTTACAGATGAAATGTAGTACAATTTTTAAATTTGGTGTCCATGAATCCCCACAATATTGACTAAAATTTCCCAACAAAGCAGGAATCTCAATCAGTAACAATGGATGTGGGTAATAAAAAATGCACCCATACATTCTGAAAGAGTAACTGAGTAGTTTTTTCATTTGTAATTTTCTTTTTACATGGCATAAAAATACACATTTTTCTGAACCTATCCACAAATACAGAAAGATAATCGTGATTCCTCTTTGACATAGGAAGACCTCCAAAAAATTCCATAGAAACACTCTCCCCTGGATGAGAAGGTATTTTAAGTGGAGTGTACAATCCTAACTTCCTATTCCTAGGCTTACTAAAAGCACATAATCAACAACCTCTAATAAAACGTGAAACTAATATTTTCTTTCAGTGCATCAAATGCCTTTTTTTGGTTACCTCCCCACTAGAAGACCTGCTTCACAGTTGTCAATGCATGCAATGGAGCTGAGATAGAAGAGAAGTTAGCGATAAACTTCCTCCAATATTGTGTTGCTCCCAAAAATATTATTAACTCCGTAATTGTTTTTGGCTTTAGCCAATTCAAAATGACATCAACCTTGGAGGGATATATTTTTCAATTCACCTCTTTCAACAATGTGACCCAAATACACTAAAGAATTTTTTCCAAACTCACACTTTGACATCTTTAAAAATAATAGTTCTTTCTTCAAGACATTAAATAATTTTTTGACATAAATGACATGTTCTTCACGGGATTTAATAAAAATAAATATTTCATCTATAAATGGCCTCAATACATCATTCATCACACGCATAAAGGTAGCCAAAGCATTACAAAGACCAAAAGGCATAACAAGCAATTCAAACAAACCTTTCTTTGTTTTGAATGTTGTCTTCCATATGCCACCTTCAGTAATTATAATTTGATGATAGCCACTTATTAAGTCCAACTTAGTAAAATACTTTACATCTTTCAATTGATCAAGTAAATCATAAATTATAGGATGTGGGCAATGGTTCTTTACAGTAATCTTGTTCAATGCACGAAATTCCACACACATGTGCCATGTTCCATCCTTATTTGGCACCAAAATAAAAGATGACTCGCATGGAAAATTACTTTCCCTGATGATCCACTTGTCCAAAAAATATTTAATTTTCTTTTAATGTATTCACTTTCCATGACTGACATCCTGTACATGCCAATGTTAGGAAGAGGAAAATCTTGCTGCAACTGTATTTCATGTTGGATTCCCCTCTTGGGAGGCAATCATTTTGGCTCCTGAAAATTCTCATCATATTGGTTAACAACCTCAAGAAAATCATATTTTAATATTTAATCACAACCTTTAAAAGCTTCATTTTCAACATCATTCTTTTGCTTGAACATTAGAAGCACAAAATTATTGCTAGAGTTAACGAGTCTCTTCATTTGTCCAACATTTAAAAGTGAAATATTTAGCTTCTGTCGATGTGCTCTAACGATGTAGTCTATTCCATCTTTGAACAAGTGATAATTTTTTTCATGGTGATGGAAAATATCTTTCCTATCATACAAATATGGGCTTCCCAAAACAATTCCAGAAATATCAAGTGGTAGTACATCAAGTTCAACTTCATTAAGAAAGTTTGCTGTAATTGAAAATTTAAAGATACATTTCCTCGTAACTTGTAAGTTTTTGTTCTTGCATATCCAACCTAAAGGATATGGTATTGGATGAGGAATGGTCTCTAAGTTTAGTTTCTTAACTAAGTCTTCATAAATCAAATTTTCTTGTGAACCACTATCAAAAAGTGTATCAATTTTGGTGTGCTTTGAAATAACTTGAATATGGAAAATTTCAATTCTAGTTTTCTCATCTTGATTATCATTAGGACAACTTCAAGAGCTAGTGCTTGCTATTTCCTTTCATTTCATTCCCATTATTGTGGTCTCTTTTTCATCTCCTGAATCAGAGCCTAAGTCATGTTGTGTAGTTGCAACTACCTTTTGCTTTCCTTTGTTGTTAAGCTTCTTTGGTTTCATCTCAGGATAAAGCTTCCAACAATGAGGTTCATCATGACCCTCTTTGGAACAATTTATGAATGTTATTTTTTCTCCTTCCTTTTTGATAGTTTCATTTTTCTTTCCCTTCCCTTTGAACTCGTTCTTACCCTTGTCTCCACTTGTGAATGGATTCTTGCTACCCTCTTGTGGAATGGTTTTTCTTGTTGCTTCAAAATGAGTTTTTTGGACACAGACTTCATCTAAACTTGTACGATTAAACATAAGGATAGTGTGCTGTGAATAGCTGTGTAAACCCCCAATATATTTCAACAAATTTTCTTGTGAATTCAAATCTACACCTAATATCACGAATATTATCCTAAATTATTGAGTGTATCTTTGCACACTTTGACCCTTTAGTTGTCTAAAATTCTGCCAATCCATAATAGCCTTTTGCATATAACCTAATGGATAAAATTGTCTTATAAGTGCAACAATAGAATATATCCAAGAGGTGGATACCTTACCATACTTTCTCATTTCCTCTTGTGTTTTGGCTTCCTACCAAATGAAAGTAACACTCTCCAACCTCAATGAAGCCAGCTAAATATGTGTTTCATCACCTTTGATGTTTTGGATCTTGCAATAAACTTCAAGTTGACTAACCCAATTTTCAAGTCTTTCAGTATTCAATTCTCCATTATACATAGGAAACTCAAATTTTATATGAATTTTTAATAAGGGAGTTTTACCATGCACCGTTGGCGTATGTGGAGGTGTTTGAGTAACAGTGGTTGTGGAAGAGGAAGAATATGAGGGTAAGGATGGAGGTGAAGATGATGGTGGAGAAGAGGGCCGTTTGTCACCATTTCCTTTTGAAGGCTTGTCATCATCTCCTCATTTTCCTCCAGAAGAACCCTATCCTTTTTAAGACTTGGAACTTTCATCCTGCAATCTTGAAGTCATCTCTTCATAGAGAACCTTGAACATTTCAGTCATGTCAAAGAAATATTTTCTAAAAGTATTTTCATCATCTGACATGTTATTAGTTCTTCCATCATGAGCATGCTTGTTGAAGCTTGAAATGCAATTTGAAGAAGAATTGGTCGTGGAGCTTGAGGAAAATTAGCTCTCCTTTCCCTTGACCTAACTTGAGGACTTACAACCACAAGATTTCCTTCCCCTCTCTTGAGCTTCAAACTTGTAAGGATAACATACACTTTCAAACAATTAAATCTTGACAGCAACAAAGAAAGTTCAATCTCTGATACCAAACTTGATATGTATGAGATCTTAATCAAATTGTGCTTGAGGGTTTTCAAATTCCAAGTGTTTAAAATTATTTTTTGAGAGCTTTTATGTTAAATTTTAAACACATAAAGCATATAAATACACTCTAAAATGTACATAAACAATAAAAAAATGCACCATAATAGTAACCATAAAACAATAGATGATGGAGTTCACCCCTCCTGGGCTATGTCTCCTTGGTCCAACTTCTAATGGCTTGGCCCTCTTTAATTGTGGTCAAAAGAGGGATTACATACATTTACAGTGCTCAAATGGCTTAAAAACCTATTCCATAAGCTCCAGAATGCCCCAACAATTCTTGTCTAGCCTCTTTCTAATCCGAAATTGGTAAAAAACTGGAGAAGTTATGAACCTCCCTATTTTTCCTACTAATTGCTCCACAATTTCCCAAAAATCCAGATTGGTCCTACAATTTTTCCCCATTTCTAGCTAACAGAGCGACAATTTCCTGGAATTTCGAGAGATATTTTGCACACACAAGCATACAATATTAAAATTCACCAAACTATATTATATTTTCGCATTTACATATATATATATATATATATATATATATATATATATATATATATATATATATATATATATATATATATATATATATATTTAAATATATGATATGCTCTAGGCAGTTAACTAACCATCGATAGTTAAAGTTTCAGTGGTCACATTGAAACGGTTTGGTGGCGGCTAGTCTTAAGGCCTCTACCCCCGCCTCCAGTTCCCAGCAACGGTCACATACGATGTGATATGGGGAGCCATGTGCCTAGTGTTGGCCCTCTCTCCTAATGGTGTGGTAAAAGGTTAAGTCTTCGACGACATTCACATTGAAACGGTTTGGGTCGACTAATGGTTTATGCAAGCGGCTAAGCTTTGCGCGCCCTTGGTTCCTGGCCATATGGTCGTATGTTGATGTTTGGGGGGGCCAGGGCTAAGCCACTTAAACTTTAACATGTGTTTTCGACCCCATATATATTAATTAATATGTGTGGCATAGTGGTAAAGGCATTATACTATGAATTGGGAGGTCATGGGTTCGAATCCCAGACGCTTGGCTTGGACCTCAACCATAACTTTTGTGGCCCCCAGGTCGCCATGTGGCAGACCTTAGCTGGGCCACGTGGTAAGTTATGGTTGGACACCTATAAACCAATCATAATTTTCCACAACAAACCACTAATATTGTGCCACTTGGCACCACCTAATTCGCTTGAGAATATATCCTTTGACTAGTCAACCTTCCAAGTAGACATGCCCAGTCAATAGTACAGACTATTGACTGGGCTAGCCTACATTTTTTTTTCAAAAAAAAAATTCTTGTTTGATAAAAAAAACATAACACATTTTTGGGAGAATACGATGTCAGTTTTCTGCGAAACAAGTTGCACTGGATTTAGAAAAATGGGATCTATGTGGTCATTTAAGTTCCACACCATTCCAAAAAATTTCATTTTTTAGCATAATTTTGAGCACCTGATCACCTAACCATAGCTTGGTTTAGTTGTTTGACTACATAGCACATATCTAGTCATGTGTTCACAAGATAAGCAAGTGAACCCACTAGTTTCCGATAAATGGTAGCATCCACTTCTTCACCTAAAGTGGCATCCTCCTTCCTCCAATTAGTCGCTAGAGGTGTCTCCATGGATTTGAAACTCTCATACTTCATCAGGTTGGAAGTATGGTAAGATGATGGGGAACTATTTGTGTCTAAAGGAAAATATGAAAATGTGATGCTACATAGATTCTACACTAGTAGTGCATGAGACCCATGTTCTTCATTTCAAATTACCTTGCAAGGTCCTCCTTGCAATATCTTATTAGCTTCTCATCACCAATTAAAATAAAATTATCAACATATAATACAATAATAAGAAATTTACCTTCTACCAAGATATAATAGAGGTTTTCATTCACTTCAATTTTGGTGAAGCCCAAACCAGTGAGATAACTATTGATCCTGGTGTACCAAGCACGAGGTGCTTGTTTGAGACCATACAACGCTCACTTGATTCTACACACATGAGAATCCAAATCAAATGCATCAAACCTTCTGGTTGCTCGATGTACACCTCCTCCTCAATAACCCCATTGAGAAATATCGTTTTTATATCCATTTGGTAATCTTCCACCCCATCTATGCAGCCAATGGAAGAATTGATCTAATGGATGAGTACCTTTCGATAGGAGAAAATATCTTATCATAGTTAATTCCATTAACTTGAGAGTATCCCTTGGCCAAAAATATTTCCTTATACTTCTATATGCTTCCATATGCTACATGCTTAACCTTGAAGATCCATCTCAAACACACAACTTATTTATCTTCAGGTCTTGGGACCACCTCCAAAACATTGTTCTTTACAATGGATTCATATGCTTCCATCATTCCATCAACCCATACAAGTTTCCCTATTTCTTCCTCGAAATAGGATGGCATAGTCTCTACAATATCAATCATTAGAGTCATGTAGCCAGTGTACCGAATAGGTGACCTTCTATGTCTATGCAAATTTTAAGGAGCACTCATGTTCTGCATCGCATCTTGCACAATTCTCTCAGCTTCCCTGGTTCTTTTCCTACCTTCTCTGGATGGTTCTACTTGAGCAGATGTCTCCACTCTCTTCTCCTCAATTTGTGGTTTCTCCAAAACTTCCTCAAGCTGCTCCTTCGGAGCTAAAAGATCCTCTTCTAGTGGGATATAAATCTCCTCTCAAGAGAGCACTGCATCACTTTCTCCTAATCAAATTTTACATCCTTCGTAAAATTTTCATTCCGAGGGATGGAAATTACACACGATAGTTGTGAAGAGTTTATTTGTAACCTAAAAATACACCCAATTATTCTCTCGGCTCAACTTCTTCCTTGATTCTTTGGAGACATGGTAGTAAACAGAGGCTCCAAAAATCCTGAACTACAACACATCTGGCTTTCTCCCTGAGAAATCATCCTCCGATGTAATCATGCCCAGAATCAAATGAAGACTCTGGTTATGAAAATATACTATTATGTTGCATGCCTCTGCCCACAAATGTAGTGGTATGCCTTGTTCATGCAACATAGACCTCACATCTCCCACAATAATACGATTCTTTCTCTTAGCCACACTATTTTGTTGTGTGTTTTTGAGGTATTGTCAACTATCATTGAATGCCTTCTTTCACACATAAATTTTTGAATCCATTTGACATGTAATCACCACCATTATTTTTCCTGACACCCTTCACATTATTTTCAGTTTCTTTCTCAACTAGTGCTTTGAATTCTATGAATTTAGAGAATGTCTAATCATTCTTCCGCGTGAAGAAGAACCATAACTTCCATGAGAATTAATCAATAAAATTGACAAAATATTTGTGTCTAGTAGTGGAGGCTATATAGAAAGGTCCATAGACATCAGAGTGTATGCTTTCAAGGGCTACATGTGCTTATCTATCCTGATAATAGAATGTGGATTTTGTGTACTTCCCTAAGCTACATCCTTTGCATACATCTTGTTTCTCGAGTGATCATTTGGGGAGGCATGTGGTTATTTGATACATAATATTCAAGGCACCATGATCCAAATGGATAATTCTTAGGAGTGAAACTTCACCGACATCATGGCACTGTACCTTCTCCACCTTAGTGCTTAATGCAACACAATATTCCACATCTAGCTTATATAGTTTATTCACATGAACCCCTATCTACTTCATATGTCTCATGGTTATGTGTCTGAGGAATTCCTTTCCTTTTTTTAAGATCACATAATAACCATGGTCTTCCAAAATTTCAACAAAGATGAGATTTTTCTTTAGGCCTGAAATGAACTTGATATCCTTGAGCCTGAGAGGGGATCTCGACTCCCTTTGAAAGGTGACTGTACCAACCCTAGTCACACTATACCTTTTTTCTTCCACCAGATCAATGTGCATCGTGATCCCCATCACTATTCTAGACATGCATGCGATAAGGGTAAATTCAATCTTGAATTGTGAATCCAAAGCTTCACTTGCTACTCCTCCTGAGGTCTTCTTTCTCACCTTTTTGTGTGGAAACTTCGTGGCATAGTGCATGAATTCATGACAATGGAAGCATTTAATTTTGGAAAAATGTTTCTTCTTTCCCCCTTGGATGGATTCTGTTTTGGATTGATATTCTGATAAGGGTAAAGTCAAGCTCAAAATATGAAGCATTTCTAAATACATAAGAGATTCTCTTTTGCAAGCCATCCTAATTCAGGATTGTCCAAAAGACACTTTGCCATATATCAAATTCCTAAGGCAATCTTGGAAAGAAACATCAAGAAGAAAATTTCTTGACATTAAAAGCCTGAAAAAATCAAATTTGGAAAGTCATTGGTACTTATTGATTAAACCTAATAACCAATGGCTAATGTTGAGGTGTCTCTCCAATGCAACAACTCAACTTCTTCCAACATTTAAGGATGCAATATTCATGGGGCTGATTCGAATGAAACCAATTCATCCCCCCCAACTCGAACCTATGGTGAAAGAATGCTAGCTCAAGGATCAATTAGAGAATGAATCTGGGAAACGGTCTTGAGACTGCTCTAGCTGATGCAATTTATTATCCTAGTTTTTAGTTATATAGTTTTAGAGTAATATTTTTAGAGACTTCTTTCACAAGTATCCTATTTTAGTAATATTAATTAGTATTTAAAAACCTTTCATGCATTTAGAAAGGGGTCCAAAATTTTGAGAAGAGAGCTTTTGGAACTTACAGTATTATTGGAACAGAAGTTATGTAATTGGAAATGAGAACCTTGAAGCTATATTTTTCATATCTGAAGCTATGATGCATTGGGTACTATTATATGTGTATTAATTGTTTTATGTTTCTGAGATTCATAGCAAACTTATTTATGTCTACTTGTTTCATTCTGATAAGCATTGAAGTGATATATGTTCTTATTACTATTGATATAATATATTGAAAAATATGTCGCTAGATGTAAAACTAAGAATTATTTTATGTGATTGATGTTATTCATCACCTAAATTGATTAAATTGATTTAGTTTCTTACATGCGCTCATATTGATTAAGTATGCAATGATCTATATTGTTTCATGCTTGTGAAAATTTTCTCTATAATAATATAAAAGAGTCTGATCCCGGGAAGTAGTTAGATTTAGTTGTAATTTATGTTATCATTAGAAATAAATCACCTTGCTTGTGTTGATTATATTCCCTTTTTTTTTATTCATACAACCTCTCTTTATACGGGAAACTAGTCCCTATATCTTGAGTCGAACCCACCATTTCAACGGAAAAGGATTTTTTTTAAGCTCCCGAATGAGTGGAATCCCCAATTTTGAGGCAACAGCCTTCCATCATTCAACAAAATCATAGGAATTTGAATTCATAACAATTTTGGGATTGCCCTCATTTTAGGATAAGTAGTTAATTTTTTTGATATAGTACATTCAAAACAACAACTTGAGAAATCACTTTCTAGTAACTATGTAGTCAAGTAGTATGACTAGGGGCACAATTGAGCCTCCTTAGATAGTTCCCTAACATATTGGATTAAGAAATATTTTTAGAAATTGCATTCATATCAAAGATATATATCGCCTAACACTCCCTTTTCCTTATAAACTAGTAATTTATCTTCACTCTAAAGAGTTATAAAAACTTTTCTCACAATATAAACCTATACAGAGCTCATCCATGACTTATGAATTAATATAAGACATGCAACAATAAGTATCCAAGTTGGAGCTTCAAGTTAAGTATATTAGTGATACCATGTTGGAATAAAATATGGATGAAAATAAGGAATAAATGGAGAGGAATATGGAATAGTTGAAAAATAAAATCATATAATCCCTAGATGAGAGACTCTCTAAAATTGATAATCTAACTGAAGTACCTCATGAAAATAAAGTTATTTTTCATGCTGGACAACCTTCCAAAAACAATAATTTGTTAGGCGGGTTTAAATTTAATAGTGGAGTTACTTATGGATGATCTTGAAATAATATGAATTAGGATAAGATTAAATTGAATATGTTTGTTCAAATATAGTTCTTCACCTTTGTGAACCAAATAGATACATATCTTAAATTTCATAGTATTATGAATGATAAGCAAAGGCTTTAAACAACAACTATTTACTTTGAAATAATACCCTATCAATGGTATCAATGGTTAGTTAAAATGAGATCCCACTCACACCATTATACTCTGGATTTATTTACAAGAGAATTAGAAGAATAATGTGGCAAGGTTTCGGAATAAGACAAATTCATTTAATTAACAAGAATCAAACATTTATGTGATGTTGAATATTGCAAATCATAATTTGGATATTTTTCATAAAGGTGGATAATATAAATGATGAAGATTTATTGGAATATTACATTGTTGGACTTAAAAATTACATTAAGCATGATATTTTATTAAACCATCCTAAAAATATTATGAAATCTATGCAATTTTTTCATCATATTCAACCTCAGAATAAGGATACACACAAATTTAACATTGGAGCATATGTAAGAAGTAGATATTGTTTTCGAATCTATAATACAACCTACTTGAATATCATAAAAGGAAATGGAGGAAAGAAGTGACTATGATTTGGTAGTAATAACAAATGGCCAAAATGGCATAAATGTCAATAAGATTTTTTTTACCTTGGAAAATAATGATGAAGACAAAATGGAGGAAACTACACAAAATAATGAGGATGAACATCTCAACTTATAAGAGTATGACCTAGAGCCCAAAATTGTGCACAATATTGATTATGGAAAGTGTGAAATATATCTTCATGCATTCACAAAGTTTGTTAACACCTCAAACCCTAA
Organism: Pinus albicaulis; assembly: GCA_034641835.2. NCBI lineage: Eukaryota > Viridiplantae > Streptophyta > Pinopsida > Pinales > Pinaceae > Pinus > Pinus albicaulis. The sequence goes on along the minus strand of CM076575.1, from coordinate 855,290,534 downwards.
GGATAGTAGGTCACATTAAGAATAAAAAGGTTACAATGCTTCTTAACATGGGAAATACACATAACTTCATAAATAAAATATTAATATATGTAAAAATTAGACAACATGCATGTATTACTTGGATTCACCCTATCTAACAATGTACTAAAGTTAAATACTAGATTGCTTCTAAAAATATTTTGCAGAATTAAAAACACAATTACTAATCAAATGAAGTAAAGAAGAATCAAATCACACACAACACAAATAATTTCTTGGGGAAAGATTACAACTCAAAACCCCACTATCTTCTATTGTATATTCAACATGGATCATGAAACAATTACATACAAAACTATTCTCACAATAGCCCTCCAATACTAAGCTAATTGTCTCACAATGTCATGAACAAAACTGACCAACACATAGCCAATTCTCAGCCTCTAGACAGCCTAGCTTGCTTGTGCAATCCCTCATGAATGCAATCCATAAAAGATAGGAATTCTTTTCTTCCTTGACTACACAAGTATCATGGGCACTCCAATGGGTGTTTGGTTGCACGTGTGCAACCCAATAATCCTACAACTGATAGTCAACTTCCATTTCACCTAGATCTCAACTAGGTCTCCACTGGATCTGACATGCATGAAACTAATAATATTAAATCCTCAGTTGCATGCTAGATCACTGATTGCGAATTAATTAGTATTTAATTAACTTGATCTCTCACTAGTGTATATTCAGTGACAACTAGCACAACTGAGGTTAACTCACTTAACTGATTTAAACTAATTACAACATGCATTAACTAATGCACCACTACACTTCGAACTCTGTTACAACTAGAATTACTTTTCATGCCTCACCAAATACCTCTAACTCGAAATCCACTAGCTAACTAATTTTATCACTCTCACTTAACTATTTCAAGTCATCATTGAGAATAGATTACTATTTATTGTCCATATTAATTAAGGGATAACTAAAATAAACATGCACCCAAAAATAGCACTGTGGGCCCCACCCTAGTGTAGGTGCTTAATGTAATAGGCGTGGGTGCTGAAATTTTTCTTGTTGAATATCAACAATATAATCCCTCAATTGTTTTGTGTATCTAGTGAAAATTTTCAAGTTTTTATTTCCAATGGGGTGCTTTTTAATTGTGTGTGAATATTATACAAAATTAAACTATGGGAGAATATAATTTAGGAATCCTAGTGAATGTTGGTCCCATTGGAGGTGTACATTTTGTTATATGGATTTATTGGTTGAAAAAATTAGGCATAAAAATAGTCTAAAGGAATTAAAATTCACCTTGGAAAATCATTATAAGGTTCTCTTTCTTTTCTATTTTTGTGTTAGGTGGGTGGGAAACCCATGAATTTTGAAATAATGACGTTAATTTCAACGATCTCCTTAACAATGCACCCAATCAATGTCTATTCAAAGATTCATGGTCCATTATGAGATTCATTTTTAACTCCAACAGTGGTGGTGAGAAAAAAATATAATTAATGGAGGATGTGTCCTAATTATAGAGATCTAAACAAAATAACCATTAAGGATAAAATTTTCATCCCAAATATTGACAGGCTATTAGATGAGCTTCATGGAATAAATTATTTTACAAAGATTAATATCAACTGAGGATTCCACTAGATTGAATTAAGAGAAGAAAAAATTCCCAAGGCAACTTTTAGAACAATTGAAGGGAAGTATGCATTCATGGTCATGCCTTTTGGGTATACTAATGTTCATTCTACTTTTTAAGGCCTTATCAACAAAACTTTTTGACCCCATCTTAAAATAATTGTGTTGGTTTTCATTTATGATATGCTTAGATATCTATATATATATAATAATTTGAAGACCACATTACATAGGTGGATAAAGTTACTCAAATTCTAGCGAACAATGAATTATATGTAAAAATATTCAAGTGTTATTTTGGAAAAAAAAACAAAGTGATTTAGTCATAGTGTTTCAATTAGACCCTCAAAAGATGTAAGCTTACAAAATTTCTTATTCCTCAGAACATAAATTTGTTCTTAGAGGAATTTTTGGACCTACAAGATATTATTCAAAATTTGTTAATAATTATGCAAAGATTGCAATCCTACTCACATCTCTCTTGAATATAAATTTATTTGTATGGAATGATAAGGATACATTTATATTATGTCTTTTAAAGGAATTCATGCATTTTGCACCAGCATTGACAACATCTAATTTTGGTGAAACAATGATGGTATAATGTGATGAATTATGATAAGGAGTTGGAGTAGTATTAACATAAGAAGGGATATCATTGGATTTTTAAAGAAAAATTCAAGGGAAAATATTTGGTGAAATCTAAATATGGAAAATAAACAGAAGGAAATTTACATGAAATGAATGAATGGAAAAATTATCTCATTAGGAGGAACTTTAAAATTAACATAGACCATAATATCCTAAAGTACCTTTTGGAGAAAATATTTCCATTAGAATAACACAAAAAATGGTATTAAAAATGTGAGGGTTTTCTTTTAAAATAATGTACAAAGGGAGGAGGGAAAATTTAATAGTGCACTCTCTTTATATAAAATAAAAAGTGTTAAGTTTATATTTTATTGCATCTTCTATTCTTGCATGGATTGAAGAATCCCTCCATCACTGGTAAAATGGAAACTATACTAAGCATACAATGCAATTTATAAAAGAGTGGGTGAACTCTATGGAACATTAGGAGTGGAAGGGACATATGCATTGATCAAGGGTAGAATATTTTTGTGCTCCCTTTCAAAGTTGAAATAATAAATATTAAATGAGTCCATGAATCTCTAATGGTAGAAAATCTAATGTTACTTAAGTCATATCAAAGGATAAAAAAATATTCTTTATTCAAATGAATGAAGAGATATATTAAAAAAATTGTAATAAATGTCAATGTTAAGAAAGAAATATAGAATAGATAGTAAAATGTATAGGGTTAAAAAAACCATTACACATACCTAATCAATAATGTGTAACAATATTAGTGGACTTGACTATAGGGTTACCAAAATATAAAGGTAAGGATATTATTTTTGTGGTCCTTGAAAGACTCACAAAACTTGTACATTTTTGTATAATTCAAGGTACATAAACATCAATCTAAATGACACAAGTGTTCTTGAAAGAAATTCATGTTCATCATGGTTTTCCTAAAGTAATGGTACATGACAAACCCAAAATTTATAGGATAGTTTTAGAAATAATTATGTAGTATGAATGGAATAACACTATTTATTAGTTCATCTTATCACCCATAAACATATGGTAAACCATAGATATTTAACAAATTCTTAGAGATTTTCTACAACGTTATTCTTCATAGAATAACATTATAGAATGTTATTCTTAGAGATTTTTCTACAATGTTATTCTTCATAGAAGCAATCTCAATGGATGAAGTGAATTACTCCAACAGAATGTTGATATAATAATATATATCACATATCTACTAGAATTCCATCATTTGAGTCCCTTTATGGATATCCAAATCCTATTATCTCATATGATTTGTAAGATAAGTCCAAATTATTTGAAATAGAGTCGCATATTAAGAAGAATAAAGAAAATTTTATAATTATAATGGAAAAATTTCAAATATCACAAAATATAACGAAGTAGAAAGAAAATCAACATCGAAGTGAAAAACAAATTAAGGACGGAAATTGGATATTTTGAGCCTCCTTATATAGTTCCCTAAGATATTGGTGTAAGTAATATTTTTAGAAATTACATTCATATCAAAGATATATATCACCTAACACTCCATTTTCCTTAGAACCTAGTAATTTTTCTTCACTCTAAAGAGTTCTAGAAAATTTTTCTCACAATATAAACCTATACAAAGCTCATCCATGACTTATGAATTAATAGAAGACATGCAAAAAGAAGTATCCAAGTTGGAGCTTCAAGTTAAGGAAATTAGTGACATTATGTTGAAAAAGGTTGAATTATCACACAAGGAGTTGGAATAAAATATGGATGAAAATAAGGAATAAATGGAGAGGAAGATGTAATAGTTGGAAAATAAAATCATATAAGCCCTAGATGAGAGAATCTCTAAAATAGATAATTTGACTAAAGGATCTCATGAAAATAAAGTTATTTTTTATGTTGAGAAACTTTCCAATAACAATAATTTGTTAGGTGGGTTTAAATTTAATAGTGGACTTACTTATGGATGGTCTTGAAATCATATGAATTAGGACTAGATTAAATTAAATATGTTCATTGTAATATATTTATTCACCTTTTTAAACCAAATAAATAAATATCTTGAATTTCATAATATTATGAACGATAAGAAAAGGATTTACATAATGACAATTTAATTTGAAATAATTCCATGTTGATGGTATCAATGGTTAACTAAAAGGAGATCCCACTCTCACAATTATACTTTGGGTTTATTTACAAGAGAATTACAAGAATAATATGGGAATGTCTGGGAACAAGACGACTTCATTTAATTAACAAGAATCAAACATTTATGTGATATTGAAGATTATAATTCATAATTTGTATATTGGTCATGAGGGTGTATAATATAAGCGATGAAGTTTTATTGGACTCTTACATTGTTGGATTTAAAAATTACATTAATAACTATATTTTATTAAAACATACTAAAAATATTATGGAATCTATGCAATTTTCTCATCATATTCAACCCAAGAATAAGGATACACACAATTTTAACATTGGAGCATAAGTAAGAAGTAGATATTGTTTTTGAATATATAAGACAACATACTTGAATATCATAAAAGGAAATGGAGGAAATAAGGGAATATGATTTGGTAGTAATAACAAATGGTAAAAATGGTGTAAATGTCTATAAGAAAAATTGTTTACTTTGGAAAATAATGATTAAGACAAAATGGAGGAAACTACATAAAGGAATGAGGAAGAACTTCTCATCTTATAAGAGTATGACATAAAGACCAAAATTGTTCACAATATTGATTATGGAAAGTGTGAAATATATCTTCATGCATTCACAAAGTTTGTTAACACCTCAAACCTTGAGGATTGCAGGTCACATTAAGAAGAAAAAGGTAATAGTGCTTATTAACTTTGGCAATAGACATAAATTGATTGATAAAATATTAATAGAATCCCTCAATTGTTTTGTGTATCAAGTGAAAATTTTCAAGTTTTTCTTGCCAATGGGGTGATTTTTGATTGCGTGGGAAAATTCCACAATGTTAAACTATGGGAGAGTATAATTTGAAAATGCTAGTGTATTTTGGCCCCATTGTAGGTGTATATTTTGTTATATGGATTTATTGGTTGAAAAATTTATGGATAAATTACAAACTATATCAAATTATTCATGTGAGCTGGATTGGAAGAAATTTAATATCAACATAAGGAGTTCAAATCTAGACCTTCTCAACTCATCAACTCCCATGCAATGGAAAATATCCTAAGAAAGGGTAGGGAGGGAGTTACGGTTAAACTTTATTCTATGAAAGTTTAGTAATAATATTAAAATATTCTAGAGGAATTAAAATTAGCCTTGGAAAATAATTATAGGGTTCTCTTTATTTTCGATTTTTGGGTTAGGTGGGTGGGATACCAATGGATTTTGAAATAATTACCTTAATTTAAACTAACCATATATTCAAATATTTATGGTCCATTATGAGATTCATTTTCAACTCCAATAGTGGTGTAACAACCCTGGTGAAAATTCCATGTAATAAAAGTTAATAAGGGAAAAATAATAACCAAGGTCATGAGACAAGTATTCCAAATTGAATGTTGGCAAAAACATCATAGTGCGGGCATTCATATGGTTTATTAATGGATATGGTAATTGGAAAAGGAAATGGCTAAGGCTTTGGAAAGGAAAAGTGGCATTTATTTACATATAATTATAAAAATAATGGAAAATAGGAGAAAAGGGAGGTGAAAGGTCACAGGCTACATGTGAGGAGGAAAATGAATGAAAATTATGAAAAGTTGAAGAAATTAGAGGCCTCATTAATAAAAAGGCTTCTGAGTATCAATTCACAGACTTTTGTCAGTTCCATTTTGGAGCTCTCATTTTACTGTCTCTCACTTGTACTCTTGGATAATTAAAGTTTCTTGGAGAACTCTTGGAGAGTGTGGAATACTTGAAGATTTGGATCAAGAAGGCAAAGGAACAACATGGAGTTCAAAAGGAAATTGGGATCAACAACTACTATAGATTTTTCTTGCGGGTACTGAGCTGCATGTACATTTTCCTCACTAGTTTTGGCATACATGGCATATGCATGTGGTTTCTTGGTCATGATCTGTCATTTACATGGTGGATTTCCTAGATTGGGAGTGGATTTTTCTATCCTTGCCATTTCCTGGATAGCCATGGTGTTGTGGGTTTTTTTTTTTACTAGTTGGTTTTCATGTGCCTTTGGCTGTGGGTTGAGTTATTAGTTCCTAGAAGCCTTCTTTTGACAAATGCTCAGGAATCCCTGTAACAACTTGGGTTGAGTTACTAGTAATTGAAGCCTTGGTTAGACAAACACTCTGGAGCCCTTGGTGGGTTGAGTTACTAGTCCTAGAGCCCTGGTTGGAAAAATGTTCTAGAGCCTTACTGCAGCTGTGGGTGAGTTACTAGTCCTGGAGCCAGGTTGGAACAAACACTTTGGAGCCCTGGAAAATTGGGTAGACACTAGTTTGCTGATGGATAATGATGTCCGATCGTGAGGTGGAATCACTGGTTGAGGGTTGAGGCAGTTTAACATCTGGAATCCCTATTTTGGTTATGTTGGTTATTTCCATGAGATCCCACATTCATGCTTGGAATATGGCATGGGGGTGAGTAGCTAAAGATAGATTTTGTTTAGCGCAATCTATGGTCGGGTGGTATGTGGAAGTCCCTGACTTGGTTGGATTTTTCATATGTTAATAGGAGCTCTTTTCCTCCTGTATTTTATGATTGAATGTAATTTTCATGATGTGGCTTTGATGGTTGTTCTATCAGTTTTATTATTCTGGTTGCATGCTGGTTATAAGCATGGTTTTATGATAGATTTTAGTTATGTCTCTCATCATGTTTTGATTGTAAATGAATGGTTATTGAATGCATTAACCAATATATGTCAATGCAAATATTATAAGAGGGAAACAAATATTCTTGATGCTTTTCAGATAAGTATGAGACCCATGTATTCATATATGCATTTATAACCTATAGTTTACATGTTTTCCACATGTTTGAAGAAATGCCTAGTATGTTCCCATCATTCCATGTCAAGTCCTGAGTTGAGAGTGAATGTTTAGCTTTGTCATCGTGTCAATTATGATTCGCTATTGAAATTTTTGAATTAATGAACAAATATGTACTTATAACCTACAAGTATTATGTACACAAAGTGTTTGTATAAATGAGTAATTTGTACCTCCAAATTCCTAGGATCATAAAATTGGCATACAATCTCTATTTGACTATCATAATACCACTTTTCAAATATCTCCACGAAAACATCATTTAGAACCTCAAAATATCCTAAGAAGTTTAGGACCCAAAAAAATGCCAAAAATATAATGTTGTATTAAATTTTAAGGAAGTGAAACTGAAAAGAAATAGGGTTGGATCAAAATACGTTGATAACAATGTGATCATGTGTTGTTTGGTGTTTGCAGTCAATTCTGGACATGTGGACCCCATTATGCATATGTGCATTTTGGAAATTGGGTCTCGTCTAGTAACTCTCATCTCATGTTTACCTTGGTGAGCATGTGGATTTGGGTAAATGTGGGGGAGGTGGTTACAAGTGGTTGTGAGAAAAAAATACAATTCATGGAGGATGTCTCCTAATTATAGAGATCTAAGCAAAATCACCATTAAGGGTAAATTTATTATCCCTAATATTGATGAGCTATTAGATGAGCTTCATGGAATAAATTAGTTTACAAAGAGCCATATCAAACTAGGATTCCACCACATTGAATTAAGAGAAGAATAAATTTCCAAAGAAACTATTATAACAAGTGAAGGGAAGTATGAGTTCATGGTCATGCCTTTTGGGTCTACTAATTCTCATTCTACCTTCTAAATATTTAAAAAAAAAATTGTTTGACCCTATATTAAGATAAATATGTTGGTTATTTTATGATATAATTATATATAGAAAATCATTTGAAGAACACATTACACATGTGGATAAAGTTCCACAAATTATTGAGAACAATCCATTGTATGTAAAAATATTCAAGTGTGCTTTTGGAAGGAAAAAAAAACCAAGTGATCTAGTCACATCGTTTCAATTGGACCCTCAAAATAGCTAAGCTATTACAAAATTTCTTATTCCTAAGAACATAAAATTATTTTTAGATGAATTTAGGGGCTTACAAGATATTATTAGAATTTTGTTAAGAATTATACACATATTGCAATCCTACTCACATATCTCTTGAATAAAAATTAATTTGTATCGAATGATGAGGCTACATTTATATTTTGTCTCTTAAAGGAATTCATGTATTTTGCACCAACATTGACAACACCTAATTTTGGTGAAACATTGATGGGTATTAACATAAGGGATATCATTGGATTTTTAAAGAAAAATTTCAAGGGACAATATTTGGTGAAATATACATATGGAAAAGAAACGGAAGAAAATTTCATGCAATAAAATAATGGAAAAAATATCTCATTAGGAGGAACTTTAAAGTCAATATAGACCATGATATCCTAAAGTACCTATTGGAGAAAATATTTCCATTATAATAACACAAAAATTGGTATTAAAAATGGAAGGGTTTGATTTTAAAATAGTCTACAAAAGGAGGAGGGAAAATTTAGTTGTACACGCTCTTTATCGAAAAAAAAAATCTTAAGTTTATATTCTATTGCATCTTCTATTCTTGCATGGATAGAAGCAACCATCCATGATTGGTAAAATGGAAAAAATACTAAGCATAAAATATAATTATAAAAGAGTGGATGAACTATATGGAACATTAGGAGTGGAAGGGAGATATGCATTGATACAAGGGTAGAATATTTGTGTGCTCCCTTTCAAAGTTGAAACAATAAATATTAATGGAGTCCATGAATCTCTAATGGTAGAACATCAAAGGTTCCTTAAGTCATATCAAAGGATAAAAAAATATTATTTATTCAAATGAATGAAGAGATATATTGAAAAAATTGTAAGAAATGTCAATGTTAAGAAAGAAATATAGAAGAGATAGTAAAATTTATAGGGTTAGTTAAACCATTATGTATACCTAATAAGTAATGGGTAATAATATTAATGGAATTGATTATAGGGTTACCAAAATCTAAAAGTAAGGATACCATTTATGTGATCATTGAAAGACTCACAAAATATGCACATTTTTGTAGAATTCAAAGTACATAAACATCAATCTAAATGACACTAGTGTTCTTGAAAGAAATCCATGTTCTTCATGGTTTTCCTAAAGTAACGGTACATGGCAGACCCAGAATTTATAGGATTTTTTTTTGAAATAATTATGCAGTATGAATGGAATAACACTAGTTATCAGTTCATCCTATCACCCATAAACATATGATAAACCATAAATAGTTAACAAATTCCTAGAATTTTTTTTATAATATTATTCTTCATAGAAGAAATTTGAATGGATGAAGTGAATTCCTCTAGAACAGTGTTGATATAATAGTATATATCACATATATACTAAAATTCCCTTATTTGAGTCCCTCTATGGATATCCAACTCCTAGTATCTCATATGCTTTGTAAGATAAGTAAAAATTATAGGAAATAGAGTTACATATTGAGAAGAATAAAGAAATTTGATAATTATAATAGAGAGTTTTAAAATATCACAAAATATGACGAAGTAGAGAGCATATGAACATCGAAGTGAAATTTTTTTTGAGGGAAATTGGATATTTTGAGACTACAACTTGTATGTAATATACACTCAAGAAAAAGAAGAATAAAATATTGGTTCCAAAATTTAATACACCCTACAAGATAAAAATTCTCCATCTCTTTAGAATAGCACCATTATGTACTACTTATTGAAGAAAAAATATATGCCTCTAGAAGAAGTTACATATTAAAATGCGTAGTTCATAAAGAAACACTCTCAATCACAATTTTTGAGGGAAAATATATTTTAAAAGAAGGGGGACCAATTAAAGACCTAATCTGCATTCACGGTTAGTTATGGTTAGGTTGACCTAGTCATAGGTTACACCATGACACTTTATCCCCTATTTATAATAAATGAGGTTCATTTGTATAGTCATCATATATTGTCTTCTACATTAAACTAATGGTAAAAGAACATTTCCCCATCGATATAAATTGTACTCATTGTCTTTTTATCATTATTAAAATGCTTGAATGATAACATATACATACTATAAAATACACCTATTCTAATTGACATAGTCTTAACCTAAAAAGAAATAAGGTATATACTCTTTCCTAAGATACATAATTGAATCATTGCATAAATATGGGCCATTGTACCACAAGTAATGGGTGTAATATTCAATTTGGTATTGATATGACCTTCAAAATACATTATTATTATTATTATTATTATTATTATTATTATTATTAATTATTAATTATTAAGTATTTATTATAAATTATTCAACATATTTGGTCCTTCACTAAAATATGATTTTAAAATAGATTATTATTATATTAGTTATTGCGTGTTTGCTACGAATCATTCAACATACATGAAAATTATGAGATAGAGATAATGTATTTGAATTACTATACCTAATGAAATATTTGTCCATTTAGGAAGTGATTTTCTATGAGTTGATGTGATATAAAGATCCTCATCACATTAATTAGATCTCAGATTTGGATTGATATGATAGATCCTCGCTGACTTCAATAATAACCTTCATGACATATTTTTATAACATATACATAAAATTTTTGACAGCATGTATATGCTATAATGCTCCCTCACTTTAATGCTAATATTTCCAATATATATTTATATCATAAAGAAGTCAATCACATATGTATTCTATAATACTCATTTTACATTTTTTTTTCACCTACGTGTTTAACAAGGGATTTAGATACTTTCCCAGCAAACCTATTAAAAAGGTAGAAAACAACTGACATATAACAAATGCAAGACCTTATAACATGTGTAGTCTATAGTATCATTTTCAAAGAATATTGTTTTTTCCCACATGTCGATCATATGTTCCCCATGTATTTATTAAAATTTCCATTCCACTAACATATAATTATAATGCATAGATCACCTTATTACATATGAATTATATAATACGTTTCCACATGCTTTCCTCATTTACCTATTCAACACTCCGTAAAAACTTATTTGAACTTTTCGTTTTGAATAATAAATGTACACAACAATTATTAGATAAAGATCGTTTCTAAACCGTTTTCGGTTTTTATATCTTAAAAACCGATTTTTATAAAGCTATTGTGATAAAATTTTCCGGATATTGCATTGAGTTTATTGTCAAATTATGGTCAAATTTAAACCTATATTATTTTAGAATTGATTTAAAATATTTCTTAGTTTAATTTTGTATATTAAAATTTATTATTTTTTAACAATATTTCTTTTAGTCTCATTGATTGAGAATGAACATCTTATTTCTCGATGTATGGATTAATGAGCTAAAAGTACAAATTTCCCATCATAAATTGTGGTTCTACAATATATATTCAACTTATTTAATAAAGTGGGTTGGCGCCTTTTTCGGTTTATCGTAAAAATTCGATTCTACGGTTCTTTCATCAAAATTTTATTCCCGAGCAAGGGACATCTCATCGAAGTCCACATCCTATCGACAAATTGATCGATTTTGTCGAAGCGAAAATAAATTTACTAAATATTTTATAACATCTTACTTTTGTCTTAATCAAATTAGTCCTATAACACAAAATTCCGCCAATTTAATATCCTCGAATTTCCAGTGGGATGATGTTGATTAAATGACATTAATACGAATCAAAAAATATATTGAAACTTTTCAAATATATGTTTATGGCCTAAAAAAAATTGTTTCCAATCACGCTTAGAATTTCGATTTCCTTTTCTTTGTTCTTTTATTTATTTTTCTATGAATTACACTTAATTTTGATTTTGATGAGTTATATTGATATCTAAACATTAAATTTATAATTAATTATTTTTATTGCTGTTATTTTGTACATTTTTTATTAAAAATCAAATACATTTAGAAAAAAGATAAATTAATTATTTATATAATTTACAGTTATAATTTTGAAAATTATTATTATTATTATTGAGTAAGTTGATATTAAATTGGTTCATAATTATATTCATTTAAAAGTGTTTTTTCACAATGAAAATCATTACAATAATAATCATCAAAACATCAAAACTCACATATCACTAATAAATATTTAAATTAAAATAAAAATAATAATAATCATTCCAAGTGCTTAAAATAATTCTAATTAACACTTATATATATAATGAACCATTCATATAATATCTATTTAAATATATTAGAAAAGGAAATTTTTAATTTCAATAAAATATAAATTTATTTTTTATTTTCAGTTCAAAGTTATATGAAAATATGGGAATAAGTTGAAACTACACTCTTAATTATTGAGTCTCCTTTTTCATATTTGTATTTGGTTAGATAAATAGTAAACATGTATGTAAATTTTTTAACCGAACAATTTTGTGTAAACCATAAATAGTATACGAATGGGAATTTTTTATGTATAATTTGGGGCAAATGTTGAACATGCCTTGAAACCCTTTTTATTTTAATAAACCTAGAGATAAGATAATCAGCATGGATTATAGCTTACAAAGATACTCAACATGGATTAAAGCTTTTTTTTTTTTTTTTATAGAAACGGTTAGTGGGATATATTGATTCCTGGCCTGAAAGCCTTAATTCAGATTACATTATGTAAGGGCAATGCCCAAATAATCTCTCCAGTCGGGAACAAAATGGCCCTTTCACTTATAGTCCAGCTTTGTTTACAACCAATAACATAACCAATATCCGCTGTCTTTCCAATTTTGAAGATGCAAACGAACTGCTCCAATAGAAGACAATAAAACATAAAACTAGAAATTTAAGGAATGGGATCCCAGCCTTCATCTCCATCTCTTAGGAGGGCTCCTAGGGAGAGAAGGACAACTTTGTTGGCTTCAGCATCTGCATCTTTGTTGTTATCTCTCTTTACATGCAAAAAGTTCAGTCTCTGAAAGAATTTCGACAAAGATCTAATTCTGCTCATCAATCTTGATAGTCTTAGGTCAGATGGAGAAAATCTGTCAACCATGATTTTAATAATGAACTGGGAGTCTCCAAAGACAGTTGCTTCTGTGATACCAAGAGATTTGAGCATAGATTAAAGCTTATACCAGATATAGTGTAAGGAAATAAATTATTTGAATACTTTTGTAATAATTTATATATATATATGTTTTACAATAAATATATATTAAAAAAAAAAATTATAATTTTAAAATTATAATATATTATTTTATTATTATAAAATAATATTTAAATATAAATAAATTAATAATTAAAAGAGTTAAGATTTTCCATTTATAAATTTAAATTATAATAATCATTAAAGTTATAATTTTAGATAGTTATAATCGAATGATATATTTAAATTTAAAAATTTGTATATATAATTAAAATTTTTTTTTTTTTTTTTCAACGGATTAACCAAATTTTATAGATCTTAAAGAATAAAATTTATATTTTCAACGTAATTCTAAAAATTTGTGTAAGGAAAAGTTACGAATCATCTATGAATATATATTTGAATATGAAAACCTATGGATGTGTTATTAATTTCAAACAATTTCGAACCAAACCTTTTAAACTTTACGTTTAGTGATTTCATAGAAATAATATTTTAGTAAATTAGATATTTATTGATAAATGTGTTTATTTTGAAATAGAGTTTCAAATTTTTTAATTTAGATGAATGGTATGAATTTAATTTTCATGAATTTTTTTAGAATATTTTTAGTAGTATGTATAAATTAAAGGTAAATATTAATTTCCAAAATAATTATATTTTTTTCTCTTTTAATTAATTTGATTAATTAAAGAAAATGTCATATGAACACATGTCATATGAAATTATTTATGGTTTTTTTGAGCATGTGGTATTGATATCTTAAGTGAGTGTGAATCTCTATGGTTAATCTTCTTACATGTTTTTATAAATGTATAAATTCTTAACTTATATATTAATTTTTTTATAGTTATTAATAATACAAATAATTTAAAACCAATTTATAATTTAATTTATTTTTATGATTTAGAGATCAAGTCTCACTAACAAAACTAGTTGAGGATGGGTATCATTAGCAAGGTGACCGAGGATAAAACCTCATGCAGGGTGGTTGTGCCCTATGCTAGGGGGGAGAGACATGCTAAGAAATCTAGTCAACTAGGGTGATTGTGGCCCAAGTCGGGTGCGATCCCGGGTGACTTTGATGGATTAGATGCCCATGGGTCATGGCTCCTCAAGCCACAGGTAAAGCATGTAGGATCACACACAACTTGGAAAAAAAACAAAAAAATGATTTAGAGATCTATCCTCCAGATCCATCACATAATGTGGTTCATCTAATCGTCATGGAGATGAAACACATTAGTTAGTTTGAAAGGGGTCATAAATTTAAAAGATTTATGTGATGGACCTTGAAGAGAAATCTCTAAATAATTATACTCACAAAATCCTCCATTCATATAATTTTTTTAATTTAACAACATGAGATGTATCATATAGTAAGTGTTTTAATGTTTGTGATAGAACATTTCCCAACTATTTAATTTATATACGGTTGCACTAGTCTTAGTAGTAGTCACATAAGGTTGGTATTTATTTCAAAAGTAGTTAAGATCTTTTTCTACTTCTAATTAAACTGATTAAATAAAATGAATTTGATGATAATTAATGTACACAATGACCTATATGGTGTATCACACCTTAAGAATGAGGGATAAATTAAAAATCTTAAAAATTTTATTTCTATTCGCAAATGAAGTATGACAAGCATTCCTAGATCACCATAGGTTTGTTGAGTTTAAGGATACAGAAGGTTGGTAGTGTGGCAAATGTTTTGAAATTAGATCACTGTAGGTATAATATGGAAAAACTAAAATATTTCTTTTTATATTCAATCCTCTTAGGATAACATAGGTGACAAACTCTTTTATCTTGTGACATTTTGGTAATCGATCAATTCCTAGTTTCACTATGAAGCTCATGAGAATTAGTTATAATCTTCGAAATGCTAATTTTCTTCATAACCTTAGCTAAGACAAAGAGATAATTTTGCTTTTTGAGATTAGGGTTGATCACATCCTTATAATATGATAACTTAATTTTTCCCACTAGCTCTTTATCTCCCCACAATATCACATTAAATTTGGAAGCAATAACAATTTTAATATTATTCAAATTCTACAAGATGATGTCATCCTGTATCCTTAGTCTATCCTTGCTCGAGTTGAAGGTGGGTGTTTTAGCTAGAGTTAGAATTTTTTTTTGAAACCTCTTGGTATCAATCTTGTATAAATTCTTCATATACATAAGATATCTAGACATATCCATGTTTTTAATGGGGGGAATAATTTCTTCAATTAGAAAGATAGGGTAGGGGGTATTTCTTTTAATATTGAGGTTATAGGTTATAAATTTATTACAGATTAGTTCAATATTCCTCAATGAATCTTTGGATATGCTGTAACCCCAAACCTCACATCCATAAAAAATAACATGAGTGTTGAGAATATCAAAGAGACATTCTTTTAATCCCAAATCCAAAGATCTGTTAACTTACAATTGTTTTCAAGCCCATAGTAAGCTTTCTAACCTCCATTTAACCTTTTCTCAATGCTATAATTCCAGTTGAGCATACGATGGATGTTGAATCCTAGATATTTTTATGAAGGAAATTTCTCCAAAGAGGAGTTGTCATAAATGAAAATATAATCAGTTATATTTTTTGATTTAATTATCATGACATTAGTTTTTTCAGTATTTACATCATTTCCATTTCGAGAAAAAATCTTGGATGATTTTGAGTTGGTTTCCAAGATCGTAATGGATTTCTACCAAAAGAACAAGTTATTCTAAATGAAAATATCTATGGGCATACTAGTGAGCATGGGGCTAACAAAACCTACATCTTCAAAACACTCTTCTTTCTTATAAATATATATGAAATAATGGTAGGGGATAAGGGATACCCTTGTTTGAGTCCAATACTCCATTTAATTTCTTCTAATCAATGCTCATCGGTCCTAAGCTTGGAACTAACATTCTTGTTGCCCTTGTAATGACAATTATCAACTCAAGAAGAGCCATTATCTCTTCTAGCCTCTTCCATATCTTTGTTTTTCGAATGGTGGAAAAATATTTGCTAAAGTGAACAAAACAATAGAAGAGATCAATTTTATTATTGCAAAATTCCTCTACAATTATCCTAAGAGTGATAAGATGGTCCATGGTTGAATGATATCTCCTAAGCCAATATTGGCATTCAACTCTTTTACCATGATTTTCAAGCCAAAGGAAAATCTTCTTTTCCAAAATAATTTTGTACATCTTAGCTAAAATGTGTCTAATCATAATGGTCCTATAACTAGAGGGAATGCTTTTATCCCCACTATTAAAGATAGGCACAATAAGGCTTTGCATCCAAGACTTAGGAATCCTTGCTTCATAGATAAATTGAAGAGGTTGTGTAGGTTCAAGATGAGGATAAAATATCCATTTTTAAAATTTCCAACTTGATAGCCTTTACTGCCCTTAGCTTTCCTATTAGCAAGCTACTTAAGCCCAAACTCAATGTCTTCCAAAGAAAGGTTATCATCCTCTACAGGGGAATTAAAAATGGTGTCCATGGTGTTAGGGGATTCATAAATGTTTTCAAGGTAAATATTATAGTTTTACAAGGGAATCAAATGATTTTATTTAGTCTTACTAGTCATGATTTTCACCCAAAACTCTCTAGGATTAGACTTAGAGATGTGCAGTAAGTTCTCTTGCTTTCTTCTTATATAGTATATTTTCTTTGTTTCAATAAGAGCTTTGTATTTACCTTATAAAGTTCTTAGGTTTTGTTAAGAACATCAATACTCACTTTTCTAGCAATTTTTAAGTTGTTATCATTCCAAGAGTTGGTATTTATATTATTCTTTTAATATTACACTTCTACCGTAAATAAATTTATAGTAGTATTAGAGAGAGTTCTAGTAGATATATAATCTTGAGGTTTTCAACATTATCCATATAATTTAAGAGTTCTAAATCTCTATTTAAACCCTTTAATAATGTATCTACTTTTTAACCCTCTCAATTCTCATGCATGTGATTTTTTCCATGGAAAAATTTAGAGTTAAGGATAAAAGTCTATGATTAGAGTAAGACTTGTCGCTATTTAAGAGGTCAGAGTTTACAATTTTGTTGGACATAGCGATAGCATATATCACATAATCCACAACACTAATTCCAAGCCCATGGATACAAGTCATCTAGTTGGAGTTTGAGAGTTATGTTTTTTTAGGCATGCCATATTAGTAAGTCATAGTATTCACCCATGGTATTTTAACAAATCCTATTTATAGATTAAAATTATCCATATTAATGCGGGAGTGAATCTCTCTATGGTTAATAACCGTGTTTCGTATAACATTTATTTTTCACTTCCATTAATAATTAACATTCTTCCTAATGGATAAGGGATACCCTTGCTTGATGCTAATACTGCATTTAATTTATTTCGAGTAAAACTCATTGGTCCTAAGCTTGGCAATAAAATTCTTGTATAGCCTTTTCACAACAAACCTCAACACGAGAGGAAACATTATCTCTTCTATCCTCTTCCATGTATTTGACCTTGGAATCGTGCCAAAATATTTTCTAAAGTCAACAAAATAATAGAAGAGATTAATTTTATTATTGCAACATTCCTTTATAATTGTCCTAGACCCAGATTGGACTTTAACTCTTTTACCATGACTTTCAAACCAAAGGATAATATTATTTTCCAAAATAATCCTGTACATCTTGGCTAAAACATGGCTTTTCATAATAGTCTTATAATTAAAGGGAATGCTTTTATACCCACCCTTAAAGATAAACAAAGTAAGATCCTCCATCCAAGGCTTAGGAATCCTTTCTTCATGGATAAATTGAAGAGGTTTTATATGTGTAGGGTGAGGATAAAATTTCCCATTTTAAAAATTCCATCTTGGTAGCCTTTAATGTCCTTTGCTTTCCTATTAGCAAGCTACTTAAACCCAAACCATTTTCTTTTAAAGAAAGGTTGGGCATTCAAAATGGTGTTCATGGTATTAGGGGATTCATAGAGATTTTTAAGGTAAATAATCTAGTTTTCCAAGGGAATCAAATGATTTTGTTAAGTCTTACTAATCATAATTTTCCTCCAAAACTTTTTAGGATTAGGATTAGAGATGTGCAGTAGCTGATCTTATGTTCTTCTTATATGCTTATAGTTCTATTATACTTTTTATATTACAATTTTGCAAGGGACTTGGTAGTAGTAGTAATAGAGAGAGTTCTAGTAGACATATGATCAATATTATCAATGTCATTTATATAAGTTAAGAGCTGTAATCCCACTTATGGATGCAGGAAGATCCAACCGAAGGGATCACTTCCTCCAAACTCAACCATGGTGCCTAACACCGAGGGTTCCGAGAAAATAAACGCGTGGACTCTCAATAACAAAGGTGCTTTAATGATGACGACTTGACCAATTGAACTATCCCTCAAAAACAAAAATTCTTTTTAAAATAAATAGCAATAATAATAATAAATTTAAAACAAAATTATAATTTATTTTATTTTATAATTTTTAAAAAATATTTACAATATAAAAATATATAAAATAATATTTTAATAACTATCAATATTTACCAACCATTTAATTTAGCTTAATTATACTAATCTTAATCCTTCTAATCATAAACAATTTTTCAATACACACTTTTACATTTTTCATATAAAATATTCCTTATTATAAGTTTTATCATATATTTTTAAAATAAAATATCTATGGCTAGTCGTTTGAACATTATTAGTTTATTGTTTACCTAAAACAAAGCTCACAACCAATATCATTATTTTATATATACATAAAACAGATATTCTCATTCACCTTTATGGTGAACCATTCTTTTCCATAACAAAACTTATAAACAATTCGATTGGCTTTGTCCTTTTGTAGTCTTACTTATGCTTCACGATATAGAATTTGGTATTATTTATTTATTCTTAAAAAATACTACCATTTCCTTTTTATTTAAACATTTCTTTAAATAAAACTTATAAACGTGAACCAAGTTTTAAAATTATATTTCTTGAATTATTTTATATAAATTACTAAATTGAAAATTATAAAATTAAAATTTTTATAATTTCAAAATATATTAAAAATCATTTTAATATTTTTGTTACATTTTATAATATTATTAAAATTGTATAAACCCGTTACCATACCATTGGACAAATCACATCTATTATTTATAAATTTTAAACCTAGAAATTATGTATACCTTTGAATAATGGGTTTCAATAAGGATTTTTAATTAAAATAATGTGTTGTATCATTTATGTAAAGTTGAAGAATTGAGTTTATTTTATTACATTATTAAAATATAATGTTGGTAATATTAGGTCAAAAATATTTGTCAATTGTTTTAAGTTTTTTTAAATAAACAATATGTGAAATAAAGACATCTAAAAGGAATAGTATATAGTAATGATTTTTTTAAAAATTGTGTGGAGAGGACTTAAACGATTTCTTATGGCAGTGATATTGTAAAAGGGTATGTAGGGTAAACCTAATAATGTTATGTAATGTAAGTATTGCTACTTGTAATGTAATGTTAATTCGGTCAAAGTAAAAACAATAATAATAATTAATATGGAGTAGATTTGAATAATATCTATTGTTTTAGAGTTGAATTATGGGTTTTTTTTCATAGTGTTTGTATCGAGGTTTTTCATATTAATTTGTCTTAGTGAATAGTTATATTTTTCATGGTGTTCATTTTTAATAATTCTCTTAAGTTGTTTTGGTAAACAATGAAATTTGATGTCAAGAGAATGTGGTTTTATAATTAGGTGGGGAGGTTTAATCTCTACAAGTCTTATGGTCCCATCTCCAGTAATACTATGTATGTCATGAAGCAATGAAGTCAATTCCACTGCAATTGAAGCCATGTTAAACTCATGTGCATACTATGCATAAATTAAATGCAATGATTGCGAGGACGGTGCACTGAAGTTTGATTTGGGAACCACATTATATAGCTATAATTTTCCCTAAAGCTGCAAAGGTACACCGAAGGAATAGAAGATTTGGGACGATTATCTTGCCACTCACTCCAATGCAAGAATTGTTAGTCGTTTCTATGAGTGCAACACAATTTCATTAGGGGAATTTTGAGGTCTAAAATGGGCCTCATAAGAAAAATGTACAACAAAAATAAACTTTATAACAACCAATAGGATTCAAGATGATGATGTCATCCATAATGGATGATTCACCATTTTTGGAGTAAAAAAGTAAAAATATTAAAAAATATTAAAATAATAAAACTACTTTTTCAACTTGCATTTTAAACTTATCTCCCAAAATTTTTACTCAAATTTCGAGTGGGAGTACTCGTTGGATGCGGAATTTAATTCCTCATCCAAGGAGTACCAATGTTGCATACTTTCGATGAACTCTTCTACACGAAAAATGAGAAATACATAAAAAATGTGATTGTAATCACGTTTTTTTATGTATTTCTCATTTTTCGTGTAGTAGGACCCATCGAAAATATGCAACATGGGTACTCCTTGGATGGGGAATTAAATTCCGCATACAACGAGTACTCCCGCTCGAAATTTGAGTAAAAAATTTGGGAGATAAGTTGAAAATATGAATTGAAAAAGTAGTTTTTTCATTTTTCCCTCTAAAATTTGATGATGTCATCAAATCTTATTAGATTTTTTCCACTATCATTTTATAATTTCCTTAGGAGGCCCATTTTAGACCTCAAAATTCCCCTAATGCTTCTCGATAAGAATATATAGATGACAAATATCTAAAGCCACTCAAAGATGTTAGAAAGGGGCATACAAATCTCTAAAGAGGACTCCACTTGTTAGATTTTAATCACTGATGGGAAGAATTAGGATGTTATTAGGATTGAAGAAGGTGTTTTCGGTATTCAGAAAGACGTCATTTTCAGTTCCTTCAATACAGTCCAGCGTCGAAGCAAGAGGAATGGGAATGAAAACAAAGGAGGTGGAACTAG
Organism: Pinus albicaulis; assembly: GCA_034641835.2. Classification (NCBI taxonomy): domain Eukaryota; kingdom Viridiplantae; phylum Streptophyta; class Pinopsida; order Pinales; family Pinaceae; genus Pinus; species Pinus albicaulis. The sequence continues at coordinate 855,269,216 of CM076575.1, read as the reverse complement.
AGTAGAGTGACATTCTTCTATAGGTGGAAAGAGAGACACTCTTCTAGGAAAAAAAATCTAATTTTGTTAATCATTTTCTCGTTAAGTTCATTTTTGTGCTAGTTTTGAACTTCTAGGTTCTATTTTTTTTAAATATGGGAACCATGATAATATAAAAGTTCATTTAGAAGAAGAAAAAATAATTCAAGCGAAATGGGTAACACATATTACCTGTGGTGACTGCAATTACATTAAAAAATATGAAATAGGAGTAACCTGGTAAAGTAGACAATCTTGAATTCACCAACCAATTTCTAGGTCATGCTTGTGAAATCCCAAGCACACTGTCTGTGATCTCAGGCTTGGGCTTGCGAATAAAACTATCAATCCTTGAATGCTTCAAATCACCATCCAAGTCCCCATAATTTTCCATTTTTGGGGTAAAAGTAGTACCAATGACATTCATTTTGGTCAAAGCTTTGATAGATTACAAGCACATCCAATCCATTAGATTGGTTAAAAGAATGTGGCACAAAAGCGACATTACTCCATGATTAATCTACAAGAATTAAATATTTCCCTAAACTATGGATGACGCTCCATCACGTATTTGGGTCGTTCTTCATTGTTGCTAAATATTTCTTTACCTCTTTTACAATATCATAATATTGTATAATCATAGTAAAAGAATAAAAAATACTTATATATTAATAATATATATTAAATTTGTGTATAATAAATATTATAAATTCACTCTCACACACACACACACACACATATATTATTCTTTCTTTTTTGTATTTAGGATGAGATTTAGAAAACTTTAAAGGACATGCACTTCCAAGAAAATTCCATGTGCACTGCCACATGTCAAAAATACTTATATATTAATAATATACATTAAAATTTTGTATAATGAGGATTAATTTTTTTATTATAAATTAATTTTAAAATATTTAAATATAAAAATTATAAACTATTATTCTAATATTTTAATAGATTTATGTTTCAAAACCCAATAAAACTTAATTTTATGATAAATTAATTTAAAAACCAATGAAAAATCAAAATATCTCAAAATTTAGAGATGATAATCTTTATTTTTTCATTTAGGATGAGATTTAGAAAACTTTAAAGGACAACACATTTCCTAGCTAATTCCATGACAGTTGAGAGCCACGTGTCAATTTTTAATTGGAGGGAGGAGGACAAAAATACACAGATCTTATTGGTCAAATCTGTCCATCCAAACCTATCACAGGAACGCCTTCAGTGTAAATATTTTGGTTTATATATTTACAAATTGGAAGAGTGACTAAATCTGCAAGGTGGGATGATGTTCGATTGGGGGAGTTTGTGATAAAGCTTCTTCTATATGATGATGATCTTTTACTGTTTTTAAACCGTCCCATTTATTATATATGCACCTATATGCCTTTGAGCATTTGTGTAAAGCAATGGGGATGCAATTTAATACCAGCAAGACAAAAATATTGATTTTCTCTAATAAAAAGAAGCAAATTCACAATGCATTATTCTTTGAAGGAAACATTCTTGAAGAAGTAAATGAATACAAGTACCTCAGGATAGATGACAACAACAATCTTAATTGGGAGGTTTGCAGAAAGAAGAGAATTTTAGGAGGGTGGAAATCATTATATGTACTTCATAACAGATGTAGAGAGGTAGAGTTGTGGGATTGGAAAACGATTAAAGTGCTTTTTGGACTCCTAGTTTGTCGAGTGATATTATATGGGTGTGAATTGTTGGCTAGTAGCATCCTTGTTTCAAAATGGTTGAGAAAATCCAAAAATGTTTGATCATGAGCAAGTTTAAAATAAAAATTTTGGTTCCTTATGAGATAATGTTGAGTGAAATAGGAGCAGCTCTCATTGAAGCAATTGATATTGAACAACTTATAAGGTATTTAAAAATAATTGAGCAAATGGGAGGAGGTAGATGGATGAAAGTTATCTTCAATGAAGGCATGAGAGAAAGAAATAAATCATGGATTAGAAAAAACAACAAATGGATGCAAAAATGGAATATTTACCTTAGTGCAGTTCCCACGAAAAGCAAGGAGTTAAAGAATTTTGTTATGGAGAAGTTTCGTAAGCGTATATAGGGAAAAATGTTGGGAAGAAAGAAGAAGTACTTTGTTCAGGAATTCAACCCCACTAGTGATCTCCAACAAAAAGAGTACATTGGTGCTCGCATTCCGTTGAGAGCAAAGATTCTTATTGCTCAATTAATAACTAACTCACATCAACATTGGTGTGAAACAGGATAGAGGAAGAGACCTAAAGAAGTTTGGAAAGAACGGGTGTGTACTTTTTTCACTTCTGGGGCAGTGGAATCAGCAAAGCATTTCATTTTGGAATGTGATGTTTTTAGAGACATTAGGGACAATTATGTCAGTATGTTAGGATCAATTCTATGGCATTGTCTTTTCAGTGAGGGGATTATTAGAAGGTTGCGTCAACTCATCATCAATTTGAGTAAGAAAATGATTGAATTGCAAAATAAAAAAAAACAAGAAGACTCGTAGTCCCATAGACTATTTTTAGTCTCGTGGACGTTAAAATATCATTCATTCATTCATATATTATTCTATCTCAAGATTTAAAGATTATAATTTTTTATTATTATTTAGGATGAGATTTAGAAAACTTTAAAGGACATACAATTCCCAACAAATTCCATGTGCAGTGCCATTTGTCAAAAATACGTATCTGCCAAACCAAACCCATCATATGAACACATTAGATATAAATATTTTGTTTATAGTTTTTTTTCGAAGCTTTGCATATCCGCACAAAAATTTCCCTATACACATCATTCATAGCGAAATCAAATCCACCAATGTATTTCTTGATGAAAGTTTTTTTTCCAAAATTAACAGATTTTGGATTGGCAAGACTAGAGTTGCAGGAACCTGTAAGAAAAATCCTTTATACCAGAGTTGCAGGAACTCTGTAAGAAAAATATTTTATATTTGCATTTAGGTTGTTTTGATTAATATTGCAACACTAAAAATAACTTTGTTTGATTAGATTAGAAAATATACAACTCAGGAATATGTCGTTCACGGGCAATTGACTGAGAAAGAGAGAAAGTCGATACCTGCTGTTAGGGTGTTGTGGTTCTTGGGATTTGAAGCACTATCGCATATGCAATATCTTCTGGAATGGTTATCTTATCTACCATTCACATTATGTTTTTCAAATAGGCGTGGTCTCTCAAATTTCATTTAGTTTTAAAAATATAAAAAGCATAATTCCAATCTGAACTTATTTTTGATTATTTATTTGATGTTGATTTAATTCAAGATTAGTATAAATTTATTTTATATACGATATAATATGAGATATAATATGAGTTGAGAGATATAAAAAAATTTAGGTACAATTTTTTTTAGAGTTAAAAATAAAATGAGTTATTTTTCATTGTTCAAATTATATTTTTAAATGTTAAATAGAGTATATATAGGACTAAATGAAAATGTTAACCATAATTTTTTTTTATATATAGATATATATGAAGTTGATATCACCATAAATTAGTGAATATAGATTTTCAAATATTTTATTTAAATCTCTTGTTGAAATATTTTTTAAAAGTATAAGATTTAAAAAGTCCATTCACATTTTTTTTTACTTCTAATTACTTTACAACATATTCATTTTTTTTTAAAATATAGCTAACTTTATTTTTCTATTTAGAACATGATTTTTATTTTTTATTTTAAAGTGCACTTAGGGATGGAAAAACTTACATATTCCCACATCCCCTCATACTGAGATGTAGAATCAACCTCTTGCTACTCAAATATAATATATATATATATATATTAAATTTGATATTTAACATGCCCACACACACACACACACATATTTAATTAGTATCAAAAAATCATAATTACATTATTATAGCAGCTAGCCACTTGAGGATTTTCATGTTCCTCATAAAGACTACCATGGATTTGATAGATCAACGCTTTCCTGCACTCTCCATGGTCTCAAAACTCAACATACCACTAAATCCATACTACATCAAAGAACGTAAAAGTCCATATTATTGGGCTCAACAAAAACTAGACAAAACAAAAAGACTAAGAAAGTGATAAATAGAACAATTCATTTAGATTTTGAGGATGAGATAATAGCTAGAGCTTTAGCACTCAATTTTGGAGGTTCTAGAGGTTGAACATTATGAGATTCACACTATATATGCCCCTTTACATCAACAAGTTTTTGATAAATTCTATCCAAATAGAAACACTAGTTTTTTAAGCAATCTTTTGATGTCTTCCAAAGTGGAAAAGACATTGTACCTCTCAACCTATTTATCCTTTAGACCCACTCACATTAGGGTTTTCATTTTCTAATGTAAAGCCTTTGAATTCAAATATTGTTTTTTCCTTCCCCTAGTTTGTCTAGGCTTTGTAATACATGTAAGGATATATTCCATGATTTCCGAATCATAATGGGATTTTATCTCCACTCCAACTTGGGTTTCCAATTTGCCAATTTCTCTCCTTGTTTCCGATGACATTACATTAAAATATGTGGTAGCCAAATCCTAAGCAAAAATCCTTGCTCTTTGTTGACTTTGCAGGCTACTGCCACTTCCCCTTTCATACAATGGATATGCTTTCTAGGCAGCATGGAAGTAATAGTGGGACACACTTGAAACAAATATTATAGCTTCATTTACATGTAAAGAAACAAAAAATAAAACTAGATGCAACCTCACTAGGGATTGAACAGCATCCCACTACATCATCTACTACACTCATGGAATAGACCATACATCGAGGGGAATACCGAGGTATCTGCACCACATACGTAGAAACATTAACATACACCTCACACCCTAGCACCATTAACCATAAGAAAGAAAACAAGAAACCCAAGAAACTCAAATTACAAATAGCCCTTAGACACTGGAAGATCCAAAATCGAGAGGACACAATAAACCTGACTCTTAATTTCTCAGATAGACACACAAGAAGGCTGGTTATCCAATAGTTTTTTGTTTGAAATACTTTTCCATTTTTGTTGAAATTTTACCTTCATGGTTTTGAGTTTGTATTAAACCTTAGGAAGGATCTAATCATGATATAAGAATGCATATGACACTTTAACACCAAAAAATCGTATAGGAAAAAGACATTAAAAATGCCAAGCAAAAGATACAAACAAATATTTTCAGGGAAGAAATACATTAGGAAAGGCCAAAAATTTAAATTTTTCTAAGGTTCAGATGACAAGTACGGGACAATGCACCAACATTAAAGTAATTTTGCGCACAACGCGACTATTCCTTCGATAGCTACGCAGTCCTGAAGATGGTGAAATTTCACCATCCAGGACCACTTGGCATGCTTGGTTATGATGATTCTCCACCTAGTACTATCAAGGATAGCCGAATTTGAGCCACCTAAAGGATTAAGTGCAACCCATAAAGGAATCTCTCCTCCACTCTTGAGTCATTATCAATATTGGGCCAAGAGAAGGTGGAGATATTCAAAAAATGTTTATATAAACCAACCTTTAGCTGAAGAAATGGAGACACATTGTTATGCTTGCCAAATTGCTTCATAGCAAACCAGCATGCATAGTCTAGCAACATAGGGATTGGAAGGACTCATATGTTGGCTAACCAACATCTCAGTCCAAGAGAGAGAGGTTCACCATTTGATCTTGATAGACCATCCTTTGAGAGAAGGAAGAGATTCTTGTAGGAAATCGAGGGAAGGAGACCTCCTTGATTTGGGTATCTGAGCTCCATAGCTCAAAGGACCCTCTTCAAGTGCTTAGCATTGTATCTTTTTCAGCACTAGCACGTAATAAAGAGAGAATTATCCACTTGTGTTATTAGGTTGTTTGCTCCATTAGGCTTTTTTATTTTGCATCTTGCGTTTTGTTTTGTTCTTAGTGTTGTATGCTTAGTTTTCCCTCAAACTTGGTTTACATTATGCTAAATCTGTTCCACTAATAGTAGACAATCATTTTTTTCTGTGACCTTGTGCAGGTAGCAACCAGCTTGCTAAAGAAGTGTATTTGGTACACCCTTGCTCCAAATACACTACCACAGGAATGGACGCTCCACTGGATTCTTTATTTTTGAGTTAATGGTTGTTGTTGTAGGTCCTTCTTCCTACTCACTTTACTGCAAAACGCCCATACATTCTCTCTGCATCTCGCATCACACTTAGTGAAATTTTTACATAGAAGAGAGGGCATCTTTTCTTCATTCTGCCCGATAGCGCACCTTGTGCTCTGACAAATGCACACTCCATGCCTGTGGGAAGATAACTCGCATGACAAGGCAACAAGAAAAAAATTGCTACTTTTTCCCATTTTTAAGGTGATTGATAATCTCTAATAATTTTGCATCACTTTGTTTCTGTATTTCACTACTATTAGGACACTTACGTGCTATTCTTATCCTCGAATTAGCTTAGAAACAAGGTAGTTTTAATTTTAGTATTTTATTTTGCAAATTACACATAGTTTAAGTAGGGAGAATGTAAGTGGCATTAATTCCACACATGTTTTCTGAGAAAATAATTTGTTGATAAATATACATAACACATAGCTTAGTTAGTCAAAATTAAGTGGCCCATGACATCCACACATCTTGTAATAATTCAAATTTTCTCTAATTTTTGCAATAGATTAGTTCAATTTTGAATTAATATTTGGTACTAGGATCAAACTTTCAAACAAAGAAAACAAGTAATATCTACCACCCTTGCACCTCTCAGCGGGCCTAGGTATGCATATGAAAGCTTTCCCAAGACAAGTTGAGCTACCATATCCCTATAGTGCAAACATACTCTAACTAGAAAAGGTGTAAGTGGCCCATAATCTGCACATCATTTCAATTTCTTGCAAGGGACAATCACATATAGGGTAATTAGAAAAGGATTGTAAAGGATCATCACATATCCACATATTATAAAACTTGTGATTGTTCACTCTAAAGCACACACAAAGCATCAATAAGAAATGGACCATAAGGCACCTAGTATTTTGGGACCTTTGTTCTCTTCTTACATTTGTTTCACCAAAACACACCCTAAAGAAAATTTGCGACGCTCTAAAAATAATCATTAACTAAACTCACTAAATTCTCCCCATAGGGGCTAGAGAATAAATTATTGTTCAATTTAGAATCATCGGTGTTAGGCATCCAATAATATTTTATGGTCATTTTTGGGTGTATGAAATCGCACTAGTTTAAAGAGTGTGGTCTACTCTTTAAACTATTGGTAACAGGCAGAAAGTGGTGGAGCTCAAAAGCACACAATTTAGTGAAAAAAGTATGCGAATGTATGCTCAAAGTAAACTAAAACTAAAACAAAAAAATAAAGAAGCTATCAAAGAGATTCAAAATGATAATAATACCAACGATGGTTCAAAGCCCTCTTCTTATTAAATGTTTGAAATGGAGAAGAAATTTTAACGACTTGCCAAAGGGCACCTAGGCAATGGCTCTAGGTCCTGATGCAAGGATGTTGCCTTCCAAGCTCTTCCTCTGATGCAGTCTCCCTCTCTCTCTGTCGTGGTGGACTAGGATTTTTGGGTGGCCAACGATCGAGTCCTCTTCAGCTCCAGCTCCGGGTCACACACTGCTGGTGTTGCTTGGGAAACTTTGGCCAGTATAACAATGTGATCACCATTTCTTCATCTCTTGGTGGCTTTACATAGGGGAGTTTCAAATCCCCCTTCCCTCCCTTGGTACATGATGGATGGTGACCCAAGGGAGAGGTATGATTCCATTGTGTGCTCACATATTGTCTAAGAAGGCGTTGGTGGCTGTGCTTAGGCAGCTTCATATAAGGAATAATTGTCCTTTTCTTTGTGTGGTCCTGGAAAGCGAAATTTTTCCATTTCCAGGAATGCGTGCTTATCGGGAAAAAAGGTGTGCAGAAGGTGCTCTTCTCGAAGGATTAAGCACCCGCTTTATCATTTAAGACTAGTTCAAATTTGATTTTCTCAAAACCTTAGAGATTTTAAATACTTTCTTGATACCATAATGTGTTCCTACCCTGTAAATCCTTAGGCTTGACATTAATTAATGTCATCTTCTGCTGTACGATTTTCCAGTGTTAAAAATTGTCCCCTAATGTGTGAGGTCTAGGAAGAACTGTATAACCGAAATACATTATAGTTTCTTTTCTGTATCATGCGTAGAGAGAGAGAGAGAGAGAGAGAGAGAGAGAGAGAGGCCTGCGTGAATCTTGGAATTGACAACACCTTGCGCAATTTTCGAGATGACCATGGCCTAAGGGAACCCTGCAAGCAAATAAAATATACAACATATATATAGAATTTCAGCGAGGCGGGCATGTCCCATGATCATGATGTTATGGCTAGTTAAACAAAATTGATAGGTACATATGTTGTCTGTGCCACTACTATGGTAGTGATGTTGGCAGTTGTTGATGGCGACTGTTGATGCCCTCAGGGGCATTTTTTATTTGACGATAGGTGGAATGTGGTACCCATATGTGTAAAATTGGTATGGCATCTAGCTGTGTAATGTACGCATATGTACTGGTTGGGACCTTCCCGTGTAAGCATTGTTGATAGAGACGCTTATGGAGGCATAGGTCTTCGATGGATCTTATCAAAGTGCAATGGTTATAAGGTACGATACCATCGTGACATGAAAGCTTTTGCTGTAGTCCAATGTCAGGAGGATCGATGACATCTGTGGACAATGATGTCTCCCACAGTGCCACCCGAGGATACCCCTTTTCATGGGGAGGGGTGATCCAAGGTACCGCTTCCTTTTTGGAAAAGAGTTGTCAAGGTCGACAAAAAGGAAGTCTTAACTGAACCATGGGTCACCAACCTGAGGGGTCAAGGACCTAGATGTGATGGGTTTAAAATAGGCATGTTGGTGATAGGTGACTGAAAATTGATGATGGGGATTCAGTGGCTCGAGGTCGGAGCATACTTTAGCAGCTCGGCAGCAGTCATAGGTATTTTTGAAGGGAAAATCCCTGGAGTCGGTAGGAATTCTAGGGTGGGTGTGAACCAGCTATGAATGTCATGATGGTGCGTGTGTGGGGGTGAAATAATCCTACCAAGGGGAATGAGGGACTACTGCCATGGGGGAAAAGATGAAATATGAGGGCGACGAGGCCAAGGGCATCGCTTGCGGTTTTTGTACACTTACCGAAAGAATAAAATAATGAGGTTTGGTTTGTACAAAACATAGAGACGGGTACCCAAAAACATGAAAGGGTTCACTCACTGAAGGTGTGAGGACGGTGTTTTGCTAGGGTGGGGGTCCCATTAGTTGGTCTCATGTGCGGGGTTGATGAAGCGAATGAAGAAGTGTCGCAGATGGGATTATGTTGATGGAGGTATGGTGGGCCAAATGCAATGCGTAGAGGTGCGATTTCAATCTGCTTGTACAACCTGATCATCTGGGAAGGGGGTTTGAGTTTCAATGGTAAACTTGACCTTATTCATGATGAATGGATGGGCATGAGGTGCTTCTCGGACTGAAGTGGTATGGCCATGGCATCACTTGTGCTATGATATATGGTCTACTTTGGGTGACAGGCATCATGGAGGGGAGGCTCTACTGACCAACACGGACGTTTATCATGTGTAGGGTGAGTTGATGATAAATGTGGTTGGGTATGAGGACCCTATGGTTTATTTCTGATGGCGAAATGATGTCAGGATATGAAAATTTTTCTGGGACTGTATCATGCTGGGGGTAGAATGATACCTACTCTGGGACCTTCAGTGTATGGTGTTGTAAGTATTTTGTGAGTTCTTCCTACAAAATCAACTACCTCAAGTGAAAGCATATTATTTTCATGAAAACATTATTGAAAGGAATGAGCTTTAAAAAGGAAGATGGGAGGGTGCATATCTGACGGGGCTGAAAATTTATTTTTCATGGAAAGTGAATGTGTGGCACTGTTTTCATTTGTCATGGAATACTGATGATGGTGCAACTTACGGTTTGTGGAATGGACCTTCTGATCTCCTATTATGGACCTTCAAAGTTTTGGAAAAGGGCGATAAATATGGGATTATGGCCCTAATCCTATTCATTTGTACTTGCTGAGTTTTGGGAGATTAGAGGTGCTTTTCAAAGCCTTTCTTGCCGTTACGGTTAGCGTGTGTACCAGGGAATAGCGATATTATGCCGAGGTAACTTTTATGACGTCCTGCATTGTAATTTCTTCAGTTTGATGGTGCCGGGGGCCGTACAAATTAGGTTTGTATGGCCTCTATGAAACTTTTGCCCTTGATTGTGCAGGCGATCTAGGCAAAATATTGCCTTGTTTGTGCACAATTCTGAGGCACAGGTGTGTGAGGGCGCGCTATTCCCTACTTTTGGCGCACAAAGGTGTGCCTGTGAAGAAGATAGGCGCGTGAAGACGCATCTGTTTGAGGGACAGGTGCGCAAAGGCCAATTGTTAGCTATGTGATCAGGTGCTTGGTTTTGATTCCTTGATACATGTGAAAATGTAATGTAATCAAATTGTCTACTTAATCTTTTGGCACGCAAATATTTTCTAAACAGGTGTGTGTCTTTGGTCTCAAATGTTTGGTTTAGCTATGATACTACTAACTGGGAATCGGGGTAGATATGCATACGGCGAATGCCCTGATAGAGGGTGTCGCACATAAGTCCAATGACGGTGTCATATTCTACCTGATTGTTTGTTGCTGAACCGATACACACGCCATTTGAACATAGTGGTGATCAGCCAGGGTGTTAAATGACCCAGGCAGCTGTGGCTAAATTTTGAGACCATCTTGACGCTCCATCAACAAATCCGAAATATGGTTCATTTTGGTGATCCATGTTGATACTTTGAGGGCTTTTAACTAAGTCTTTGGGTCAAAAAGTTTGAGTGGGTGGTTTTTGTGTACTCTTATTCTAGGGGAAGGGTCGTTGGGGCCCTTATGGGTAGAACTTCTTGAGGTAAAGGCTGTTGACAGGGTTAGTGAGGTAAGTCCCGTCTGGTTTCGTCAAGATATATGCCCACTGTCGGAGGTAGTGTTTGATGATGTAGGGTCCTTTCCACAAGGTTTCAAACTTTCCTAGCCCTAAGGCCTCTTTTGCGACATCATAGTGGAGGACTAATTCCCCCTTGGTAAATGAGTGAGGGGTGATGTGGTGGTCAAATGACGCTTTAACCTTTCTATTATGGGCCTTGTTATGCTGCAGCGTCTGTCGTCGGTTTTCGTCGACAAGCTGTAGTTGTACTAGGCGCTGCTCCAAAGGCTGAGTGTAATTAAGGAGTTCAATGACAGTATGCAAATTGGGTATCTTGCGGAAATCAACGCAAAGGCGTAATGTACCTTTGTTTTTTGTGATAGGAATGTGATGGAAATCCTGGGACGAGGGTGAGGCAATAATCCTATGGCCAATATAAGCAGCTATAAACTGTATATGGTGAATTGTTTCATTGGCGTTTGGTGGGGGAAGAATTTCCATAATGGGATTTTGTACGGGCTCAAAGTTAGGTTCCCCAATATGATAGTCGATTTCCGGTAGGTGGAAATTGTGCCTGCCATAGAGGTGCCTAAATGTTTCCATTAGTAGGCATGTCTCTGGTGCGTGATTCAAGTCAATGCAAATGGTGCATGGTGTTACTAAGCCAACGAAGTAGATAGTGTGTGATTCTATGCTACTCATTGTTCCTGATGTGGATGCTTAGAAAGGGTTAGATGTAGATGAGGTTGTCTTCTGTTTCCATTACCGTATCATTGGCTTAGACTTGTCTTCCTCTTTAGTGGAGTGTAGACTTAACGCAGCGTGTGCCACTCTTAGCTTGGGGAGATGTATACACTTAAATTTATGATGAAAGTGCGAGAAAATTCGGCAATAAGTGCCGTGATCTTCTCTTGATTGGAGAGAAGTTTCTGAGGGAGAGAAGAGACTATGCAGAGACTACTCACAAGGGGCTTGAGTTCTCTGCATTGCTTGACTTGGTGATTGTTTTGATCACATAGGCCGCATGTTATCCTAGGCTTGGCCAAGGTTACTCATTGGTGGTGTGCTGTCTTGTTAGGCTTGACGCACCATTGCGGAGGTGGAGACATTGATCTGGAAATGTACTTTTTATGCCATTCCCAAAGATCATCCTGTCTCTTCTCTATGGCATTAATCATGTTGATAGTGGGACAAATTTGCGAGGCATAAGTACAATGTTGATCGTGATGATTACCCTGACATATAAAGAAAAACATCCTTGATTTGAAGGCTCCATTTAGTTCAGTTCGAGATCTGATGGGGAACCAACGCCAGAAGGCTGCTAAATCAAGGCAATGGACGACTGCATGGTTCGTATTTTTGCATAACGTACATGATGGTCGTTGCTACGAAGTGACGTTATGGGTAACTAGGGGTTCCCTATTGGGCCGCTCTTCGACTGTCAAGAACATGATGGACCCACTCATCTCTTCTGCTTGGGTGATGGAGCTGCCGATGGACTTGGCATCAATATCGTCTTCTTGGGAAAGGCGGACTATGGCTGAGCGGAGGCTAGCAAGGGCTAGCCGGAAGTGGGGTATGTTGGGGTTCCCATGTTTTGGCCAGATTGGCAAGACCAAAAGATGAGACAACATCGTAACCACTTTGGGGTCCTAGGATCTAGCCCTCCTGGACCCGGAGAGGGATCTCTCCATAAATACAAAGAATGATATATCTTTGAAAGCTCAAATGAGATGTTAGGCTAGTTATGAAGCACAAAAGGGGGGGGGGGTTTAAAATGATTTGGTTGGTTGGTTGTTGGGTTGGGTCATGAGATCATAAACTGAAAAAGCAATGGAAGGAAAGGAGCGGAATAGTAGGATATTTCGGCAAAAGAGGATAGGTTAAGAATGTGCCATCCATTGGGCTATGGAGTCATGAAAGGGGATTACTTGCAACAACTAGCCAAGGCTTTCAGAGGGCAAGTCATCTACACTAAAGGACCTTTTTAGATAGATGGTGGGATGGAACATTAAGGAAAGAAAGTGAGAGAAGGAAAGCAACCCAATTTTCTGTCTATAGATCAGGTCAGAGGTCATTTAACTCCAGACCTGCTTGGACATACTCATGGGAAACTCTAAAAGGAGGGACAAAGGGGCAGCTTATAGATTGAACCAGAGGTCATTTAACTCCAGGTCAGCTTTAGCATGCTCCAAAGGAAAACAGAGATAAGATTAAAAGAGCCAGGGTCTGTAGATCAGAGAAGGACTTTGAACCTTCAATGCTTTGACACCAGCAAGAATATCTAAGTAGCAAACCCCTAATTTATACATCAGCTAGTAGCATATGGAACCACTACACTGGTTAAATTAGCTGAATTTACTCTTAGATTTCACTATCAGTAGAAAACATTTAAGGCAAGGAGAGCAGAGACATAGGGTACCTAACAAGGGTAAATCATATGCCATGTTTATGATGCGAGACCAGAAGACCAATGATCAACATGAAAATGTAAATAAAAGATACAAAGAGAGAAACATCACCCGTAGTAATAGACCATGATCGAAAGAAATGTGCTTGATTAATTGATGCAAAACCAGTGACATACACTAAGCTCAATGGTTGTATACAATCCAAACTTTCTCCTCCCAGCCTACTACATTACACACTACTCTGCTACTCCCTCCCAAGACTGCTCTAATAGTCAAAATGGATCCCTCTAACAGCAATCGGCAACAACCGAACAACAACCTTCACGATTATGTTCTTGGGGATTCTTATAGGAGAATGAATAATAGCAGGAGTACATGTTCATTTAATTTGACTCATTAAGATAGGGTGGAGGAAGAAGTGTTCAAGCCCACTCTGCTTAATGGCACCTGCATCACTGTAAGTACTGTTGGTGTGGCCTGGGAGTCTTTGTCAGGTTGGCTTTGACCTCTGATGTTTCGTGAAGTCCTTCTGGCTGTAAGGCCCTCTGTTTTGTATTCTGAAGTAAGTAAGGTGACTGAAAGGTCTTCAGGTCTCCATGCTTCCATAACTGCGGTCCTGACAGTTTTTTAAGAAGCTTCTGTCAGTGTAATCAACTGTTTCTGGGC